>OX596274.1:45404546-46004546 GCA_951394225.1 Harpalus rufipes
ACATATATACATATATACATATATACATATATACATATATACATATATACATATATACATATATACATATATACATATATACATATATACATATATACATATATACATATATACATATATACATATATACATATATACATATATACATATATACATATATACATATATACATATATACATATATACATATATACATATATACATATATACATATATACATATATACATATATACATATATACATATATACATATATACATATATACATATATACATATATACATATATACATATATACATATATACATATATACATATATACATATATACATATATACATATATACATATATACATATATACATATATACATATATACATATATACATATATACATATATACATATATACATATATACATATATACATATATACATATATACATATATACATATATACATATATACATATATACATATATACATATATACATATATACATATATACATATATACATATATACATATATACATATATACATATATACATATATACATATATACATATATACATATATACATATATACATATATACATATATACATATATACATATATACATATATACATATATACATATATACATATATACATATATACATATATACATATATACATATATACATATATACATATATACATATATACATATATACATATATACATATATACATATATACATATATACATATATACATATATACATATATACATATATACATATATACATATATACATATATACATATATACATATATACATATATACATATATACATATATACATATATACATATATACATATATACATATATACATATATACATATATACATATATACATATATACATATATACATATATACATATATACATATATACATATATACATATATACATATATACATATATACATATATACATATATACATATATACATATATACATATATACATATATACATATATACATATATACATATATACATATATACATATATACATATATACATATATACATATATACATATATACATATATACATATATACATATATACATATATACATATATACATATATACATATATACATATATACATATATACATATATACATATATACATATATACATATATACATATATACATATATACATATATACATATATACATATATACATATATACATATATACATATATACATATATACATATATACATATATACATATATACATATATACATATATACATATATACATATATACATATATACATATATACATATATACATATATACATATATACATATATACATATATACATATATACATATATACATATATACATATATACATATATACATATATACATATATACATATATACATATATACATATATACATATATACATATATACATATATACATATATACATATATACATATATACATATATACATATATACATATATACATATATACATATATACATATATACATATATACATATATACATATATACATATATACATATATACATATATACATATATACATATATACATATATACATATATACATATATACATATATACATATATACATATATACATATATACATATATACATATATACATATATACATATATACATATATACATATATACATATATACATATATACATATATACATATATACATATATACATATATACATATATACATATATACATATATACATATATACATATATACATATATACATATATACATATATACATATATACATATATACATATATACATATATACATATATACATATATACATATATACATATATACATATATACATATATACATATATACATATATACATATATACATATATACATATATACATATATACATATATACATATATACATATATACATATATACATATATACATATATACATATATACATATATACATATATACATATATACATATATACATATATACATATATACATATATACATATATACATATATACATATATACATATATACATATATACATATATACATATATACATATATACATATATACATATATACATATATACATATATACATATATACATATATACATATATACATATATACATATATACATATATACATATATACATATATACATATATACATATATACATATATACATATATACATATATACATATATACATATATACATATATACATATATACATATATACATATATACATATATACATATATACATATATACATATATACATATATACATATATACATATATACATATATACATATATACATATATACATATATACATATATACATATATACATATATACATATATACATATATACATATATACATATATACATATATACATATATACATATATACATATATACATATATATTTACATCTTACTATCATCCGAGCGTCTTTCCGAAAACCGGTTGTCGAGCGTCCGATTATTTTAAATGTTGTATAAAGTATTTTAATAGATGTTCGTACAAGTATATTCCAGAATTAACTTATAATAATTGATATTTTTATTACTAATAGCTTTTAATAAAATAAATTTCAATTTAATCATCATTGAAGCGTCCTTCTACATAGGTATCATTAGAGCGTCCGAAATATACAAATATATTTCATTTTGTCGCTTATACAGCGTCCGCTATATACATCTCTATATAATTAATAGATATTAAAGCGTCCAGCAATGTTGCCACAGATACTTCACGTACTTATGATTTCACTTCATTATTTGGTCTCGAATCAGGGCTACCTTGATTTATTCGTGCTGCTAAATGTGTTACGATTAAATAATTACCGTTTACCAATTATCAAAATTAACATAAATGATTGTACAGGGTGCTTCCGAAGTAGCCCAATTTAAAATATTAATTTAGAACCTCAAAACAAAATACTTCCAAAAGCTTTGTTTAAATGATACGGACTTTTTACACAGGAATTAATGAAGACATTGTTTATTTTTAAGTTTAAAAAATTGATTTCTGTTTTTATTTATAAATACTCCGAACAAGAAACAAGAAAATTAAATTTTCTTGTTTTGAGGTCCTAAACTCTTATTTTCAGTTCGGGAGCATCCTGATTAATAAAATGGTCGGTAATCTTATGCTCAACAAATTCAAATCATCATAGTTTAGGTTCTCAACAGTTTTAAAAGCATATAAACTATTAAGAAAAAAAACTACTAGCAATAATTATTGTAATTATACAAGGTTTTTCATATCTCCTCGGTAATGAGAAATTTGAATCAATTTAAAAAAAAAATTGAGATTGGTTTACAGTTTACAGGAATACATTTATACAAAAAGGTTTATAAGAATAAATTGAGTACCAATTTCAAAACGATTTTAATCTAAAATTAGTTACCAAGGAATAAAACAGATATTTTATATGTAAAAATAACGAATAACTATATACATCAAATTGTAAGCGGACAACAAATTTCTAACACGTCCCGCATATCTTCATTTAAAAATTACTGCATTTTCACATAAAATTTGTAACAATTGAACTCCTGTCAAACTTAAGATTCTTCAAAATCAATAATTTTTTAATTTCTCAGTTAATTTTCATGTTAATGTACATATGTTTCATACCATTTGAAACAGAAAAAAAATCTCTATTCAACAGTAATAAATACAACTTTGTGCTCTGCATGAAAATTGAAAGTTAGTATAAATTTCTCGAAAACTGTACGAGCTTTGAAAATTTTGAAGATGGTTGTGAATTCTTCATAAAAAAGTGCAAATTAGAAACTTGTATAAATTCGCACAAAAAAGTTATAAGCCAAAAACGAAATTGGCAAAATTTACATTTTCGCTTCTATCTAGGTACCTGTGCATTTTAATGGAAAAACAAAAACACATCTAAGATGGTTATGAGGCAACTTTTCCCTAATTTAACCGACTTCGTATCTCTTACGGTTCTCGAGATCCCAATAGTGCGTATCGAAAATCGGACATCTGTATATTTATTAAAATAAATTGTTAATATTGTACGTTGAATACTAATATCAGAGGGACTTATTGGTTGATAATCGGGATCTTTCACGGAATCATCCTGATTATTATGAATAAAGTCAACGTCCTAAAATAAACGTTATAGGTTTTTACAATGGTTTTATTGGGTATGGTTCTGTAATATTGTAAGTCGAACACTAACATCAAACAGACTTGGTTGATAACTGGGATCTTTCATGGAATCATTCTGATTATTCTGACTAAAGTCAACGTTTTTAAATAAACATTATAGGTTTTTACAATGTCTTAATTGGGTATAGTTCTGTAATATTATAATTGTATACTAACATCTGGGGGACTTGGCTGATAATCGAGATCTTTCACGGAATCATCCTGATTATTCTGATTAAAGTCAATGTCCTAAAATAAACATAAGTTTTTACAATGTTTGTATTGGGTACTAGTTCTGTAATATTTTTATTGAATCAACATCTCGAAACCAGTGTGTTGCCTTCTTCAGAATAAAAAAAATTAGTAAAAATTCTGAAGAAGGCGACACTGATGTAGAAAATAAATATTACAGAACTTTATCGAATAAAGCTTTTTTATTGTAAAAACGAGTTCTGAAAGTTTCTTCCATTATTATCGGTTCTTCATCATAATTATAATTAGTAATAAAAAATAATCTTAAGCCAGAAAAAAGTAATAATATGGAGAGTATTTATTGGATAAGTTTTTTACAAAAGTATGTTTACTTAAGGCGATTTAAATTACATTTACATTTAATGAACATTTTTAAATTTGAATGTTATACTATGGAATTAACTGAAAATGTAGAATTTAATACTATACATTGAATATTTTCGTGACTTTTCGCGTTCAAATAGACAAGGGTTTTGATTTCATATTTTATTTGTTATACACGTAATGTATAATATGTTCCAAAAAATAGTGAAATATATCAGAAATGAACTAGTATCTATTTTGCCGATTTTTAATCAAATATGATTAATTGTAAAAATGAAAAATATACATGTTCGAAAGGGTGTTCGGTTTAAATCAAGGTGGATAAAACCACTAGTTTAAACCGACCTAGACTTTATCTAATTTCGACCAGTATTTTTTGTTGAATGACCATTTATTTGACAATAAGTTCTTCCCTATTAATTTTAGAATAAAATTGTAAATATAAAAGATGCATAGAATTAAAAAGCATATCCAATAACCACAATTTTATTGTTACAATACGTTCCTGTCACAAAATAGTGGTAAATTAAAATATTCATAGGTATTCAACCTGTTAACAGAGTACCAAGAGAAATTAAACAATCAGACAGACCCAAATAAATATTAATATTTATTATGGGGTGTAAGTTAAAATAAAAATTTATTTGCACTAATAAAAAACTTTTTAATTTGTAGAAAGTTCATTTATTATTTTTAATAATAATAAAATCAATGTAAGAATTAAAGTACAAATTGGTCCAACTCGAACTATACAAAATAATGCAGTTATTTGCTTAATTTATAATGGCATTTTGGAAACAGCTTGAAGATGGAAATTTCAATTTACGTCTAGTTAGTGACAGGATTATTTTATATCAATAAATTTAGGATCATTGCTTGCACTTTTAAATTCTAAACATCTACAATTAGTAAGGATAAACTTATCATCAAAATTTTACCATTGTATTTCCCATCAAACAAAAAATTGTAGAAACCCGGAACACAGATACACATAAGTGTAATTTTTACCTATGTAGAGGTTGAAACAATAATAAGAATTTATAAATAATTTTATTCAATTTTAACGTTTTAAACCGTCATTATTAACTCCATAGCAACAATTATAAGTAACTGTTTATTTGCTAGAGATTTTTTTTTAAGTCACTCTAACAGAATTTTAACTCACTCTGCAACAAATAATGCAGTTAAAATTACATGAGGTACGAAAATATAACCTTCAAATATTCGTATAACTTAAAACATGTTGCCAAATGTACGGACGCCCGTTAATCGAAAAACTGTATGAAATATATATTTTCGCAGATATACGCCGTTCAACACTAGCGACACTAGTGGGAAACGGCAGAACTGCAATATACGGTTTATGATTGAAATTATCCAAATATGTTACAATAAAGCGCCCAGGACAATTTTTGCCAAACACTAACAGATGGCATAAGACGTTGAAAAATGACCATTTTAACAGAGATACAATAGAGCGTCCGTATACGGACGCTTCATTGAAGGTGGACGCTTCAATGATGGTAAAAGATCAATTGACGGACGCTTTAATGTCTGATAGATGTATATATATACATATATACATATATACATATATACATATATACATATATACATATATACATATATACATATATACATATATACATATATACATATATACATATATACATATATACATATATACATATATACATATATACATATATACATATATACATATATACATATATACATATATACATATATACATATATACATATATACATATATACATATATACATATATACATATATACATATATACATATATACATATATACATATATACATATATACATATATACATATATACATATATACATATATACATATATACATATATACATATATACATATATACATATATACATATATACATATATACATATATACATATATACATATATACATATATACATATATACATATATACATATATACATATATACATATATACATATATACATATATACATATATACATATATACATATATACATATATACATATATACATATATACATATATACATATATACATATATACATATATACATATATACATATATACATATATACATATATACATATATACATATATACATATATACATATATACATATATACATATATACATATATACATATATACATATATACATATATACATATATACATATATACATATATACATATATACATATATACATATATACATATATACATATATACATATATACATATATACATATATACATATATACATATATACATATATACATATATACATATATACATATATACATATATACATATATACATATATACATATATACATATATACATATATACATATATACATATATACATATATACATATATACATATATACATATATACATATATACATATATACATATATACATATATACATATATACATATATACATATATACATATATACATATATACATATATACATATATACATATATACATATATACATATATACATATATACATATATACATATATACATATATACATATATACATATATACATATATACATATATACATATATACATATATACATATATACATATATACATATATACATATATACATATATACATATATACATATATACATATATACATACATACATACATACATACATACATACATACATACATACATACATACATACATACATACAGACATCATCGTAAAAATGCTTATTCCTTGAAAACTCACCACCGAATTTTTTGACCAAAGACAATACCTTTCCTTACCTAGAGATGACGGAAGATAAAAACATCGAAAATGAGCCATCTGTATAAAATCTAGTGCTAAAATGAATTACTTTGGAACTGAAAAATTAGAACTATTGCGATGATGCATTACTGTAATCTGTACATTCAGAGAAAAAAATATTGGAAAATATTTTAGTCGGTCAATTTTTTTGAGCGTTTCTTTATTGCCCCTTTTTAGCAATCATCGTCCACTTACTGCCTTTCAATGCCCCCCTGTTAACCCTAAAGCCATCATCGCCCCCCTAGATTTATCCAGCGCCCAGAAGAAGGCGATATTGCTCATTTTGAGAATCACCTGTTTTAAACTAGTCGAATGCCGAAAGAAATTGTGGAAATTTCTCACCATTTGCGTAGGTTTTATAATTTAATTGTTGAAAATATAAATCAGCCAAACTCTCGGCCGAACTGTTATAAGTCTGTTCTCGTATAATAATACCGCCTATGAACATTTGACCACTTCGTTAGAGATATATTTAATTTAATACCAGAATTTTATTTTGAAGATAACGCTTTTGTCTTTGGAATTATTGCATGATAACTTTTGTATGACACTATTTCGATTATTCAAGTTCGATAATAAATTTTTATTCGATGTAAGATTTAATACATAATACTCATATTTATATTGTAATTTATTTTTTGTAGATGATTGTATCAGTATATAATTTTATTATTGTTTAAATAATGAAGGAGAGAATGGATACAAGTTTATCAAGACTCTATAAATAATATATCAACAGTCGGATATCTTTAAAAAGATTCTATAGTCACGATGTCACCCACAACGATTACATTAGAGAACTATGTGGCGTTCTAAAAATATTTTTTTTATTATATCAATTTTATTTACAACTGACCCCATATAGGTCAACGACCAAATTAGTTCTATTTATGTACATATTACGTGAGAGGTAAGTTCCCAGTGGAGCTTCCTCAGTATATGAATAATTATTTAAATAAAATAAATAAATAAATATTTCATCACGGCATATTACCCATTGCTGGGTGTCCCAATCTTCTTCGTACACAGATATCGGTAATGATGGAATATTTGTACCGTGTGGGCGCTTACCAGGCGTCACCTCACGGGCACTCATTGCTGGCGTGGAGAGTGCGCCACAGGGGTCAATTTTGTGCCATTAAAATGCGATGTAATTTTTGGCGTCAGTCGGGATCGAACTCGGGTCCCCAGATTTGCGACCAGACACTCAGGATTATGTGGATTTGAGAACTGACGACATGTTCCTTTTTAGCCTTCGGGGGATGTCTTCATTGTTTAATAAATTGGTTGCTAGCTCGTTTGGATGGACTTATAATTTATTTTCGTGGCTTGTTGCGTATTTTTAACTTCCGTCACCTATAGGTAAGGAAGGTATTGTCTTTGGTCAAAAAATTCGGTGGTGAGTTTTTTACGATGATGTCTGTATGTGTGTGTGTGTTTGTGTGTGCGTGTGTGTGTATGTGTGTGTGTGTGTGTGGACCGCTTTTCGTGCACGATATCTCCAATACTAGAATTCCAAAAATTACAATTCTTACGTATTCCTCTTCCTTACAACCATATGCAGACTTGATTAGATTTTGGTTATAATTGGTCAACCGGAAGTACCCTCATTTGAAGATTTTAACAGTTTTTCTTGAAAAACTCAGTTAAATGTTATTATAACTTAAAGAATATATTATTCTCTATACGATTTGATTGCATTTTATATTTCATATTCAACATATATAGAGTTAAAGAATTATAAGCGCCCACACGGTACAAATATTCCATTATTACCGATATCTGCGTACGAAGCAGATTGGCACACCCAGCAATGGGTAATATGCCGTGATGAAATATTTTTTATTTTTATTTATAAATTTTATAATTCAGCCAGCTATGCTAACTTAACCATGGAAACTGCTAATATATTCAGGTAATTCAAATTGACAGATGTCAGTATCAATAAATAGTAAATGTATGAAAGAGTAAGGGAAATAACTGTAGTGTTGAACGTTTCTATAAAGATATAAGAGAGAAGATTACATTGGTTTGAACATGTTGTGAGGAGAGATGAGTATATTGGAAGAATGAATAGCTTATAACAGAAGGTGGAAGAAACATAGAAAGACCAAATATAAGATGAAAGAAGTGAAAAGGAACTGAATGAGGACGACACGCAAAAGAAAAATTAGTAGAAAAAGAAAATAAAAAATAGCGATCCCCTAACAAATGGGAAAAACTAAAGAAGAAGAAGATGTTAGTGTCAAGTGCAATTTGCATGGTTTGTTTATGAAATAATTTTACTGGAAATATAGGATCTTATGCAAGAAAATTTATATAAAGGGCACGTACAGTGACGTAACTTTCCTGACTTTGGTAAGCAGATATGGGGACCCGTGTCAAAATGACAGCCAGTGTCAAGTGCAATTCGCATAGTTTTATTAAATAATTTAACTGGAAATATAGGATCTTTTATGTGTAGGGCGCGTGCAGTGACGTGACTTTACTGACTTTGGCAAGCAGATACGAATGTGGACTCGTGTCAAAATGACAGCTAATAATTACGTCCATAACTGACATATGTCATAATTTTTCATTCAAAATTTCATGATTTTCTTATTTCATGTGGTTTATTTATTATCAGGGGTGTGGAATTCAGTTGCCGAGAAAAGGAATCACAAAATACCAAAAAATAAAATTTTGAATGAAAAATTTTGACGTGAGGATGACCCGCAAAACAGAAATGAATAGAAGAAGAAAATAAAAAATAGCGACCCCTAACGAATGGGAAAAGCTAAAGAAGAAGAAGATGTCAGTGTCAAGTGCCATTTGCATGAAATAATATTACTGGAAATTTATAATCTTTTGCAAGAAAATTTATGTATGGAATTTGTACATAATACACAGGATTGACGGAAGGTATTGTGCTGGCCACATCAGATTTTTTTATTTGTTCTCGGACTTATGGGATCTTGAAGTCTTTGTGTAGAGTGTGATTGCTAACGTACTAGGGGGGGGGTTATAATCATCCTTGGAGTTTTATTTTGGAATCTTTGGATAATGTTAATATTTGAGTTTTTAGCGAAACCCTACAGTTGGATTCCGTAAGTCCATATCGGAACAAGAGTAGTTTTATAGAGGAGTATTTTATTTTCCAAAGATAATTGTGATTTGGGACCCAGGAGCCAATACATTTTTTTGACTTTTAGTTCCAGATGCTTTCGTTTTGTTTTACATGTTTTTGCCAATTCATACTTTTTTCGAGTACCATTCCCAGGTATTTTACATCCTCTTTGGTTTCTAATTCCTTTTTTTTTATTTTAATTCTTGGGCAAGTTACTCTTCTGTTGGTAAATGCTACATGAGTTGATTTGCTTTCGTTGATTTGTACTCGCCATTTTGATGCCCATGAACAAACTTCGTCCAGAGATCTTTGTAGTATTGCCGATGCTTCTACTGGATCTTCGTGTGTAGCTATTATCGCAGTATCGACCGCATATGTTGCAGTTACAGTGTTTCGTGGCAGGGGAGATCGTACGTATAGAGCTGGTATAGCACTGGTCCTAACACGGTTCCTTGGGGTAGCCCTGCGTTAATTTTGTGTATTTGGGAGAAACTATTCTGATGATTCACTTGGAAGTAACGATCATTTAAGTACGATTTTATCAGTAGATAATATTGATCCGGTAAGATGTTTTTGATTTTACTTAGTAGACCAGTGTGCCATACTCGGTCAAACGCCTGACTGATGTCTATGAATGCTGCAGAACTTATTTTTCTAAGTTGGAGGCTGCTTTCTATTTGAATTACTATACGGTGTACTTGCTGGGTAGTAGTGTTGCTCCCTGAATCCGAATTGGTGCGGTGGTATTAAGTTTTGTTCTTCTATAATTTTTTTCAATCCTTTGAGAAGCAACTTCTCGAAGAGTTTTGACAGTAGTGGCAGAAGAGAAATTGGTCTGTAAGATGATACTTGATGGGCTGGTTTCCCTGGTTTATGAATCATAATTATCTGCGCAAATTTCCACTGCACTGGAAAATATAGCACTCTTAGAATTGCATTATATATATATATATATATATATATATATATATATATATATATATATATATATATATATATATGAGTCAGTAACACAATGGTCTTTCTTGGAATAGCTTTTAATATGTTCTAAAAATGATATGAAATAATAAATAGTGATAACATTAGATTTGACAACATGTTTTTAGCATAAAACTATTATGAAATCTCTGAAAATACTGTACCTAAATGATATTTAATAAATTGTGATTATTTTGCATTCATTGGCATTTTTAAAGAAGTGCTTTTAAAAAAAAATAGAATACGTATTTAGTTCGGTTCAAATTTATTTTAATGATAACATCAATTTGCGTTGCAGTTAAAAGTTTCCAGTAAGATACACAAGAGTTAACAGTCAGTCCAACTACCATTTAAAAGATTTATCCAAAAAAATATCGTACCAAGTGGACAAGAATGCAAACACGAAGTAATAAGAAACAGGAAACGTTTGTGTTGTTTTGATGATATAATACCCTATTTTCTATTATTAATTATTAATATAATGAATCAATACAACAAAAAAGGCATTTAAAATGCTTCGCTTCCTCATTAGAGCGAGTTCTAATTTTAAACATCCATCAACTTTGCTGTCCTTATATTACAGCTTAGTAAGAAGTCATTTAGAGTTTGCTTCTGTATGTTGGAATCCATGATATTCAGTTTATATTAACAGAATTGAAAGCATACAAAACAAATTCATAAAATATCTGAAATACAGATTTCCAGTATACAGAGCAAACTTACTAATATAACCGATTCACCGTACCTGTTATCAAGGTTTAGTCTTAGGGTTCGTAACCATGATGTATGAATTTATTTAGCATTCCACGTTGTAGAACAAGCTCAGCTCTTAATTCAGCTGTAACTCGACTTAGCAATATGCAAAACGAAATACAAACAACAATTCATTTACCAGATATGTTTTCGTCACCTTTGCTTACTTTTAAACGTATTTTATCATTACACTTGCAATAAATTTATACTCCATTTGTTTATATTTCGGTAATATCCAATGTCAAACTTCATTAGGTATCACTATTATTCTATTTAGTATTGTAGCTTTTGTACTCATTCAATGTATGTATATAGAGATTCTCTTTTATTGGGATATTTTGTCCTGTTGAGAATCCAAAATGTAAATAAATAAATAAAAATTGGATTTAATTTTTGATAATATTAATTTTAGAAAACAGTAGTCAATACGAGAAATATGTAATAATTTTGAAAAGTGTGATGATTCAGATTTTTTTATGAGATTTCGAATGTCAGAAAATACAGTTCTTTATTTGTTAGATAAACCAATTATTGCATTTGTCTGTTAAGTTTAAAGAAAGCATAATTTGAGAAATAACATTTACGAGTATCTACATTTGTTTTTATAAATCATGTATCTCCGATATGCCAATTATTGAAAGCTTTACGATTTTATGCAACAGGGTGTATGATAATAAATGTAGGTCATTTTTGAGGTATTTATAAATCACCCTTATGCAGAATAATGTGTGTTTCTTTTGACCTCTCGCTAAGAGAGGTATTGGATTCATGCTAAAAATCCCATATCCAGATTTTAATGATTAAGCACGTATTAAGGTCCCTACAATCCGATTTAATATTTTTACGATGATGTCTCTTTCTTTCTCTCTCTCTCTCTCTCTCTCTCTCTCTCTCTGTGTGTGTGTGTGTGTGTTTGTGTGTGTCTGTATGTGTGTTTGTGTGTGTCTGTATGTGTGTGTGTGTATGTGTCTGTGTGTGTGTGTGTGTGTGTGTGTGTGTGTGTGTGTGGATGTATGTGTGTGTATGTGTGTGTGAATGTATGTGAGTCGGTTGGAAGGACGATTTCTCAAAAACTATGATACTGAATATCTGTTTAACTACATAATTCTAAATCGGACATTACTGGGAAGAGCTGAAAAAGTTTTGGTAATAATTGGACAACCCGAAGTAGCAGATACTTAAAAAAATCTTGTAAATATTATTTTTTGATAAATTTTGTTCTTGCTAGTAAAAAATCTGTTGTGGCCAGCACAATACCTCTCGCCACTTCCTTTTTTTGGTTACATAAGTATAGGGCACGAACAGTCATGTTACATTGTTGGCCTTGACAAGCAGATGTGGGGGCCCGTTTCAGAATAATAATTAGTAATTATGTACATAAATGTCAGAATTTTTCATTAAAAATTTCAAGATTTTCTAAATTCACGTAGTTAATTTTTCACCAGGAATGTGGAATTTACTTTTCGAGGAAAATAAACCACATGGAATTGGACAATCACTAAATTTAGAATGAGAAATTATGGTATATGACATATATATACATAATTACTAGCTATCATTCTGACATGGGCCCCCATATCTGCTTGTCAAGGCCAACAAAGTCACATGACTGCTCGCGCCCTAATATATTTAACATTTCTTGTATACTTACACTCTACACCAAAAATTCTACTTATATATTCCATATGTTTAGATATTTTAAATTTAAATTCATTCTATGAAGAAATTTTGTCCTACTCTTCTATTTTTTCGAGATGTTTCCAATTCATTGTCGGAAGTAACAGTATATATGAAGGGTATGTGTAATATACCTATAATATTAAATATTTAACTATTAATGCACATTAAGAAATAATATAATGTATGTACTTCCCAGAAAAAGTCTTCAGTAATGTCTCCAGATTTCTGACACTGACATTTATCTGTCAGTTACAAACAATTTAAATTTTCAACTATTTTCCATGGCATTCTTTCGGCTGTAAAATTTATTACAACAGATTATTTTATATATTATATTTCTTTTATCACTAAATCTATAGAATATATAATAAAATATTTAAATGTATCAGATAGAGAATTTAATTTTCTTTAATATTAACAAGAAGAATTTTCAAAAAATAATATTTAGAAGATTTTTTTTCAAGAATCTTCTACTTCCGGTTGTCCAATTGTTACCAAAACCTTTTCAGATCTTCCCATGAATTTCCGATTGGGAAATACGTAGTTAAACAAATTTAAAGTCTTATAGTTTTTGAGTAATCGTTCTTACATACACACACATACATCCACACACACACACACACACACACACACACACACACACACACACACAGACATCATCGTCAAAATGTTAAAACCGGATTATAGGGACCTTAAAACATGCTTATTCAATAAAATCTGGATATGCGATTTTTAGCATGAATCCAATACCTCTCTTAGCGAGAGGTAAAAAGAAGAGTAAATCTTATACATATAAACATTTTATTATATTTTTTATAGATGTAGAGAAAAAGAAATATAAGGTATATAATAATCTGTTGTAATAAATCTCACAGCACAAATAATGTCATGGAAACCAAATTAAAAATGAAAAAGTTTGTAACTGACAGATAAATGTCAGTGTCAAAAATCCAGATACATTACTGAAGATTTTTTGTGGGAAGTACATACATTATTATTTCTTATTATATTAAAAGTTAAATATTTAAAATTATAGGTATAGTACATATACCCTTCAAACCCGACAATTAATTAACATTTTGAAAAATAAGAAGAGTAGGACAAAATTACTTCATAGAATGAATTTAAAATAAAAAAATCTAAATATAAAGAATAAATGTAAGTAGAATTTTAGGTGTAGAGTGTAGGTGTACAAGATATCTTAAATACAATAGGGCGCGAGCAGTCATCTGACTTTGTTGGCCTTGACCAGTAGATATGGGGGACCGTGACAGATTGATATCTAGTAATTATGTACATAGATGTCAAATATCATACGTTTTCATTCTAAATTTCGTGATTTTTAAATTCCATGTGGCTTTTTTTCCTCGATTAATAAATTCCACACTCATGGTGACAAATTAACTACTTAAATTTAGAAAATCGTAAAAAAAATTGACATTTGACATCTATATACATAATTACTAATTGTCATTCTGACACGGGCCCACATATCTGCTTGTCAAGGCCAACAATATTACATGACTGCTCGCGTCTTATAGTTATGTAGCGAATAACGAAGTGGCGAGAGATATTGTGCTGGCCAAAACAGATTTTTTTTATTTCGTGGATACTAGACAGAACTAAAATTGAAATAATTTTCTAATTGACTCCAGATGTTGTCTTTTTCTTTCCAAGAGACGGAATCTGTCTTATTGGACTCAATTATATTTTTATTATATTTTATTTTTGTATTTGTCGTCTAATTTAATTAGGTTAGTTGTTTCTATGGTGGTATAAACAGAAAAGCGAAAAAAATAATCAAATTTCTATTAAAATTGTTACAACCAAGTTAACAACTTTTCAAAATTAACTTTACCCTAATACAAGCTATCAGGAGAATAAAACATCATGGAGCATCCAAAAAATCTTATTTTCTTGTTAAAACGATAGAGCACATTTATCTAATAGATAGTAAACTGTTACTTTATCTGAACTTGGAACAACCGGGCCTCAATCCACTTCTAACATAAGGTAATATCAAAATGAGTTAACCAAGCAACACCAAATAGTGTAGTTTCATTATGTAATGGCACAAAATTGACCCCCACGCCAGCAATGAGTGCCCGTGAGCCGACGCCTGGTAAGTCCCCGCATGGTACAAATATTTCATCGTTACTGATATCTGTGTACAAAGTAGATTGGCATACCCAGTAATAGGTAATATGCCGTGATGATATGTTTATTGATTTATTTATTTTAAAGGATGGAGAATATGTATGCATTATAAATAAAGAACAATACGTTTCACGATAAATTTGAAGACAAGACCTCATAATTATCTAATTTATCAATAGAACGCCCTTTAAATGAAGATAACGATGGTACTTACGGTTTAGTACAAATTCTTTATCCCTGGTGTCTTCGTCTAAAAAGATCCACCTTTATGAATGTTTATATTTATCTTTAAATATTAATTTAAACATTGTAACTTTATACACAGACACATTATATACGTCCATCCACTGCTACGCATCACAAACAACTGGCCACTTTGAACTTGTTCCAATCGGCACAAGTCTCTACTGAACTGATTATTGAAATACAAATCTTAGCACACTGTGTATAAATAAAATAATTTTTAAGTTTATTTTACCAATTCCGATGTGATTTAAACATTGATATTGTTTTTATTTATTATGGTCATGTCCATAGTATAAAATTAAACCTTTTTAAAAATATACACTATGTACTAGTAAATAGTATATTTTTATAAATAAAATTATTTAACACTGTATACGTATATGTATTTCAAAAAAAATTCAAAAGAATTACAAAATTTACATAAGAAATTAAATTTTGTTTAAATTATGGTAGCCTTACAATATTACATATTATTCTATTTTTAATTTATTTGTTTAAAGAAATATTGTATAACTTTATCTTAAAGAAACTATAAGCAGAGTCGGAAAAAATGTCAAAATCTAGGTGTAGTTCATTAAACAACAAATACATTCTATTACATGGAGTATTACAATCAAAATTTGTTCGAGCGAATTTGATGTAAAACATTTGTTGGTATCTACTATTAATTAGTGGAACATATAAGTTTAATTTAAAATCCCAATAACACCCCCTTCCAAGAAAAAATAAACTCCATATTATCCAGCCTAAACCTGAAAATCCCACATATCGAACAAAACTACCCGGACAAAATCCCTCCATGGGCAAAAAAGCAACCAAATTACATTCTGAGTTTGGCTAAATACAAGTGAAACGTCGGATACTACATACCTGCAAAAATTCAAAGATCTACGAAGCAGGAGGCAGGAAATATATACAGACGTTTCCAAGACCCAAAATACAACAGGTGGGGCCATTATCATAGGGGAAAAAGAAAAAAAATCCATCTACCCCATACAATATCAGGAAAATTTGTAGATCGATACTGCATCTCAAAGGCACTGAAAATGATAAATAAAGAAGGAAATCGGAGAAAAAAAATTCTCATCTGTACCGACTCACTGAGCACACACTCCAAGATATGCAAAAACAATTCACCAAGATCCCAGAAATCCAGAAGATACAGGACGAAACACACAAAATAATAGAAAAAATATATATGTATCTACTTTATGTGATTCCAGCACACATAGGAATCATCGGAAACGAATGAGCCGACAGAATTGCCAAAGAAGTAGAAGAACAAGAAATTACATTTATACCAACCCCGGCCGAAGACATCATAAAAGAAATAAATGATCTCGTAAGAGGAAACTGAGACAATACATGGAAGAACCCAACAAACAATAAATTACAGCAAATAAAAATAGATACCACCAAATGGACAACACCTACCAATAGAAGAGACCAAATAATTATAACGCGACTACGCATCGGACACACACGACTAACCCACCAACACATTCTACAAAAAAAAAAAACCCACCCTTATGTACCACATGCCAACTACAAATAACAACAGAACACTACTGATTGACTGCCCACTCTACACGCAACATAGAAACCATAATCAACTCCCAGGTACACTCCGGGAAATTCTGGGAAACGACACCAACCTTAAAAACACACTACAATTCCTGAAGGATATAGAACTATATAACAATATCTAAATCAAACCACTATTTAATTTACCATACTATGTAATACTTACCTACAATGCAATATACATATACAGTTCCGGATACTAATGACCCAGACGTCGATGTACCCTTATATATAATAAAAAAAAAGTTTAATTTGAGTCAAATATTAGCATAATATAGTAGGTGTTAGGTATGGCTAAGACGTACAGATTTGACTCCTCATTTGTGAATTGTTTTTGCTTGGTTCTACAAAGTTTTCGTTTCAGTGATTCCTACTGTTGTGTTCGGTATTTGGTGATCTTTATTGTCATATATTGGTTCACTTATTAAATTCTTACTTGGAAAACAGAATTTGCTACGTATATTACAACGGTTTTTGTTCAATGAACTTTATAGCTTCCTTTGGAGTTCTCAAGGATCAAATTTAGGTCCGCCTTTATTTTTATTATATATAAATGAGCTTCTGTTTTTATTTACTTGTCATGCACTTGCATATGCCGAATATATAAAATTATTTACTACAATTAACTCAATTAAGGATGCGAAATTCCTACAAAGTAATATAAACACGATGATTATTTGGTGCGAAAGTAATAAACTTAGTCTAAATGTAGATAAATGTTGTTATACACGAAAACTTAATAACATACTATATTTATATGAAATGTGTGGTTCAACACTTGATAAAGTAACATCAGTCAAAGATATAGGTGTAACTTTTTGCTCTACATTCATTTTCACTGACCATATAAACAATGTAGTATCTAATGCAAATAAAATGCTCAGTTTTATTATCAGAATTACTCACTTGTTTCAATATGTTACTGTGATTAAATCCCATTACTTTGCTTACGTATTAAGTAAATTAGAATACGCAAACCTAATCTGGTTCCCTTACTATGTGTATCAACAGCTAGCACTAGATCGTGTCCATCGTAGATTTCTAAAAAAAATATGTTACAAATTAGATAAAATTTATCCAGCTAGAGGTACGGATCAACAGTCCCTCCTACAACGCCAAAATATGCCTTCGCTGGCGGCCCGGAGAGGCATACTACGCAAGGTTTCTTTGGCTCCTGCTACGTGGTGAGGTAGATGCACCGTTCCTTCTCGCGCGTGTCCATTTTCATGTTCCACGTCAGGCGTCCAGGTTCTCAAGTACTTTTCAACTCACTACGTCCCGATCTGATGTGCTACATCAGCCCCATAACCATTATGTGCCGAAATGCCAATATTCTATATGAAGACATATTTCTGTAAATTTTCTTTATTCACAATTATTTTAATTCTTAATCTTTGTTTTATGTATCCTAATATATTATTATTTGATTCTTTTGTATTGTCCTGTAATTGGTTGAACTGTTGGGCAATAAATATTATTATTATTACTATTACTATTATTATTATTAACTACATTATGAATGATTTTGTAGATAAATAATATGCATATTATGTTATGTCTATTTTCGAGAGATATTTTTTTGTACACTTTCAATACTAACTTTATATTTTGTATAGACAGGAGACCAAATTTGACAACAATATTGTAAAGACGGAAGGACATAACAATTATATAACGAAATTAAAATAGATACATACTTGAAGTTTTTACAAATTCTTAGAACAAAGTTCAAATTCCTGTATGCTGTTGATATAGTTGACTTGATATGTTTTGCAAATTCTAAATGAGTGTCAAACAGAATACCCAAATATTTGAACTGTGTTACTCTTTCTAATGTTTGATTATACATTTGATAAGTATGTAGGAAATGTTATTTTTTTGAATATGACGTTACTTTACACTTATTAATATTGAAATATAATTTATTAATTTCTGAGTTAATAAATTATGTATGTCGTTCTAAACAATAACTAACTGAGTTCACTTTTTTAAATAATTTGATATCATCTGCGTTCATTATAATGCTTGAATATTGTACGAATTCAGTGATATTGTTAATAAAAAGCAAAAATACTAAATGTCCAAGATTGGAGCCTTGAGTTATACCAGAGCTTGCCAAAAACATAACAGTTTAAAATCCTTTAACTATACAGTAACTATATACAGTATCGGAAATAACTAGAGGAACTCCGTAGGAACTAATAAAAAATCTGATGTGGCCAGCACAATACCTTCCGTCAATCCCATTATATACAAATTCTATACATAAATTTTCTTGAAAAAGATTCCAAATTTGCAGTAAAATTATTTCATGAACAAACTATGCAAATGGCACTTGACATTGATATCTTCTTCTTCTTCTTTAGCTTTTCTCATTTGTTTGGGGTCGCTATTTTTATATTTTGAATGAAAAACTATGTCATTTGTCAGTTATGGACATAATTAATAGCTATCATTTTGACACGGGTCCCTACATCTGCTTGCCAAAGTCAGCAAAGTCATGTCACTGCACGCGCCCTATACATAAATTTCCTTGCAAAAGATCTTATATTTCCAGTAAAGTTATTTCATAAACAAACTATGTATATTGCACTTGACACTTCTTCTTTAGATTTTACATTCGTCAGAAGTTCGCTATTTTTGTCTTCTTCCACTCATTTTTGTTTTGCGTGTCGTCCTCATTCAGTTCCTTTTCTCTCAAGTCTTCTGCAATACACTCCTTTCATCTTATATTTGGTCTTCCCATCTTACTTCCACCTTCTATTAATATATTCATCTCTCCTCATGACATGTCCAATGTAATAGTCTCTCTTATATCTAGAAACTTCTAACACTAGAGTTACTTCCCTTATTCTTTCATTCATTTACTTTTTATTGATACTGACATCTGTCAAATTGAATTACCTGAATATATTAGCAGTTTCCATGGTTAAGTTAGCATAGCTGGCTGCATTATGAAATTTATTATCTTTATAATTCTTTAACTCTATATCTGTTGAATATGAAATATAAAATGAAAACAAATCGTATAGAGAATAATATATTCTTTAAGTTATAATTAAATTTAACTGAGTTTTTCAAGAAAAACTGTTAAAATCTTGAAATAAGGAAATTTCCAGTTGACCAATTATAACCAAAATCTATTCAAGTGTGCATATGGTTGTAAGGAAGAGGAATACGCAAGAATTTTAATTTTTGGAATTCTAGTATTGAAGATATTGCGGCCGAAACCGCGGTCACATACACACGAACACACACACACGTCCACACACACATACAGACATCATCGTAAAAATAGTAAAATCGTATTGTAAAGACCCTAAAACGTGCTAATTCAATGAAAACTCACCATCGAATTTTTTAACCAAAGACAATACCTTCCTTACCTAGAGGTGACAGAAGGTAAAAATACTCGCCATATTTTAAATATTTAATATATTTTCAAACTTCTTATATAATGTAAAGGTGCCATATTCATAAAATCGTATGGACTTTAAATAAGTAATTCAAAAGTATCGTACTAAATTACTTTTACAAAAAATAAACAATATTACATATTTAATACTTTAATAATTATTTACAGTAGACTGCATTCGTCGTGGCATCGAATTACGTAAACTGTTGATGATTTTGTGGTTTATAGATTTCCAAACATCTGTTATAATTTTAAATAATTGCTCAGAATTATCCCTTGCAATGGTTTTGTGAAAGGTTTACAATATAATTTCAATCGTATTAAAGATAAAGTGACTATTTGTGAGTTATAGATACAGAATAATTCAATACAATTTTGTGATTCAGAAAAAACAACTCTCTATATGTAATTTTTTTTTTAATATTTGAGAAAGAATTTTATTTCTTGGGATTACTATTACAAACATTTAGGGCCGATTGTTCCATCTATAGTTAAACATTTGTTTAAAATTTATTCTATTGATAACTTCAGTTTGCGTTGTTCCACTTATGTTTAAACGTTACAAGTAAGATAAATTTTCGTTAACGGCAAGATAACTAACAGTCAGTTAAACAACCAGTTAAGAGTTTTATCCGAAGAATATCGTACCGAGTCAAATGGAAACACGAAGTGAAGAGAAACGGAACATATGTTATATATATGAAGGGTGAAGGGAAAGTACAAGGAATGTCACAATAAGTTAATTTCGAGATATTTACATTTTAAGTAAATGCAACCTATTTATTTTAACAATAATCGTACTACAAACATCGCATTCTGTAATTAAATAACTTAAAGTATATTCTAAAGTATTATACGATGCAAAATTAACTATATATTATATAGTTAATTAAACAGCTCTTTCTCTTTATTTATAAATTTCACCACTCATTTTCGTAAGGCGTATTTATCATTTTTTCTTTACGTTTAAACTGTGGTTTAAACTAAAACTGCATCAAAACACAGACAAGCGAAAAAGTAACCAAATCTATATTAAAATTGTTACAGCAAGTTGCCAACTTTTCAAAAATAACTCTACCTTAACACAATTTTAATCTTTCTGATAGCAATCTGCTAGCTAGCTATTCGGAGAATAAAACATCATGGAGCAACCCAAAAATTTAATTTCTAGTTAAGATACTAGAATAAATTTATTTAATGGATAGTAAACTGCTCCTTTATCTGAATTTGGAACAACCAGGCCTTAAACTGTTTCTAGTCACTATGCATATTAATAAAGTAAAGAATAGATATATAAATATGTACAATTATTGAAGTAAATTACATCGCATTTTAATGGCACAAAATTGATCCCTGTGGCGCACTCTCCACGCCAGCAATGAGTGCCCGTGAGGTGACGCCTGGTAAGCGCCCGCACGGTACAAATATTCCATCATTACCGACATCTGTGTATGAAGCAGATTGGCACACCCAGCAATGGGTAATATGCCGTGATGAAATATTTATTTATTTTATTTTTTATTGAAGTAACCTAACGATGATTGTGTAAATATTACTAACTCTTAACAACATAACAATAATAATTGCATACCTACACTGAATAAAACATCAAAATGATAGGCCTTACATTTGTATCTATTGGTTATAATTTTTAGCAACATTGCAACTTACCAAATTTCTTACGCGAGGTTGAATATATAACTATGCAGCATAATCAAAATAATAATACATATAATTAAATATTCCTGCGATAATCTACGAATAAAATGAATAATAATGTAAATATGAGTATCACACAATAACACATTAATTCTTACATCGAATAAAAATTTGGTATCAAAATTGAATACTCGAAACACTGTCATATAAATGTCGTCGTGCAATAATTCTAAAGAAAAAAGAGAAATCTACAAAATATTGTGAATATATTACAGAAAGCTGTTCTTTCTTTTGAATTGAATAAAAACATTTACATTCTATCTATTTTCACTTCCACTTACCAGGAAAAATAGTAAAAAGTGGCGTTCTGACTTTTCTTAACATATCATAACATCATAACCTAAATTAACGCACTAACTCACGTGTTTCAAAATACGTCCATTGCAAAAGGTTCCTTTTGAAGGTCGTTCATAGCGCTACTTTTGGTTATTTTTTATATCATATTATTCAATTCTGAGATAAGGAAAACTATTTGTAATTAGACCATTTGTTTGCTGGGTCAACTAGGGTAATATGCCGATGCAATAATTATCGTTAAAAATTAAATGCGATATCTTATCTGTAAAATTGGTTGTGATTACAACTGATCAGTTAGGTAGAAGGTCAAATGGCATGCAATCAGGATGATGGTAAATTTTGGATAAAACTCTTGTAAGTTATTATCAAGCTTTCGGAATTATTTTATTCCTTCCTTAGGATAACTACAATGGTTAACAATGATTATAATATTACATGTTAAAAATGTGCTAAGAAGTACTTACTACTTGTTGAGGTTAATTATTAAACATAGCAGGCATGAGAACAAACAATGATTGTTTTGTGTAGGTAATTCGAAACATATTTAAATTTACCAAAAAATTTTGATGAACTATATAAAATGTTTGTTAGTGTAGCAGTAACCCATTAATGATGGGAAGAGATTTAGAAATGATGAAATCGAAATGGTAACGAAACGTGTTCGACTTCATGAACAAAATTAGCAAAAGATTTAAATTAAAAAAAAAAATTAAATAAAGAAGAAAATTTAATCGGGAAAAATATATGCCGGAATATATTGTGGTTCTAAAAATACGAGACCTACCTTTTTACCTCTTGCTAAGAGGTATTGGACTCATGCTAAAAATCGCATATCCAGATTGTAATGAATAAGCTCGTTTTAAGGTCCCTAAATCCGATTTTAACATTTTTACGATGATGTCTGTGTGTGTATGTATGTGTGTGTATGTGTGTGTGTGTGTGTGTGTGTGTGTGTGCGTGTGTGTGTGTGTGTGTGTGTGTGTGTGTGTGTGTGTGTGTGTGTGTGTGTGTGTGTGTGTGTGTGTGTGTGGTACCTACGTTGGAAGGACGATTACTCAAAAACTATAAGACTTAATATTTGTTTAACTACGTATTTCCCAATCGGACATTAATGGGCTGAAAGGTTTTGGTAACAATTGGACAACCGGAAATAGCGATTCTTGAAAAAATATCTTCAAAATATTTTTTTAAATTTTTTTCTTGTTAATATTCAAGAAAATTAAATTCTCAATCTGACACATTTAAAAAAATTATTATATCTCGTATAGGTTTGGATATATACTATATAATAATATAGAATAATCTGTTGTAATAAATTTCGTTGCCCAAAAAACAGTTGAGAAATTGAAATGTTTGTAATTGACAGATAAATGCAAAAATCTGGGTAAAAAATCAGATTTATTTGAGAGGTACACACATTTAATATAATATGTATTATTAATTAAATATGTATTTAACTTATAGGTATGTTAATATTACATATATTCTTAAGAAATACCGCCAATACTGTCAATGAATTTTGAATATATTAGAATAATAGGACAAAATTTCTCATAGAACAAAAGAAAAAATATAATTTCAATTATTTGTTTCTAGAAGAAATTTTAAATTCGTTACAGGGCGCGAGCAGTCATGTGACTTTGTTGGCCTTGGCAAGCAGATGAAGATCCGTGTCAGAATGGTGGCTAGTTGTTATTTACATATATGTCACATGTCATAATTTTTCATTCAAAATTTTAAAACATTCTGATGTTTATTTGTCATTAACAGTATGGAATATACTTGTCGAGGAAAATAATCCACATGAATTTAGAAAATTATAATATTTTCAATGAAAACTTGTGATATTTTACACTTATGTACATTATTACTAGCTGTCATTTTGACACGGACCCCTATATCTGCTTGTCAGTCACATAACTGCTCGGCGCGAGCCCTGTGCAACATAAAATGAAAATGGCGAGAGGTATTGTGCTGGTTACAACAGATTTTTTATTTTAAATGAGAACTTATTTTTTTACTTGCTCATTCGTTAGAGAATTTAATTCTGAATTCAATGATATAATATTATTATACCCCTACATAATGATTTTTTTGAGAAAAATACATGTAAAGTTTTATATTAGTTTGATTAAAATATGGCTATAATAAGAGTATCATGGATGGAAAAAATGAATAAGTGTTAATTTTTTTTACCTAGAATTAGTATGCCATGAAAGAAATACTTGAATATTTTGATTGTGTTGACATTTATATATGATCAATTAAAAGAACAAAATATACACTTCTTTTTATCAGGGCACTCTAATTCTATGTAAACGAATTAATACGTATTTATTTTTTCCATTCACGACACTCTTATTATAACCATATTTTAATCAAATAAATATAACTCATTACATGTATTTTTCTCAAAAAAATCATCATGTAAAGGGTATAAAATTATTATATCACTGAATTAAGAATTAAATTCACTAACGAATGAGCAAATAAAAAATATATGTTCCCATTTAAAATAAAAAAGTATGGTTCCGTGCCTTTGACGAATTACGACCCATCAGTATTTTACCAACCTTATCCAAAGTACTCGAAAAAAAGTATGTTGTGATTAAATTATGACTTATGCCATGGAAAATAGTATAATTCCACCTTCGCAATCAGGCTTTAGAAGTGGACATAGTACTAATACTTGCCTTCTAAATATTTTAGATTCCTTAATAACTAATTTTAACAAATCTAAAATTTCAATTCTTGTTCAAATTGATTTTTCAAAGGCGTTTGACATGGTTGATCACGAGCTACTACTAGCAAAATGAAATATTATAACTTTTCAGAGAGTGCCCTACTATGGTGTAAAAGTTATCTTAATAATAGAAAATTTAACGTCAGCATGCTTCATAATGGTCGACCACTAAATTCTGGTACATTTCCACTACAACGTGGAGTACAGCAGGGATCAATTTTGGGACCGTTGTTTTTCTTGCTTTATGTATCCGATCTGCCAAAAACTCTGTCTAAATGCGAATGTGTATTCTTATGCCGATGATACACAGATATTAACATCTGTTGCCGTCGAAGAGCTAAATGAAAAATGCATTTTAATAAATGCTGATCTGGAAAACTTATCGTTATGGGTGAAAAGCAATGGTCTCAAAATTAATCCAAACAAATCTACTTTGATGGTTTTTGGATCAGAATCTTTGCCAGACATATTAGATGGAGTAATATTAACAAACAGTACTGTTACCACGGGTTTAGGATTGATTATTGATAAAGGTTTAACTTTTAGTATTCACCTCCACAGAAAACTACGAACAGCGGTAATTAAACTACGTCATTTGTATCAATTTCGACATATTCTCTCAACGCAATTAAAATTAAGATTAGTAAACACATTCATTTTATCATTATTTGATTGCTGTATATGTGTATATGGTCCAAATTTGACACAAGTTGACAGGAATAGGGTTAAGGTTCTGCAAAACTTTTGTTTGCGTTATGCTTATGGTGTGCGTAAATATGACCACATTTCGGAATATATAACACAAGCTAAAATGCAAGATATTGATGTTAAAATTCAAAAAGCTTTCCTCATTCTAACACATAAAATTAGAATGGCCTGAAGAATTATGATTACGGTTTAAGGGGCAAGGATTTATATGCTGTGCCAGCTTTCAACAAGTCTAAATTTAAATGTTGTTTCTCTTACCTAGCACCTTCACTGTACAATTCTATTCTAAATGAATTAAAATCTCTGTGTATACAGTCTTTTAAAGGTAGAATAAATTCATTACTTGATTATTAAATGTTATTGATTATTATAGGTTTTGTTGGAATGTTTGTTTTAAAATATATTTTATAAAGTAAAATTTAAGATGTATGTGTCTATTTCTGATTCTTATCAATTATTGTATTACGTTGGCATGTCATTATTTCTTTTATATAATAACTGTTATGTGTATTCTATTGGTTGGGTGGAAGAGCAGCCGTTGGCTGAACCCCGCCGTTGACTGATGTCAATAAAGTTTATTATTATTGTAAGCACGATGCACCGATCCGTACACCTTCGTATCCAAATACATACTGATTCATTCATAATAATTCCTTGGCTACTAATTGTAGTCTTAATCATCGTTACATCACACCCCGAGATAGCAATTATCTCTGTAAAACATAAACAATATTCTGCTAATTAAACGTAGGGTCTTAGGTAACCATTACATATCCGGGCATCAGCACCCTTCGCGAATGCAAAATCACCACTCGCATTCATTTTCGTATTACGAGCATCACACTCGTCCCAAGCGTGGCATCCGCACCAGCCCTCAAACACTAGGGTATCACACCCACCTTGAGTATGGAATCAGCACCATCTCATAGACACTAGGGCATCACACCCAACTTGAGTATGGAATCAGCACCATCTCATAGACACTAGGGCATCACACCCAACTTGAGTATGGAATCAGCACCATCTCATAGACACTAGGGCATCACACCCAACTTGAGTATGGAATCAGCACCATCTCATAGACACTAGGGCATCACACCCAACTTGAGTATGGAATCAGCACCATCTCATAGACACTAGGGCATCACACCCAACTTGAGTATGGAATCAGCACCATCTCATAGACACTAGGGCATCACACCCAACTTGAGTATGGAATCAGCACCATCTCATAGACACTAGGGCATCACACCCAACTTGAGTATGGAATCAGCACCATCTCATAGACACTAGGGCATCACACCCAACTTGAGTATGGAATCAGCACCATCTCATAGACACTAGTCCCTGAAAATAAGTACAATCGGAACCTGAAAAACAATATGCGAAGAGATAGCCGACTGCCCTCTTCAATGTTCAGGAAGCTACTGCCATAATAATGGAGGTGGTGTAATCAGTAATACACATTAATTGCCTAAAGAATTTATTAGATACCTCAAAATTAGATGTAACAAAAAATATTAGTTTGGAATACTGCTCACATTATTATTATTACTTTGAGAACCACTGGTCGCAAAAATAAATTTTCTTTTCATTAAATTTGTTTTGTGAAATAGAAATTGTTGCCCATTTACCCGTTTTTGTTGCTCTTACAGTTCTCGAGATAGCAATGGTGGCCCATTTAAAATGGACACTTTGTATATATGTTAGATTTAGAGAAGATCTAGGTTTACAAGAACAATAATCAGGACACAAAACTCTTTATAAATCAGTTTATTCCGCAATGTTCATCTTTAACAGTACAGAGCACAATATTAATAATTTAATCGTAATAACGTTTTAAATATCATAAACATGACAATATATCCCACTAATTATATGGCCACATAACTAACATAATCAAATATAAATTAATATAGTGAAATAGTGATTATAATATATTTGGTAATAAAATTTTGGACGACAAATATGAACAGATCTCACATGTATGTTAGTCCAATGCTGAACTCTGAATTCATTTGTAAATAATAAGTTGATTTTCTCATTTGAAACTTCTGACAAATTAGGATTTAAGTCTTGTAATAATATAAATGCGATGTCTGGCGACAATTATTCTCTTGCGGTATGTTGCTTTCAGGAGGGTTCACATATTCTGGCGTTAGTGACAGTAATTTACCCGGTCCTGTATGCTTGGATCAGTGATCACAGCTGAAAGGGTTTGCGAGCCAGGTCAGCTTTCTCTTCACTATTTCCACCTCTTTCTATTATTTTTTGTCCTTTTTTGAAATATCGAAAACAATTTATTTTATAAAACTTTGAAAATAATTCATTATTATTTAACACTGGAGTTTTTAATTCATTGCTAAATATAAACAATTTGATTTTTTTAAATACGTGCAATTTGACTGTCAAACAAAATGCTTGTGACACTTTCAAATTACGCAGAATATGCATAACCAACAAGTGAACTAAGCTATTTTTAGCGAAATCACTGATTACCTCATACCATAAACCTCTCAAGTGAACAGGTATATCGCTCGCACTGTTTATTGTTACTTTGTCAATATTAATAGTACAAAGATAAATTTTCCCAAGATTATAAATAATTATTTTCAACGTTATTCTACGTAATAAAAAAAAAACAAGAACATAAATTATCAATTTAAAATAGAAGTTGTTTTTATTAGGGTCTTTAAATCAAAACAAAAACTTTCTAGAAACCAGTTTTAAATAAAATGTACCGTTACCGAGGAAGTTTTCTTTTTCATTTTATATATTTTCGTGGCATTATTTATTAACTGTCTAACAGTGATAAAAATACAAACAAAACACATAGGTATACAAAAAGACCATTTTTTTTTTGAAATTTCATCGCATAAAACTTGAAAATTGTTTTAAATTTTTTCAAATCGCAAAAATATGATCTCTTACGTGCATTTATATGACAACTTTAAGTTGAGTTTATGATTAATAAGAAGATGAAGGAATCGATAATTGAATATGAGCCAATCAATATCGGATAAAATATACCGAATAAAAATTAGGGGTATGTATTGAAAAATAAATATAAAAAGGTACATGCACCTACAAATAAAAAAGATGAGATTAAAAATTAGTTCTATGAAGATCTAATTAGAATTTTCAATATAATTATAAATACGACATGAAAATTATTACAGGGGATTTAAAAGAAAAAATATTTAAGTATATTACCGGAGGAAAAAGTAAGCATGAAGTAACAAATGAAAATTAATTAGTGGAGTTTGCCGCGGAAAGAAATTTATAAGTGTACGTGGAAGATGCCAGGACGTAACATATTTAACCAAAACGACCATGTATTAATTGAAAGAAAACTTGCACATGGAGTCAAAGACGTGAAAACTAGAAGAAGTGCAATGGCAGATAGTGACCATTTTTAGTACAAGCTAAATTAAAGCAAGAATTATCGCATAATCCCAGAGAAATGAAAGGTCGGATGGAGAAATATAATACAGAAATACTACAATATAAACCGGGGAAACAGAAATTTAATCAGACAATAAAAGAAAAATTAGAAAAGGTTACATACACAGATGATGTGGAAAAGAATTAGAAACAGGTATAGCAAGTAATATGCCCAGTATCAAGGCAAGTGTTGAAGACAAGAAAAAAGAAATGCAATGGAAGCTGGTTTGACGAGGTATGTAGAAATGTACTAAAAAGAAAAGTGTAGCAAAAAATAATCTTAAACCAAACAATAGCGTAGAAAATAAAAATAATCTCATAAAGAAAAAGAAAATTATGAAAGAATATGCATACGTAAAGAAAGAAGGAAAATGGAAGAAACACTGGAAAAAGAAGAAGAAAATTACAGAAACAAATACATAAGAAACTTTTGTCAAGAAGTGAAAAATAAGAAAGCTGGATACTAACAAAAAGGCATATATTGTAAAGATAAAGCTAGGAATCTGGTGACAGGATCTAAAAAATCTGATGTGGCCAGCACAATACCTTCCGTCAATCCTGTGTATTATGTAAAAATTCCATACATAAATTTTCTTGCAAAAGATTCTAAATTTTTGGTATTATGTGAGTCCCTTTCTCGGCAACTGAGTTCCATACTCCTGATAACAAACAAACCACATGAAATAAGAAAAATGAAATTTTGAATGAAAAATTATAACACTTATCAGTTATGGACATAATTAATTGCTGTTATTTTGACACGGGTCCCCATATCTGCTTGTCAAAGTCAGCACGCGCCCTATACATAAATTTTCTTGCAAAAGATCCTATATTTCCAGTAAAGTTATTTCATACACAAAATATGCAAATTGAACTTGACACTGACATCTTCTTCTTTAGTTTTTCCCATTCGTTTGGGGGTCGCTATTTTTTATTTTCTTCTTCCACTCATTTATGTTTTGCGTGTCGTCCTCATTCAGTTCCTTTTCTCTCAAGTCTTCTGCAATACAGTCTTTTCATCTTATATATGGTCTTCCTATGTTTCTTTCACCTTCTATTAATATATTCATCTCTCCTCATGACATGTTCAAACCAATGTAATCGTCTCTTTTATATCTAGAAACTTCTAACACTAGAGTTACTTCCCTTATTCTTTCATTGATTTACATTTTATTGATACTGACATCTGTCAATTTGAATTACCTGAATATATTAGCAGTTTCCATCCAGCATAGCTGGCTGAATTATGAAATTTATATAAAATTTATTATCGTTATTCTTCTTTAACTCTATATCTGTTGAATATCAAATATAAAATACAATCGAATCGTATAGACAATAATATATTCTTTAAGTTGTAATAACATTTGACTGAGTTTTTCAAGAAAAATTGTTAAAATCTTCAAATGAGGTTACTTCCGGTTGACCAATTATAACCAAAATCTAATCAAGTCTGCATATGGTTGTAATGAAGAGGAATACGCAAGAATTGTAATTTTTGGAATTCTAATATTGGAGATATCGTCGACGAAACGGCGGTCACACACACACACGTACACACGCACACGCACACACGAACACACACACACACACACATACAGACATCATCGTAAAAATAGTAAAATCGTATTTTAAAGACTCTAAAACGTGCTTATTCAATGAAAACTCACCACCGAATTTTTTGACCAAAGACAATACCTTCCTGACCTATAGGTGACGGAAGGTAAAAACAATTAAAGGGCATGGGAAAATGAGATTGTTGCAGAATTATATAGAAATAGAGGAAAATAAATACATACAGCAATATGTAAGATAATCTGGGATATTTAGAAGGAAGATATAATGTCCTAGAGATGGACAGAGGCTGTAATCTGTCCAATTTACAAAAAAGGAGATCGAGTACATTGTGATAACTACAGAGGAATAGCCTTATTAAATATTGCATATAAGATATTTACTTTATGTATACGGAATAGACTGAAAGAAGTGTCAGAGAGAATTCTGGGAGAATACCAAGGGGGTTTCCGCAGTAACAGAGCTACTACTGACCAAGCATATAGTTTCAAAGAAATCATTGCGGATAGCTATGACCATAAACTTTATAAAGGAAAAACCTGTCGGGTATATTGAGATATTTTAAAATACCAATTAAATTAATAAGGTTAGTTGAAATGACGTATAGGAACACAAAATGTAAAGTGGTAGTTGATGAAATTACATCAGAAAAAAAAATTGTAAGGAAAGGTTTAAGACAAGGCGATGTAATATTTCCCATCCTTTTGAAATTGGTCTTAGAGTGGATAATGAGAGAAAGCAAAATATATACATATACCAAAGGCTATATTGGTAGACAGAAACATCAAATCCTTGCATATGCCGACGATATTGCGATTCTCACTAGGTCGAAGGAAGAGCTAAGGAACATATTTAAGAGTTTAGAAGAAACAACTAAAGCAGCAGGTTTAAGAATTAATGAGATCAAAAGCAAATATAGGCAAGTAGGGGAAGAGTACAACAACTTTCTCAGAGTTACTACAGACAATAAAACGTACCAGTTTGAGGAAGTAAGGAGTTTTGTATATTTGGAAGTGAAAATGACGAATAATAATCATGTAGAAATTAAAGCAAGATTGACGAAGGGATGTAGATATGTAGGGTCTTTATTGGGATTGCTCTAATCGAAAACTGTATCACACAACGCAAAAATAAAAATTTATAAAACGTCTATAAGGTTATAAGGCCTATTGAGCTGAATTGGTTAAAGCGTCCTACTAGACATAGGAAGGCCCTGGGTTCAAATCCCAGCGAGGTCCATGAATTTTTCACAATTTCTTTCATCGTTTATTTAACTTTTCCTCGATCTAATATAGCCCATTTCTACGATTTAAACATTTAATATGTATCGCATATAATTATAATCTACATAAATAAATATAGTTATATAAATAAATATAGTGAAATAAACATTGTTTAAATAAATAAGTGTTTAAGTATTTAATAATATTCTTAGTCTTAAATTAGTGTGTATAATTGATTAATCATAGTGTTAGTTATTTTTATTATCTTTTTCTTAATAATTTTTTGCACAGGCGTTGGCCTGAGTCATTGGGCTACATCAACCACAAGGTTAAAATTCGAACCCCGACCTCTGCTTCCGCTACAACCCGTGAGCTGCCAGTGCATTTGTGTGCGACACCGGTAAGTAGCCCTTAGCAAGTGTCACACATAAATTATTTATCGATTAATCAACTTTTATTTTAATTAATATTTCTTTGATTTTTACATTTCACCCAAATAAATAAATGTTACAATTTTGTGTTTTATTATATTAACCCATTCTACAATATTACGAGTAACTTGATAAAGGGGGGCACGAGAGAAATCTTCACGAAATATTCGGACTGAGTCCCATTTAGAGCTGCCACTATTGGGATATTGAGAACTATAAGAGTACAAAATCAGTTAATTGGAACTTTTTGTGCAGCTATAGGGGGTCATCTCAGATGTGTTTTTGTTTTTAAATAAACTCTGATAGGATAGATTATGACGAAAAACTGAATTTTGTTGCTTTTTCAATTTCTAAACTCTTAGTATTCGAGAAAAATGTTTTAAATAAAGAAGTTAGATATTTTTATTGCCTAATAGCGGCGAAGTTATATTTTTTAAATGGAATCCATAACTGATTTTAGTCTCAAAAAAATACTTATTTTTTCTCTTTTCAATTATATAAATACTATTGTTTTGTACTTGTTTTACTTCGTAATTATATTTTTTTTCTTAATTTATAGTAAATTATGTGTTATTTTGGAATTATTGGTAACAATTCTATTGAAAAATATTCGTTTTATTTAAATAATGTATTTCGTTAATTTTGTCCCAAAAATTAATTAAAATCAAATAATATATATATATATATCAGGTCGCCCTCGACGTGTTGTAGTGTAAATTATAAATTATGAGTTTAATATAATAATGTTGAGCAAGAAAGTCATAAAATAAATTATATCAATCAAATAGAATGTAGTTAAAATAATAATAATGTATTTTGTGAAATAATTACAAAATTAGGCAAAAATAATACGAAAAATTCATTTTTTGGTATAAAATAAATAAAAAACAAAATAATCCTTACATCTGAAAAGAAAAAAAAGTATTTATTTAGGACTAAAATAAGTTATGGGTTCTATTTAAAAAATAAAATTTTGTGTTATATCTCGAAAATTTATGGATATCAAAAATATTATCCACAGCTGGTTAGACAATAAAATATCTAACTTTTAATTTGAAATATCTTTCTCGATTACTAATAGTTTAGAAGTTATTTGAAAAAAAAAATCAACAAAATGATGAGATGGCCCCCAATATATGCCTAAAAAGTTCCGTTTAACTAACATTGTATACAATGGTGGCAGCTCTAAATGGGACACACTGTATATTTGGTTATTAAAAGTAGCAAAAATATGGGCACTCAATATCAATGAAAAATATTAGATGTCTCATATAAGTACATTATGAAATATTTATTATTTAAAAAAAAAAAACAAAAGAACTTTGCGAAAATAAACATTTTTTAATCGAAATATGTGTTAAGAAATGTTTCGTGGAGGTTTTACAATGAGGTCTTCCACTCTTATTTTTACCTCTCGCTAAGAGAGGTATTGGATTCATGCTAAAAATCGCATATCCAGATTTTATTGAATAAGCACGTTTTAAGGTCCCTACAATCCGATTTTAACATTTTTACGATGATGTTTGTGTGTGTGTGTGTGTGAATGTGTGTGTGTGTGTGTGTGTGTGTGTATGTATGTGTGTATGTGTGTATATGTGTGGGATGTTGCAAGGACGATTACTCAAAAACTATAAGACTTTATATTTGTTTAATTACGTATTTCCCAATCAGACATTCATAGGAAGATCTGAAAAGGTTTTGGTAACAATTGGACAACCGGAAGTAGAAAATTCTTGAAAAAAATCTTCTAAATATTATTTTTTGAAATTTTTTCTTGGTAATAATAAAGAAAATTAAATTCTCTATCTGATACATTTAAATATTTTTTTATATATTCTATAGATTTAGAGATAAAAGAAATATAAATTTTACAGCCGAAAGAATACCATGGAAAATAGTTGAAAATTTAAATTGTTTGTAACTGACAGATAAATGTCAATGTCAGAAATCCGGAGACATTACTGAAGACTTTTTCTGGGAAGTATATACATTATATTATTTCTTAATGTATTAATAGTTAAATATTTAATATTATAGGTATATTACACATAGCTTTCAGAAATACTGTTACTTCCTACAATGAATTGGAACCATCTCGAAAAATTAGAAGAGTAGGAAAAAATTTCTTCATAGAATGAATTTAAATTTAAAAAATATAAATATAAGGAATAGATATAAGTAGAATTTTTGCTGTAGAGTGTAGGTATACAATATGTTAAATACATTAGGGCGCGAGCAGTTATGTGACTTTGTTGGCCTTGACGAGCAGATATGGGGGCCCATGTCTGAATGGTAGCTAGTAATTATGTATATAGATGTCAAATATCATAATTTATCATTCTAAATTTCGTGATTTTCCAATTCCATGTGGTTTATTTTCCTTGACAAGTAAATTCCACACTCCTGGTGACAAATTAACTACGTGAATTTAGAAAATCTTGAAATTTTTAATGAAAAATTCTGACATTTGACATCTATGTACTAATTATCATTCTGAAACGGGCCTTACATCTGCTTGTCAAAGCCAGCAATGTAACATGATTGTTCGCGCCCTATACTTATGAAACCAAAAAAGGAAGTGGCGAGAGGTATTGTGCTGGCCACAACAGTTTTTTTTTATTATTTTAAATGAAAGTTTGTCAATTTTGAAGAAAAACGTAGTATTAAAAAATCTGAATTAGTTTTATTTAACTGCATTTGATTTTTAATATCAACACGACGTCACAACGACACCTATTGCAATATTTCTTTCGCACAAGACTTTATAGTAGGTTGCGAGAGAAAGATAGCAACAGTGTAAGGCTGACAACAAATTTTAAATATCTCGCAAAATCATTATTAAAAAAATATTTTTTTTAATTAGTCGTTATTTACTGAGTAATAATTTACTTATAAAGTGAATTTTATATTATTTGTGTAATTTACCCGACTCACATTACTAAGTATACCTAATGCAGTTACGCAGGAATCTGAAAATGGTATTTTCAAGAACTGTTTTAAATCAAAGTCGAAATATCCGAGGAGTTTTTGTCCAGGGATTAATTCGTATATTTAACATCGTAATAATATAGAAAATAATAGTTAGTGTTATTAGAAATAAATGATTTATGCGGTTTTATTAGTAAAAATAAAAATATTGTATAGTAATAGTAGTAATGTTTGGATTAGGGCAATATTAAATTATTTTTATAAACTGGACTTAGTTTCAAAGAAACCACATTTCTTTAAATGTGCTTTCCTGGTAAGGTACTCTTCCTATCTTTTATTGACTTAAAAAGAATGTAGAATAAAAATCGGAAAGTGCAAAATAAACAAGTGAAATTCAATTCAATCGGTAGAATTCATTTTCACCAAAGATATAAAAATATTTGGCGTCACAAATCGGAAATGCGACCTTTTATGTTTGTTCAAGTTTGTAGGTGCGAACGAGCGTGTTCTAAATCGCTTGTCACTTCTTTACATAAAGTTAGAGAAACTCAATTTGTAACATCAGTGAGCTCCGCTCTAACATTGTACTACCACTTTCATGAACATGTATAGGCAAACCGCTACTGTTTATGGAACAAATAATTTCTCGAACAAGGATATAATGACAATGACTCACCGGTTAAAAGTTCAGCAAAAAAAGAAAAATCCACATATCCTAATTTTTTTAACTGTCCCCTGGCTTTCTTCTTTTGTTTAGCCAATTGCTATCTTAACATTTATGTAACCTAACTTTATATGAATAAATTAAAAAATATGTACCTATATCATTTAAAAATATACAGGATGTTAATATTAAATGGGTCACCATTTCTATCTCGAAAACTATAAGAATTACAAAGACGGTTAAATGTGGAAACAATTTGTATTTCACAAGGCAAATTTATAAAAAAGAAAAATGATTTTTTTCGACCAATGACTCTCAAAATACGGGACCTAACTTTTTACCTTCCGTCACCTTTAGGTAAGGAAGGTGTGTGTGTTGGAGGGAGAAAAAGGATAATTTTATGAAGGAAGGAGATAAATAACAAAGACATCAGGATGAAAACATTAACACTAAGCCATTGACATATTATAAAAATTCAATGTAACTCTGTATTTTTTTTATATACATAGATTAATTTTTTTTTAAATTACTTGTTTTCTTGTTCAATTGTTGTTCAACTTTCCTTAATAAACAATTTAACGGCGGGATAGCACAGTGGTAGAGTGCTAGCCTCTGGACTCAGAGGTCGTGGGTTAGAATCCGGGTCAGGTCGAATTTTTCTCGACTGATCTTGATCGGTATCTACTCCCGTTACCTTTCCAAGTTGGGACACAATTAACTTGGCAATCACTAAGCTATCTGGCACCGGCTGGTGGTTGTAACAAGGGCTTGCTCGGGTAGGCAACACACATGACATCTACGCAAGGAACTTTCTTGGCAATTGTAAAAAATTAAATAGATGTTGTGTGTGAGACCACCCTAGGGATATAACCTGTAAGGGTTGAAAATCCTGAAACAATATACAATAAACAATTTAAATCGAATATTAATGTTAATAGATATTGCATTTTCCACTTAATATAATCCTCTGGTATTATTATATTTATAGTACATTTCCTTTTTGTTAAGAGTTTTAGATCCCAATGTCACATTTTATAGGGCAAGTTTAAGGAAATCTAAAATTTTAAAACAAAATCTTCATTTTTTTTTTTTTACTTAGGTAATGCTATAAGTGAAAATGAAATATAAAATGACATTAATTACCACCTTGGAATAAAATGGGTTAAGTTTTAGTTTCATTATATATGTTTACTTCATTGTCTAAAATTCAGTCGTGTTCACAGATTGAATATTGCTGGATACATTAAAATTCGTAATTATTGAGTATATGGGCTCAATAATTGGAATTTGAGAAACCGAATTTAAGGCATGATACAAATCTCTAATCTGTTTAAAATTTAAAAGAACTTCCCTTAAAATACCACTTTCTTTAGCATTCTGAAAATTATTTAAAAATATTGTGTTTCTTATGTTCAGAAAAATGTAATCCGATACTTATATGAGAATGATTTAAAAATTATTAGCAAATTCAACTTGAGCGATATATAATTTATTTACAGATGAAAATAGTATATTCTAACTACTTACTCGTAGCGTTTCATCAACTTCTTTATTTATTAGAAAATAATATTTAGTTGTGCCATCAATCAGACATCGATCTCGCTTTTTCATTGTGCGTGCAGTTTTAAAATATCTACCTCCATTCACTCTTTTCTCATCAATACAAGCAACTTCATATTGTAACAGCATTCTTTCATGATTTTCGAAGATCCACACCGTCTTACTGCAAAAATCTGATCTTTGCTCACTACTTCTTTTTATTTCAATAAAATCTTGGTGGAAAAATGACAAGAAACGACAGAAAAATTACATTTTTTATACGACTGCATACAAAATGTGTACATAGCTCAAAGGCGATTGTCAAATACAAAGAACATATCATAGAGCATCAGTGTACGATTTAGTCAAGATAGATCAACAATAGAATGCGCACATATGACCAAACAATAATGGAAAAGCTTCAGAATATAAAATGTACTTGTTTTTCATAGACATCCAGGTAACTCCTTATATAAAGTTCATGCAGACATTAAAAAAAATAGGAATGTCTTAAAGTTGGAACTCTAACAAAGAGGATAAAGAACGGAAGAATAGTTTGTGACACAAAAGGGAGAAACATATGAAAATTAAATAAAGGTGTCTGGCAAGGACTTTATAAACAAACGTATTTAATCTAGCAGATTGGCACACCCAGAAATGGGAAACATGCCGTTATGATATATTTATTTTATTTATGGAATACATAATGAAGAAAATAAATAAAGAAACAAGTTAAGGACAAATAAAAACTTTACGTCGATGAAAGTATAACAAAAAAAAAGAAAAAGGCCACTGACAGAAATGTAAGATGAAATACAAGCGTAGGAAGAAAATTTGGGTTAATAATAAATGAAAATAAATTAATATCAGAAGACTGATTTGGAAACAAGTCAGAAAATATATTCATTTATATCGTGAATCAAGCTGTGTCTAATGAAAAGCATAGTATATCCTGATTGTTTCACAGAACACATTATATCAACAAGCTTTTTCTGTAAATTCATTACTTCATATACTTTTATTCACTTATGAATTTGTCATTGTACTCGTATCGTATTAAAGATGCTAAAATATTTCTGTTTACTAAACTTCATCACTTAAGTGATGAAGTTTACATCACTTAAAAATCGAAACTATTGATAGATTAATTTTATTTTTAGGTATCTATTATTGTAAATATATAGCTTTGCTTACGACTTACGTGATAAGACTTTTTAACATTTTAGTATAGCATTTATGTTTCTGGGTTTTCACTTTTCATCTCACAAGTAATTTTATAAAAGTATAATAGCAAGTAATAAAATGTTACTAAATATGAATTTTGTTGTGGTTAGACAGACGATGTAGCAACGAATAGGATCTGTTTTGTTTTGCGAGGGTTTTTCTTAAAGCGCTACGGAGGATAATCTCCGACCTACACATTTCGGATCCCGTTAATACTCGTGGACATGTGGCGGTCTAACGATTTCTTGTTAATTAAAATAAAACTTCGGAATTTAGAATTTTAATTATTAACTATAAGAACAGTTAAATCCTTTAAATAAACCAAATTGATCATCCGTGTTTATTACCAATGTTTTATATACCAGAAGAAGGATACTTAGTAGTTATCAGCGAAATATTAATATATAATTTCAATACGTTATTAACGGGTGGTTGCACCAACGTAACTTAAATATTAAACGGCTTAAATTGACAATATTGCATCGAAATGAAATGTCAAATGAATTAAGGTAAAATATATTACTGTCAAAATTTTGATTAGCATTTTTGTTTGTTTAAACCTAGCTTAAAATTTAAGCCTTGTTGGTGCAACTAGCCATAAGATAAAATAAATTACTGTATTAATGAGTTGCTATTGTCATTTATCATTATTTTGTTTGTTATAAGAGGCAAAAAATATTCCTACTGTCTGAAGAACAGGTTTACAAAATAGAACTATTAACTTTTATTTTTTAAAAAGCAACTTATAATTATTTTACTAAAATGTAAACCACCATTTTTTTCTCTTTTCAACAATGTATTACTTTTCATAAATGTATGAAAAAATTCGAGAAAATAAGATAATTGAGATATTTTATGTTAGGAAATCATTTTTATTCAAATATTATAGGTGGCTATATGAAAATAAACAAAATGTAACGATGTTAATATCAACAAAGTTTGCATTTGTTTGTTACTTATTTATTATTTCTTAGTTATTATTTTCTTATTTATCTGTTTATTTACCATTTATTGTCACATAGCCACCTAGAATATTTGAATAAAAATATTCCCCATATATCTCAATTTCTAGAATTTTTCAAATGCGTTAATAAAAACTAATACATAGCTGCAAAGAGAAAAAAATAGCGGTTTATGTTTTAGTAAAGTAATTATAGGTTGCTTTTTAAAGAATAAAAGTTGATAGTTGTATCTTGTAAACCTGACTTTATAAAAAATATGTATATGTGCCATCAAATAGCATATTTAAAATAATATAACTTTTATATGAGCCATTTTTTCTATTACTTATAATAAAAATGTTAAAAGAGCGAGGGGGGGGGCGTTTTCCCGACTCACCCCGTATATGATTTACATTAAATTCATAGGGGTTTCGTGACTGTGTGCTGTCGCGAATCGGAGGACCCGGATTCGATCCCGACCGACGCCAAAAATTACATCGAATTTTAATAGCACGAAATTGACCCCTGCGGTGCACTCTCCACGTTAGCATTGAGTGCCCGTGAAGTGACGCCTGGTAAGCACCCGAACGGTACAAATAATTCATCATTACAGATATCTATGTACAAAGCAGATTGGCACACCCAGCAATGGGCAGTATGCCGTAATGATACATTTATTTATTTATCATAGATGTTTGTTAAACTAAAAAATCTGTTATGGCCAGTACAACACCTCTCACCACTTCCGTTTTTGGTTACATAAATATAGGGCGCGAGCAGTCATGTGAGTCATGGGGGGTCCGTTTCAGAATGATAATTAGTAATTATGTACATAGCAGGGGGGTGAAACTACATACAGAAACGTGATAACAAGTTTTCAATCTAGTAGCGTTTGGAAAGACTTCCTGACCCTTTCATAGATGGCTTTAGTAGTACAGATTTTACAGGGATTCTCAAACTTTATTGTCAAAATACTATAAGAAGGTAACATATGTTGGAGAACTGCTGTAAATTTCCCACAATTCTCTATTGCATCGTTCGAAATTCTTTGACATTTAAAACTGTTATTTGTGAATTTGTATCTTTATTGCAATACATTACTTTATTATTCAATATATTTTCGGTAAGTATATTAGTTTTCATACTAGCATTATTATACGGGGGTGATATAAAATATAACAACAAATTAATAATATTTCAGAAAAAAATCACATGAAATATTTGTAACTCCTGCATATGTAAATGCACCAGGAGAATTTACATCATGGTGGTGCTCTTAGATATTTACACCGTAGAAGAGCAGCAAAATATTACATTTTTAGGCGAAAGGACGTGAAGCTTCATAAGATTCATCAAAGAATGTTGAAATAGTGTATGGTGTCAGTTTTAAGAAAAAATGAGTATAGAAGAGGGTAGATTTGTTAAAGAGTGAACGAACATCGATAACCAGGTCAATGAAGCAATGCATTTCTGGCAGACATTTAAAATAACATCCCTTTTTTGAAATCACATTACCTCTTGTAATAATAATAATTCAAATTTTTGATTCCTTGAGTAGTATGTTCTTAAATTTTAATAGTTGTCGCCGTGTAGTTTGAGATTTGTAGTTATTTATTTATTATTTGATTTAAATAATGAAATGTATATATTTTAAAATAAAGACATTAACATATTAAGTACTGTACTTTTTTTATAGTTCAACATATATTTCACATTTATTGATAATGTCTTTAATAAATTATCTATTTTCGATAGATTTTTTATTAATTACATTATCAAGAAATAAAATTTAAAGATTCGAATAATTCAAAATGAATTCATATTTCCCGCCACTTTCTCGGCTGTCAAATTTAGTTCTCTGACCTTTTCATAGACGGCACTAAAACTTGTTATCACGGTTTATAAGGGAGATACCCAATCTTCTACTATATATTTTCCTTAATCTATGGTACATAGATGTTAAATGTCAGAATTTTTCATTAAAAATTTCAAGATTTTCTCAATTCATGTAGTTAATTAGTCACCAGGAGTGTGTAATTTACTTGTCGAGGAAAATAAACTACCTGGAATTAGAAAATCACTAAATTTAGAATGAAACATTATGATATTTGACATCTATGTACATAATTACTAGCTATTATCCTGTCACAGACCCTCATATCTGCTGGTCAAGGCCAAAAGCATCACATCACTGCTCGCGCCCATTGTATTTAACATTTCTTGTATACCTATACTCAACAACAAAAATTCTACTTACATCTATTCTTTATATTTAGATTGGTGAAAAATTCGGTTGTGAGTTTTCAATGAATAAGCACGTTTCAGGGTCTTTATATGTGTGTGTATGTGACCGCGGTTTCGGCCGCGATATCTCCAATACTACAATTCCAAAAAATAATATTCTTACGTCTTACGTATTCCTCTTTCTTACAACCATATGCAGACTTGATTAGATTTTGGTTATAAAAAAAACTCAGTTAAATGTTATTTAACTTAAAGAATATATTATTCTTTATACGATTTGATTGCATTTTATATTTCGTATTCAATAGGTATAGAGCTAAAGAATTATAAAGATATTAAATTTTTTATAAATCAGCCAGTTATGCCAACTATGGAAACTGCTAATACATTCAAATAATTCAAATTGACAGATGTCAGTATCAATGAAGAGTAAATGGATGAAAGAATAAGGGAAATAATTCTAATGTTAGAAGTTTCTAGAACGATATAAGTGAGACGATTACATTGGTTTGAACATGTCATGAGGAAGAATATATTGAAAGAAAAATCAATAGCTTAGGAATAGAAGGTGCAAGAAACATAGGAAAACCAAATATAAGATGAAAAGATTGTATTGCGGAAGACTTGAGAGAAAAGAAACTAAATGAGGACAACACGCAAAACAAAAATAAGTGGAAGAAGAAAATAAAAAATAGTGACACCTAACGAATGGGAAAAACTAAAGAAGAAGAATGTCAGTATCAAGTGCAATTTGCATAGATTGTATATAAAATAATTTTACTGGAAATATAGGATCTTTTGCAAGAAAATTTATGTATAGGGCGCGTGCAGTGACGTGATTTTGCTGACTTTAGCAAGCAATTAATTACATCCATAACTGACAAATGTCATAATTTTTCCTTCAAACTTTCATGATTTTCATATTTCATGAGGTTTATTTGTTATCAGGAGTATGGAATTCAGTTGCCAAGAAAAGGAATCATAAAATACCAAAAAATAAAATTATGAATAAAAAATTATGAAATTTGTCAGTTATGGACATAATTAATAGCTGTCATTCTGATACGGGCGTCCATATCTGCTTGCCAAGGTCAACAAGTCACGTAACTGCTTGCGCCCTATACATAAATTTTCTTGCAAAAGATTTTATATTTCCAGTCAAATTATTTTATACACAAACTATGAAATATTATTTACACATTTAAAGTTATTATAAATATTAAAGAATATTCTAGTATCTATACAAATTGATTGCATTTTATAGTTCATATTCAATAGATACGAACTCTGTTCAGAAAATAACCGAATATTTTGAATTACGTGCAAACAGAGATATTTAGTGATATGGGTTGGCATCATTGCGTTGCGCTTAACCTTCTTTTTAACCACATGTTCTTGGGTTGTTGATATCTGGTTTAGTTTTCGTGATTTTGTTATTTGAGTGCAACGTGTTTCAGTGTTAGTAGCGATTTTCGAAATGTGCGATTTTCTGGAGCAACGATGCAACGTAAAATTTTGCGTAAAACTGGGGAAAACTTTCACAGAAACGTTTTAACCTTTGAAACAAGCGTACGGAGATGATGATCTGGGTCGTAATAAAAAGTGGAAGAAACAGACCAAAGATATGATGGAAGGACTGTATTGCGGAAGACTTCAGAGAAAATCAACCGTATGAGGGCGACCCGCAAAACAGAAATGAATGGAAAAAGAAAATAAAAAATAGCGACCCCTAGCGAATGGGAAAATTTTGTAAATAGATCGGAATTAATTACACAATATTTATTTGTTTATGAATATGATATATTGACAGTTTACAATATTACATCAAATTAACTGACATATGGATATTTTACACTACTTCATTATTATTTTATATTTATAACATGTGATCGTAGTGAGTGTCTCGTACGAATTGCAACACTTCTCCTCGCGAACGAAGAAGATGAATTAGTCCTAACTCTTCTCTGAATTTTGAATGTTTCTAGGGACCTAATCCTTTGGTAAAGATATCAGCATCCGTATTTTCTGAGGTTTTATATGATAAGACGATATCTCCTCGTTGGATGACTTCTCTTATAAAGTGCTCTTTTATATTTATGTGTTTGGACTTGGAGCTTATTATTGGGTTTACAGATAAGTTTTGTGCAGCCTGATTGTCATTGAAGATTTCAATTACATTATGTTTTATACCCAAGTCACTTAAAATTTATTTCAAATGAATGGGTTTTTTTCTGCTTCAGCAGAAGAGAGTGCTACCATTTTTTGTTTCCTGGATTCCCAGCTTATTGCAGCACCTGCAACTTAAAACATAATCCGGTAAATGACCTACGGTGAAGTGTACAAGATGCCCAATCAGTATCTGTCAGTCCGATCAAGGGTTTTCCGGTCTTTTTGTATACTAAATTCATTTCTTTGGTTCCCTGTAGATATCGAAGTATCCGTTATATTGCAACCCAATGTTCCTTTCCATGACAGTTGCTGAATTGACTCAGATAGCTTACCGTGTGTGATATATCTGGTCTTGTCGCTACTGATAGGTACATAAGTGCTCCAATCACATTCTGATACGGATAAGGTGATTCTTCAGATGTTACATTTTTAAATAATTTTAATCCAGGTTCCATTGGTGTTGAAACCGACTTGCAATTGTTCATATTATAGTTTTCTAAAATATTTTCTATATATTTCTTTTGACATAAAGATATTTGTCCTTGTCCTGTGAAAATTCTATGCCCAAACAATATTTCAATGGTCTAAGATCTCTCATTTCAAAAGTTTCCATCAACTTTTCCTTAAGTTCATTTAAATAATCTTCATTAGTAGATGCAGCGATAATATCATCCACGTGGATGGCAAGTATTGTACTTTCTCCTCCTTGAAAAGATATATAAATACAAGGATCGGCTGTATATGATTTAAAACCAAGAGTTTTAAGTTTTGAGTCTAATTTTTTATACCACTGTCTTCCAGCCTACTTCAATCCATACAAAGCTTTCTTTAGTAGACATACTTTTTCTTTTTTACCATTCTTTAATTCTAATAATATTTCTTTTGCTCTTAAAAATATTATAGAGTTCTTTGTTGAATTTTCTTGTATCAGTATTTTAGATAAAATTTCTTCAAGATATTCAGGAATCTTCATATGAATTTTTTCTTCAATATCTCCATTTAAGAATGCAGTTGAAACGTCTAGTTGATTTATTTGCATTCCCTTTTCTACTGCTACTACTAATAAAAGCCTTATAGAGCTTAGTTTAGCTACTGGAGCAAATGTTTCACTAAAATCAATACCGATGCGTTGAGAAAAATCTTTAGCAACAAGTCTAGCTTTTCTTCTTTCGAGTTCTCCATTTGCTTTGTTTTTTTTCTTCTTTAAAACCATTTTGCATCCTACTATATTCGAACCATTTTCTTTTTCTACTATAGTCCCTGTCTCATTCTTTAAATGTGACTTAATTTCATCTTTCATGGGTTCATACCATTCTTTACCATCTTCTCCTTGTAGATTCTCTTTGACTTCATTATATGCAGTGAAATATTCTTCTAAATTATCTTTTTCACAATAAGTTACAGTATTTTCAGGAGTTCTTACTGGTAGTTTTATATTTCTTTTCAATCTTCTTGTCTCTTTTTTCATCCTCCGGTGGTTTCATATTTCTTTTCGATCTTCTTTTGCCGTAAATGTATTTAATTTATCTGTTATTTTAAAATCAATTCCGTTTAACATTTTGTTCTTCATTTCTATTTTCATTTCTTTTTCATTTAAATATCTTAGCTTTTTATGCCATTGATCTAATTTAGTTTCTTCTGACAAGTTTGACGTTTCTTCTAAATTTGGTTTTTGATTGTCAACGTAATACAGTCCATTTGATCTTTTGGCTGTCAAAATTATCTTTCCTCTATTGTCTTTAATTATCGCTCTTTCTTTTAAAAATATTACTTTATGTCCCTCGTCAGTTATTTTGCCAACTGACATTAAATTTGTACTTAGATTCAGAACAAATAGTGCTTCAGTCGATTTGACAGTAATATTATTTCATGATTTAAATTTCACTGATTCGGCTCCATTTATATTTGCTGTGTGATTTTCTGTAGCTAATTTTAGAGTACCGTGATTTGAATGTTCAATTAAATTTTCAAAAATATTTTTATTCGAGCACATGTGAGATGTACACCCACTATCTAAGCACCATGATGAAGTTTTATTTTTCACTGATGCACTTGCTAAACTTGATGACAGACATTCTGCCAATACTTTAAATGTTGATTCATTTTTATTATTTTGATTTTTATGCCAACAGCTAATTGCTTTATGACCAGGTTTGTTGCAAATGTGACATTTGAATTTGAATGATTTTTCATTTTTAAAATTGTTTGAAGAATTCGATGCATTTTTATATGACTTTTTAAAATGTTTTCCAACGAATGCATCTTTCGACGATTTTATTTCATTTTTAGTTCTAGCGTCCCATTATTCAATGATTTTGACTTTTAACTCTTCAGGAGTAGGTAAATTATCTCTTGTTTCTATCGCTATTCTGAAGTTTTTGAATGATGGACATAAACTGTATGACATCATGATACTTAAGAGTTTAGCATGAATTTTTAAGTCTATTTGTTCTAATTTATCTACGACATCCATAAATTCGTTTAGATGTTCACGAATATCATTGTTCTTTCATTTTATGTAAAATGAGTCTTTTTAATAAGGTAGCTTTACGCGCAGGGCCTTTACCTTGGTAGGTGTTTTTGAGTGTGTCCCAAACCTCCTTCGAAGTTTTGCAATTTTTAATTTGCTTAAATTCCGTTGGCGATATAATGAGCATTTAATCTGATCTCGCATTCAGGTCTTCTTTATTCCATTCTATTAATTTTTTAACATCATTTTCGAGTTGGGCTATGTCTCCTGAGACGTATCCCCAAAGATCATTTCTAATTAGAATAGCTTGAGCCTGAATTTGCCACGTATCATAATTATTTTTCTTTGAGGGTTCTATCCTGTAGCTCATGTTTGCCATATTTTTTTGAATTGATATACGTATTATTATTTTACTGACACATAGAGGACCTGGGTCCCATAACCTTTTGTAATTAGATCGAAATTAATTACACAATATTTATTTATTTATGAATATGATATATATACCTCAAATTAACTAACATATGAATATTATACACTACTTGATTATTATTTTATATTTATAACATGTGATCATAGTGAGTGTCTCGTAAATACGAATTACAACAGCTACAAAAACTAAAGAAGAAGAAGATGTCAGCGTCAAGTGCCATTTGCGTAGTTTGTTTATGAAATAATTTTACTTGAAATTTAGAATCTTATGCAAGAAAATTTATGTATGGAATTTGTACATAATACACAGGATTGGCGAAAGGTATTGTGCTGGCCACATCAGATTTTTTAATTTTAAATTTATTCTATGTAGAAACCTTGTCCTACTCTTTTAATTTTTCGAAATGTTTCCAATTCATTGTCGGCATTGACAGTATTTTTGAAGGGTATATGTATTATACCTAAAATTTTAAATATTTAACTATTAATACAATAAGAAATAATATAATGTATATACTTCCCACAAAAAATCTTCAGTAATGTCTCTGGATTTTTGACATTTAACATTTATCTATCAGTTACAAACTTCTTCATTTTGTTGTTTGTGCTGTGAGATTTATTACAACAGATTATTATGTAACTTATATTTCTTTATTTCTAAATCTATAAAAGATAGAATAAAATATGTATATGCATCAGATTGAGAATTTACTCTTCTTTTACTATCAACAACAAAATTTAAAAAAATATTTAGCATTTTTTTTTAAGACTCTGCTACTTCCGGTTGTCCAATTATTACCAAAACTTTTTGTTAGAAGTGGAAGAAGAATTCAGAATCTAAGAATTATATAATCATAACAATATTCACAATTTTATTTATTTAAATATAACATACAAAATATCAAATGACACTTCTACATCAAAATTATAAAAACAAAACTTCTGTCAAAAATAAATTCAAGCTAACTCTATTTTTGAATTAATATTCAGTTGACTTGACAACAGAGATATTTTTAATAAAATATATTTCACACCCCCCCCCTTTTGTCAGATCAATTGAATATAAATTTATATCAAATTTAATCCAAACATGCCTATTAATTTTTTCATTCTTGTTCTGCATAATGCTTTCGTCAGTAGATCGGCTGGCATTTCTTCTGTGGGGAGATATTCAACACGAACATTTTTCTTGTTAATTTCTTCTCTTATATAATGAAATTTTATATCAATGTGTTTCGTGCGAGAATGATAAGCAGGATTTTCTGCAATTGCTTTTGCACTTTGATTGTCAGAAAAAATAATGGGTATTTCAGGTAAAAATCTTTCCATCTTCAAACCTTTTAAAAACATTGTCAACCAAACATTCTCTTTACAAGCACAAGTCAGAGCCATAAATTCGGCTTCTGCCGTTGACAGGGCTACTGTTTCTTATTTGTGTGTTTGCCATGAGACAGCGCCATTTGCTAAGGTAAAAACGTATCCTGTATGTGAATGTTGATCATCCAAATTCGATGCCCAATCTGCATCAGCATAGCCAGTTAATTTACTTTGTTTCTTTTTATATGAAATTCCTAGTTTATTTGTACTTTGTATATACCTTAAAATTCTTTTTGCCGCCTTCCAGTGTTGTACACCAGGATTGACATTGAACTGACTAAGGAATTTTACAGGAAATATTAAATCTGGTCTCGTTGTAGTAGCCAGATACATTAAAGTACCAACCAGTTCTCTATAGGGATATTTCTTCATTTCATTTTTCTCTTCTTCAGTCCTCGGACAAAATTCTTTTGTTAGTTTTAATTTTATATCAAAAGGTGTTGAAATTGGTTTACATTGTTCCATTCCAAATCTCTTCAAAATTTTTTCTATGTAATTTCTTTGATTAATACTAATCTCACCTTTTTCTCTATTTCTTGTAATTTCAACCCCTAATAAGTAACTTACTTCATTCATATCTTTCATTTCGAAGCGTTCACACAATTTATTCTTCAGATATTCAATATCGCCTACTTCTTCACCGAAAATAAGTATATCATCCACATATACTGTGATTATTAAAATTCGATTTTCTACATAACTTACATATACACAGGGATCAGCATGTAAAGGATTAAAATTCAGTCTTCGTAGATACTCATCTAAACAATGATTCCATTCCCTACCTGATTGTTTCAGACCATATAGGGATTTTTTCAGAAGACAAACAAGATTCTCTTCACCTTCCTTTATAAAACCAGCAGGCTGTGACATGTAAATTTCTTCTTTCAGTAGACCGTTCAAATATGCGGTTTTGACATCCATCTGGTGTATGTGCCAGTTATGTTCAACAGCTAACGCTAAAAGAAGACGCAGACTTTTCCATTTAACAACAGGTGAGAAAACTTCGTAAAAATCTACTCCAGGAACTTGTGCAAACCCTTGAGCAACAAGCCGTGCTTTGTAGCGATCCAATTCTCCAGTCTTCGTATACTTCCGCTGATAAACCCATTTTGAACCTATCACTTTCCTATTTTCAGGACGTTCAACCAATATCCAAGTACCATTTTTTCTTAGTGAATTTACTTCATCATTCATTGCTTCAAGCCATTCTTCTGAATCTTTTCTTGAAATAGCTTCATTATAATTCTTAGGAATCTCATCTGCGTTGTACTCTATAGTAGATATTTGTTTCACAGTTTTATTTTTTTCTTTAATTCTTTCTGAACGTCTTGGGTTTTCTCTTATTAATGTTTCAGTAGTACAATTTTTATTTAGTTCCATTTCCTTTAATTTATTTTCTTCAATAAGCTGTTCTCCACTTAATTTTCTCTTACTTCTATCTTCTGGCATTGTTTCTTCTTCAATTTCTTCTATAATAGAGTAGTCGTTACAAATTTCTTCTTCCATTATATCATCAAATGAAAAGTACAAGTAATCTTCATCTTTAATTGGCTCATTTTTCATTTTTATAGGATTTTTAGTAATAAATGGAAATTCGTTTTCGTCAAATCGTAAGTCACGACTGACTTCAATTCTTCTTTTTTGTATATTCCAAACTTTATAACCCTTTTGACAATCAGCATATCCAATAAATATGCAGGGATAACTTTTGGAATCAAATTTTCTTCTTTGGCCAGGTTCTTTAATAAGAGACCAGCATTTACATCCAAATGTTTTAAAATAAATTACATTTGGTTTTCTAGAATTCCATAAAAATGCAGGAACATTATCTTGTAATATTTTTGTTGGACACCTGTTTCTGATATGTACTGCTGTCGCTAATGCTTCACCCCAAAAGTTCTTCGGTAGACCACTCATCTCCAACAGACATCGTACTGTTTCAGTGAGCGTTCTGTTGGCCCTTTCAGCAACGCCATTTTGTTGAGGTGAATAACTTACAGTTAATTGTCGTTTTATTCCATGTTCTTGCAAAAAATTATTAAAATTATTATTTATATATTCTGTCCCGTTATCTGATCTTAGGCATTTTATTTTCCTGTTTAATTCTAATTCAACTCTTTTCTTATAATCCTTAAAACATTCTAAAACTTCAGACTTCTTTTTCATGAAATAAACATTTATAAAGCGACTATAGTCATCTATGAATGTAACAAAATATACATTTCCACCAAGTGAGACTGGTGATATTGGTCCACATACATCGCTGTGTATTAATTGCAGAGGTTCACTTGATCTGGACAACGATTTCTTTGGAAATTTTGTTCTAGTTTGTTTCCCAGAAATACATGTGGAACAGATATAATTTGGTACAAATTTTTCATCAAATGATATTCCATTTACCATACATTTATCTTTTAATTGTTTTAAGCTGTCAAAATTCAAATGTCCAAATCTATGATGCCAAGTGTAAATGTCTTCTTTCTTTGTAGCCAGGTTTACCTTTGGATTCATGTTCATAATATCTTTTTCTTTCAGGTCAACAACATAAAGACCATTTTCACGATATGCTTTTAGAATTATTTTATTTTTATCATCAATTACTTTAGCATTTCTACTATCAAACTGAACAACATATCCTTTCTCAACAATTCGATTAACAGATAATAGATTACCATCTAATTCAGGTAACACCAAAGTATCCTTTAATTCTATTTCATGAATAACATCATCAAATTGTGTATAAAGATTTGCATCACCTTTCGCATGAACACTTATATTTTCACCATTTGCTACCTTGACAGAAAATAATTTTACAGGTTGTATATTTTTTAAAAAGTCTTTATTTGATGTCATATGATCCGTGGCTCCACTGTCCAAACACCATTTTGAAGATCTTGATGAAGTAATGACATTTAAACATTTTTCTTCATTGTCTTCACATATTTTCACACCAAATGCAAATTTTGACGAAGCTCTTGTTTTGTTGTTACCTTGCTTATACATCTCTTTCTTTTTGAAACAATTTCTAGCAATATGTCCTAACTTTCCACAAAAATGACATTTTGGTAAATGCTTTCTTGTCTGATTTTCATTACTTGCTTTATTTGCTGTAATATCTAATTTCGGTGTGTCATTTATGTTGCAATTTGATATGTTTTTTTTTGTTCTTCGAGATTCTTCATTAATTAGGAATGTTTTTACTTTTGAAACAGTTACTGAACCCGAAGCTTCAATGCCTACCACTAAGGTATCATAATCATCAGGCAGACCGGTCAGTAATATATGAGCAAATTATTCATCCGATAGACCATATCCTGCAGAATCAAGTTTTAAAGCTATCGCTGACATTCGTTCGAAATAATCGTTCATTGATTCTTCAGGTATCAATCGAGAAGAGTACAATTCGCGTTTCAGATGAATGATGTGGACTAACCCAATAGTTGTATGTGCCCTTTTCAATGACTCCCAGGCAATTTTTGCAGTTGTTGCATCACGAATATATGTTAACTGATTGTCTTCTATAGTGTTACATATTATACTCATCGCTTTTCGGTCTATTTGTTTTTCTTCAGCAGAACACTTGTCTGACAGACCAGGTTCGATAGCAGACCATACTTCTTTTGCCTGCATCAAAATTTTTATACGAAATGCCCAATTCAAATAATTGTTGGCATCAAGTTTTTCAAATTTGATATTTTCCATATTCTTTCAGTGAATATTCTGTCACAATTACTACAAACCAAAATTCAAAGATATAAAATGAATTCACCTAACAGGGACCTGGGCCCATAACCTTTTGTTAGAAGTGGAAGAAGAATTCAGAATCTAAGAATTATATAATCATAACAATATTCACAATTTTATTTATTTAAATATAACATACAAAATATCAAATGACACTTCTACATCAAAATTATAAAAACAAAACTTCTGTCAAAAATACATTCAAGCTAACTCTATTTTTGAATTAATATTCAGTTGACTTGACAACAGAGATATTTTTAATAAAATATATTTCACACTTTTCAGCTTTTTCCAGTAATGTCCGACAGAACAATACGTAGTTAAACAGAAATCGTCCTTCCAACACACACACACACACATACACACACACACGCACACACGCACACGCACACACACACGCACACACATATACACACACATACACACACACACACACACACACACACACACACACACACACACACACACACACACACACACACACACACACACACACACACACACATAGACATCATCGTGAAAATGTTAAAATCGGATTGTAGGGACCTTAAAACGGGCTTAATCATTAAAATCTGGATATGCAATTTTTAGCACGAATCTGTTGTGGCCATCACAATACCTCTCGCGCCCATTCTATTGTGGTATATATAAGTATTGTATTTAACATTTCTTGTACGAATTAAAAAAATTAATTACACGTAATCTGTATATTTACGTATGTTCTATAATTTTAAATTCATTCCATGAGCAAGTTTTCTCCATTTCTTCTGAATATTCGAGGTTTTTCCAATTATTTCTGAAGGGTTCATGTAATATACCTATAATTTCAAATATATAATTAATAATACAATGACATTAGTGACATTTATCTGTCAATTACAGACATTTTAATTTCTCAAGTAGTTACCATGGAGATGTTTGGGCTGTGAGGTTTGCTACAACAGATTATTTTATATATTATATATCTATATATTTAAATATATAGAAGGTATAATAAAAAATTTAAATGTGTCGGATAGAGAATATTGTTTCTTAATATTTGTAATAACATAAATATTCAAAAAATAATATTTGACAGATGTCAGTGTGAAATAAAATTTACCTAATATCTTCGTGAAATGATTTTACTGCAAATATATACTTCGTTCAACGAGGGAACGTACCTGTTTCGCGCAGACAACTATAGCATTTTGGCGAGGGAAGTCATTCCAGAGTTGTATTGTTACTATTTTTAGATTTATGTAATTAAATAATTTGAGCGATGGTCGACTGTAGAATGGATAAGGGTCCAAGCAGAATAATCGGACAGGCAATCTACTAATGAAATATTTATTTCAAGTCAACGTTTCGACTATTACATTAGTCCTGATGAAGACTAATGTAGCGGTCGAAACGTTGGCTTCAAATATATTTCATCAGTAGACTGCTTATACGATTATGCTCCTTGCACCCTTATATAATTAAAGTACAATAAATAAAGTAGAATTTAGCTATATAATAATAGCAAGAATGAAAAAATAATATGAATTTGGTTCGTGATCGGGTACGTTCTCTCGTTGAACGACGTATATAAACGTTTTCAACAAACTTTCTGTGTAGAATTTGTACAAAATACATAGTTGACGGAAAGTAATGTACTAGCCACATCAGATTTTTTAAATACATTTAATCCATTATTTTGAAATTATTTATTTATTTTTCCTATCGTTCTGATATCCGCTCGGGCAGAATTATAGCTTAATGTTATAGAGTTACTTATTCCAAATTTTGCGACGACAAAAATATTTGTACATCTACATGTTTCCTTATTTTTCGTTTATTTTAAATTATAAAATCGTACAGAAAAAACGAAATATTTATAGCTCCGGTGCTTTCATAACTGAAGTGCCTGGAGCGATCGCTTCATATCTTCACATCACTGCACGATCAACTATTTGCATAGGGGCTGCCATAGGAGTTTAACATGGAAAATTAATTTCACCTTTAGTAATTTTATAAAAATATTTTAAATGAAATTAAGTTTTTTTTAAGTAATTAATAAAATTGGCAACTGCTGTCAAAATAGCAGCTAGTAAACGAGGAAGAATATTGTTATTTACTATTTTGTGAACATGTATAGTAAAAATCTATGTTAGAGAGTTCATATAAATGCTAGTATGAAGTAATGTAACTTACAAAATTATTCTTACATAACTTTTATCAGTAAAAGGGTTTCAAAAAAGAAATTCATTAATCATAGTCATATCAATATTTCAGAATCAAATGATAGTCATCAAATTTAAAAAAATGTCTAGTTTACTTTGCGTAAATGTGCTGAAAACAAAATTTAATACAAAATAATAATCCGTACACCTGTAATTTTTTTTTAACATATAATTACATTATATTTAGTTGGATTTTTACCCATTGGCTTTAAATGCAGCTTCCAGTACCCTAAGAATTAATTTTATTAAATTAGATGATTTAGAAGGTGGCTTAATTTTTTCATTTAGATTCGTTCGTAGTGAAAAATATGTATCTAATTCCGATCATAAAATCTCAATAGGGTTAAAAATTGGAAGACTGGGGAGGTGTTTTAATTTAAGAAAATAACTCTATTCCAAAATTCAGGGTTTCTATTAACTATTTATTGCGTTGTTTAGTTTAGCCTCTTTATTATATTAACTTTAGAAATATACGGCTTTTTGTGGTATAGGTCCACTATAGCAAGCTTTCCGTACGATTCTGTGAATTCTTTTTGTAAAAATAGGTATTTTATTTATCTGCTATACCTCTTATCCTAGCTCTTTGATTCTTACAGCGGTAATAATAAACAAGGGTTAAGTTCAGAATAGTTTCCTTTTAACACAGGAATAGCTATTCCTAGTTAATCACGAGCTTAACCTACAAATGTATAATAATAAACATGGAATAAGACTTAACTCTAGAATAAACTGTCCATAAACGTCATTTTAACACAGGGTTAAGAGATATTCCCGGAATAACTAATCTAGGAATAAGAAATTATTTATTATTACCGCTGTTAGAGTTTCATTTTATTTGCTGTACAATACAATAGATTTATCACTAAAAGATTTTAATTTTTTTCCACGACCATCAATATATCCCCTCTGTTTCTAATTTTTATATTTATTAAATTGATCTGAATAGTCTGAAATATAGAATGTGCTCTTTCAATAATTGCAACCACTATTTTAAAACAAAAATATTTATATATGCTCACTGTGAAAGAAGTGTCGTTTAAATAAACAATAATATTATACAGTTTTGTCATTTTATAACAAGTGTACAAATAATTTTGTGTCAATTTTTGAATATTTGTTTTTAACACAATTACACTAACTACACATATTGAGATTTTGGTAAATTACCACGTTTTCAGGTCCCAAGAATCCGATTTTATCATTTTCAGGATGATGTCTGTGGGTATGTATGTGTGTGTGTGAGTGTGTATGTGTATGTATGTGTATGTATGTGTATGTATGTGTGTGTGTAGATTTTCTAGCCGCTTTAACTCAAATACTATCATTCAGAAAAAAAAATTAAAAACAATAAATTTCTACCTTATTCTAATATGGAAAGAAGCCATTAGATTTTAGTGTCAATCGGATAACCGGAAATGACACTTTTGTTGAAGCTCAAAATAGTTTTTCTTCAAAACATACCTTTAAGTGTTATTTTTTCGTAATTTATGTTATTATAAAAATTAAAGATTATTAAATTTTCTACAGGTAAGCATTAATACTTTTTCTATATATTCTAGTATAAATTTATAAGATAATATACAAAAAAATCCCGGAACCTATGCTTTAAACACAATTCCATGGTTGTGTCAGTTCAAATGTCTGTAACTGACAGATAAATGTCACTGTTAAAAAAATCATCATTTCAAATTAATAATAGTAACGCTTTAAAAACGCTTTAATAGAACAATAGTAATATGGAAAGTAACTTTCCATTTTTAGTAAATATGTAGGTATGCATTTAAATAACAAAATAAATATATTATCATGGTATGTTACCCATTGCTGGGTGTGCTAATATGCTTTGTTACAGATTTCGGTAATGATGATGAGCCACTGTATGGCCAGAAAAAGATACTTTCATAGTCATGAGCAATGAAAATTTAAAAGATTCTTAATTTAACAAGTACACATCTGTTCATCCGTGTAAATGGTTTTTATCACTATTAATTTTAATGAAGCTATATGTTGAAACATAATATTAAAGCTGTTTATTTTTTTATTGTGCCTGAATATTTAATAACATCAAAGTACCAGTTTCCTATTCTACAACGAACGGTTTGATATAAATTATAAAAATTGAGTTAACATGTTTGCGGCGGACGCTCGAGACAAAGCCTATGAATATTGCAAGAGTTTTCTAAAATAAGGCTTATTCATTTCTCGCTACCGTGCGCCTGCCTGCTAACAACTTCCTGCTTAGATATTAACGTACCTGCCTGCATACTAGATATGCGCATTATTCTACATCTACAGGAAAAAAAAATCTGTTGTGGACAGCAGAATACCTCTCTCCATTTCTATTATAGGATATATAATTATTTTATTTAATATTCCGTGTATACACAAAAAAAATCTAATAACATCTATTCTTTATATTTATTTAATATTTATAATTTCAAATTCATTATATGAGCAAGTTTTCTCCTACTCTACTAAATATTACACGCACACACACACGCACATACACAACACACGCACGCACGGACATTATCGTAAAAATATTATATTTGGATTCTAGGGATATTAAAACGTGCTTATTCACTAAAATCTGGATATGCGATTTTTAGCATGAATCCAATATCTCTCTTAGCGAGAGGCAAAAATTAACTACTTTTTTAAATTACTTTGGATTCTAATGACTCAGATAATGAATGATATTATAGAAGAAATAAATAAAATAAATATTTCATCACGGCATATTACCCATTGCTGGGTGTGCCAATCTGCTTCGTACACAGATATCGGTAATGATGGAATATTTGTACCGTGTGGGCGCTTAGCAGGCGTCACCTGACGGGCACTCATTGCTGGCGTGGAACAAACAAAGAATAATACGAATGGTTGGCATTTATATTTAAGATCGCAATTTCTGTATTAATAACTTTAATAACTACAGTTTGAAAGAATTTGAAGTCAATACACTGTTAATACATGAAAATACATAATTCAGAGATGTGCGTATAATAATATTCAATATTCTCTCTGAAGTTAAATGTTTCAATGGAGTATAAGACTACATTTTTATTTCTACGTATAATGTCTTAAAAAAGGGTTTTTTTTGAGTGTATATACATTTCGATGTACTGATTCTTAATTAAAAAGAATATTTCTTGCATCAGCCGCCACAATCTCTCTTGTTCATCTTCGAGGCTATTTTACCCAGTTTAAAATATAAACACTGCTTATACATTCAGTGCTTCAAATAAATGAATTAATGCTAATATAAATCATAGTTTGTTGCAAAATTTATTTTGTAAATATTACCCTATTGCAGGTTTTACATAAAGTATTATGCGTAAACGGTGAGTGGTCTGTGGGACAGACATCCACTGTATAATAAAAACTGTAACCCCAGCAAACAACTACGTAGGTAAACTAAGCATGCAATTTAAGGAAGGTACTAAAAACGGCAATGATCAAATCTCCGGTCGTCCGATCTTCATGAGTTATTAAGTAAATTATATTACATAGTTCTTTCATACGGATGTCTATTAAGTTGCCCCTTCCCCTCAATTTAGCATTTCATATTGAAAATACATGAGATGAATGTGCTTGCAATATGTTTCAATAGGTATGAAAAATGTATCATGGTATTCCAAATATTGATCCTTAGTACTCAATTTAAATACCCTGGAGGACGAATTGCTGTCCTCCCAAGAAAGAAAGACGATCTACCCAGGTGTGTGTCATGAATCAAACTGTTTTAAAAATGAAATAACTCCTGTTTAATTTCATTTTTATTCATGTAAATACTTAAATTTAAATTAAATTTAAATACCGGGTTCGATCTCGACCGACGCCAAATATTTCGAATTTTAAATGGCACATAAATAACCCCTGTGGTGCAAGCTCTAGGCCAGAAATAAGTGCGCGTAAGGTGACACCTGATAAACAACCGCACGGTACAAATATGTCATCATTGTTACCGAAAACTGTGTAAAAAGCAGATTGGCACACCCAGTAATGGGTAATATGCCGTGATGATATATTTATTTTATTTATTTATATACTTACCTATATTTATTGCTGGCGTGGAGTGTACCACAGGAGTCAATTTTGTGCCATTTAAAATTATAAATTATTTGGTGTCGGTCGGGATCGAACCCGGTTCTTCAGATTCGCGTGAATTGACGCCTGGTAAACGCCCGCAGGGTAGAAATATGTCACTATTATTACCGACATCTGTGTACAAAGCAGATTGGCTCACCCAGCAATGGGTAATATGCTGTGAAGATATATTATATGATTTTATTTTCTTACCTATATTTTTACATATCTATTTATGCTGGAAACTATATTAAGTTCCTTTCCATATAATTATTGTTCCATTTACTATTTTCTTTTTAAAATGTTAATATAATTATATGAAATAATTAGTTTGTTGACAGTGACATATATCTGTCAGTTACATACATTTGAGATCTGAACTGTGTAACCATATGTATTAGGTGTTTAAAACGTAGGCTCTGGGATTAAAACTATAGAAATTTTATAAATTTATCCATAAAATATATACAAAAAGTATTAATGCAAACATGTGGAAAATTTAAAAACTTTAATTTTTATAATAACAAATCTCAAAAAATAACATTTAAAGGTATTTTTCGAAGAAAAACTATTTTGCGCCTCCAGTAAAGTGCCATTTCTGGTTATCTGATTTACTCCAAAATCTAATGGAATCTTTCCATATAATAGTAAGGAAGGATCCACACACACACAAATACACACACACACACACACACACACATACATACACAGATATCATCCTGAAAATGTTAAAAATGGATTGTTGGGACTTTAAAAGGTGGTCATTTACCAAAATCTTGATATGTGATTTTAGTACGATCTCTATACCTCCCTTACCAAGGGTACCGGGAGGTAAAAATTGAAATTTTAGAATCTATTTAGTCTATATTGGATCTGCATAAAATGATACTTTGTATACAGGATGTCCCAAGCCTATCCTTGACATAGGCGTTTAACATGGGAAAATAGTTTTTTTGTAAATAAAACGTGTCCGGCAGAAAATTAAGCCATGATATTGGACATGATAATAGTATATTACCACCTGTACGTTATTTACTATTAATTGTTTTATTATTATTGCACTAATTCGGCAAAAATTAAAACATATTGTAATGTTTTTATTTATATGGATGAAGTGTACAAATAACAGAAATATTATTTATTAAAAGAATACGTTTATTAAACGATAAATAAATATTAAAAATATAATTAAAAGATAATAAATTAAACTAACACTATGATAAACAAATATTAACACTAATTTAAAGACTAAGAATATTATAAGACACTTAAACACTAAGATTATTTATTTAAACAATTAACACCACTATTTATGTCTCTTCTTGTCGACTGTTTGTTTATATCACTAACTATTCACGATGTTTATTTATATCAGACTTATTTACTCGTTAGTTCTATATCACAGACTGTGTTCGCTGGCTTTGGCGACGGGTTATATACCTGGCGACTTTAGTTCTAGAACCTGCGAGATTAAACGAGATAAAAACACCGCGCACAATAGATCATGTCATCGCAACAAGTTCGAACACGTCCGTGTCGGGCGCGGCACAGCGGCGCCTGCTATGGCGCGGCGGCGGCGAGGGCTACGGAGCGGCGGTGACGTTACAATATATAAATAAATAGTGTCAATATTTAATAATGTGATACGAAGAGATTTTCAAATGTCTTCCGAGACACAATGGGAAGTATAGCTGTTTTTGGAATTTTAAATTTTGTAGATTTGGGTTCGATTCTCCAGCAGGACATTTTTTTAAATTTTTTACACAAATATTATTAAAGTTTTAAAATTCTATCTTTTATTTCTTATTACAATCATTTGGAACTTTGTAATAAATATAGAGTAAATAATTAACAAAAAATAATTACGAAAATCAAAACAGTGTGTGACAAATACGAAGGGCTACCTACCTGTATCACACACAAAGGGCATTGGCAACTCACGGGTTTTGAGCGGAAGTAAGGTCGGGATTAGAATAGTTGATGTAGCCCAACTAAGTAAAACTGACTCAGGCCAATGCCTCAGCAAAACTTTACTACCACAAAATTATTATTCAGGGTGCCAGCCGAACGCTGGGCACACGGGCATATGCCCAGAATATGCAACATGTTACATATGATTTTAAATATATCGAATATAATACTGTGTAACTTTGTATGTGGGGCCAACTTATTCGTAATGCTAGCCCCCCATCAAAATTAAAATATAAAATTTTATATTTAATTTATAATATGCTCTTCATATGCAGCAGTATGATGTATACATATTTTAAAATACTACGTAACAAAACTAGAAATCTAGGGACCAACTTAATTACAGCCCCCCACCCACCAATGAATAATTTAGACAAATTTATATACCGGAAATGTATGTGCACCGAATATGCAGCAATGTGCTTTGTGCAATATTGAATATGCCGAATACGGTGTTTCCAATTAGGTAAGTGGTGAACCATTGGGAGCTCGGAAACTATAAGAGCTACGAGGTCGGATAAATGGCAATGTTGTGTAGTTTTGAGTACTCATTAAGAATCCGCCGAGAAAAATATAAAACTTTGAGTTACAAAAAAACTGAAAATCGCGAGTTTAAAAAATGTCAAATAACTTCATAATTATAAAAGATAAAAAAAATCATATAAAAAATATATGATTTGATAAGGCAAACTTAAAATGATAAAAATCAAAATGGCGGTATCTAAGATACTAATAGCAACTTTCTTAATTTAAATGGGCGTCATATTGGTTTTTACTTTTAAAAAAATCATTTTTTTCTCTTTCCTATGATGTAAGGATTATCGTGTTTTAATTTTGCTTTTATCCTTAAAATCGATTTTTTTCGTCATTTTTCATTAAATTTCTTATTTTTGTCAAAAAAATAAGCAGTTTTTCCAAGCAGCGTTTGTTTTCCTCAAGTATCTTATTCCATTCATATCCTGCTCATAATTTAATTTTGATTCTATATTTTTAATTTAATGTTTGTGTACCTCAACCAGGTATCTGATATAAAAAAACTTATTATTTAAACAGTTTTTTTTTACCATAATATTTTTAGTCACAATAAAATAATTTATTTAACCAAAAAAACTAATTGACAAGTAAAATATTACAGATACTTAAAAAAAATGGAAATTTCATGAAAAATAATGAAAAATCAAAGATTTTAGGGATAAAATAAAATTAAAACACAATAACACTTATATTATTCGAAACAGAAAAAATATTTATTTTTAAAATGAAATAATCCAACATGGCGCCCATTCAAAATAAGAAAATAGCTATTAATATCTAGGAATCCGCTATCTTTAATTTTATTTTCTCATCATATTTTAGTTTGCCACATCAAGTTATGAAACTATTATTTGGAACTTTTTTATATCTTTATATATTACGGAGTTATTTGACATTTTTTAAAATTGCGATTTTCAGTTTTTTTTTTAATAACTTACAACTTTTAAATTTTTCTCAGCGGAATCTGAATGAGCACTCAAAACTGTGCAACATTACACATTTAACCAACCTCGTAGCTCTTATAGTTTCCGAGATCCCAATAGTAAACGATTTAATGGGACATCTGTACATATACCGGATATTTCTTCAACCACGATTTGCAGGAAAAAAAATGTGATTTTTAACTGGTAACTATAATTAAATTTATATATAATAAAGTTTTCTTCTTCCAGTTGTAATTTAATTTTCTTTTAGCATTAGAATTCTTCTTACTCGTCCTTTAACAAATTGCGGACAAATTTTATTCCAGCTCCTTTTTCATCGCTCTTGTGATTTATCACTTTTTCCAGTTTTAAAATATATTGTTAGAATTCAGTGACTGTCAATGACACATGCAATATTTGTCAAGAATAATTAAAACAAAAATATATTTTCAATATTTATAGTAAATTGATCAAATATAAAAATGATCGGTAGATCCATTTATTAATAAGTAGCACATTTAAAATCGGATGTTAAAATATGACATTCAGTTGATAGCTGACATAAGCTAAAATTATTTATACAATTATTTCATTCAATCGTTTTAATTTAATCTTTTCGTAGGTAGTCATTGATTTAACTGTCGTTGGTGAAAACCACCCTAAAATGATTATACTATATACGATTTGTTAAATTTTGATTTTGTTCACATGAAAGGGTAATCTATGTTCGACTAAAATTTAGAATTTAGATCGCTTCAATAGAAACAAACAGAATTCTTACAGGGGGATTTGTCTCACATTTCAAACTGGCACCATTGAGATCCCGGGAAATATACTTACAAGACATACAGTGCCGGTTAAAAATGGAACTCTTCGTGAGCCCATCTGAGATGTGTATTTGTTTTTCTAAAAATTTCCATGGGGTACTAACTAATGACGAAAAACTCAATTTTGTTAAATTTTCTTTTTAAGGTAGTTCACCAGTTACCGTCCAGGCCAAAAATTTGAGCGCGCTGAACGTATACTGCGCATTCTACGATAACCCCTCTCTATAGAAAACTTTTGGTAGGTTACCCACACCGCTACGAAACGTTGTTAACGGAAAGCTGGCAACGTCGCGATCGGCTAGAGGGTAAGAGGGGAACAGCTCTAGCAGAGAGCCGCGGAATCCAACCGGAGTTACAAATTCGCCGTTTTGACGTGACTTATTCCCGCTGTCAATTTTGACGTATTAAAAATCTATAATACTAAAAGGCATAAGGATCTATACTTTCATCACGACGATCGCCATCATTTGAACAAGGCTACAGCTTTAACTGTGAGAGCGATTTTCGTACAAGTTTTACCAAATGGTAGATAATTCTTGTCTCGAGTGCCCTAGCCTTATGTGTTTTTTTTCTGTAGGATGCATAGTTTTTGTGGAAAAAATTATTTAATGTGATTTTTTGGATTTTTGTTTTTAAAACTGAGACAAAGCTCAAGTATTCTTTGAAATTTTTAAGATGAATATCGTCGAGAAAATGTTTTGATGACATTGTCAATCTTCTAAACATGATAATATTTTTGGAATAAAAACAACACATTTAAATGATGATCTAAATGCAATCAAATGAAATGAAATGCTGGTGGTATTCAAACAAGTATGAATTATTTAAAATGTTATTTTTATTATGAAATCTTTATAATCACTTCTTCAGGTTGTCATTTTAAATGCAAAATATCTATAAATCATCACAAGTGGAGTTTGGAAAGGTTCTTATATGTCCAGAATTCAAACAGAATTATTGTAGACATGTGCGTGAAATGAATTTAATGCATTCAACGTATATATTTGGTTTGAAGCATGAAACAGACTGAAGAATCATTAGAAAATTTTGTAAAACACTGTCGGCGGAGCATGTTGCGTGGGCAGTTTGGGTGAGCAGGTTGGGTGGGCAGTTTGGGTGGGCAATTTGGGTGGGCATGTTGCGTGGGCAGTTTGGGTGGGCAATTTGGGTGGGCATTTTGCGTGGGCAGTTTGGGTGGGCAGGTTGCGTGGGCAATTTGGGTGGGCATGTTGCGTGGGCAGTTTGGGTGGGCAATTTGGGTGGGCATTTTGCGTGGGCAGTTTGGGTGGGCAGGTTGCGTGGGCAGTTTGGGTGGGCAGTTTGGGTGGGCAGGTTGCGTGGGCAATTTGGGTGGACATTATGCGTGGGCAGTTTGGGTGGGCAGTTTGGGTGGGCAGTTTGGGTGGGCAGGTTGCGTGGGCAATTTGGGTGGGCAGTTTGGGTGAGCAGGTTGCGTGGGCAGTTTGAGTGGGTAGGTTGCGTGAGCAGTTTAGGTGGGCAGGTTGCGTGAGCAGTTTAGGTGGGCAGGATGCGTGGGCAATTTGGGTGGGCAGGTTGCGTGGGCAGTTTGGGTGGGTAAAACACTATCGGCGGAGCCCTAGGAAGAGCTAGTCCTATATACTAAAGGGTTAGATTCACTATTCTTTCATCACGACAATCGCCCATCATTTGAACAAGGCTACAGCTTTAACTGTTTGTGCGATTTTCGTACAACTTTTACCAAATGGTAGAAAATTCTTTGCTCGAGTGCCCTAGCCTTATGTGTTTTTTCTGTAGGATGCATAGTTTTTGTGGAAAAAATTAATTAATGTGAATTTTTGGATTTTTGTTTTTAAAACTGAGACAAAGCTCAAGTACTCTTTGAAAATTTTAAGATGAATATCGCCGAGAAAATATTATGACACATTTTTTGACATTGTCAATTTGAAACTTTAAATGTAAATATTTATGTAATGAAGAATATTTGAAATAAAGTAAATTTAACATGATAAATAATGACAATAGACAATTATTTCACACAGGTAAAAAAGGTGTAATACATTATATTTAAAAAATAAAAATTTTGACGTTACATATGTATTTGGTCAGTGTTGCCAATTGTGCAATAATTAACAAAATAAGAAACCAAGGTCACGACACATTTGACATAATTAATATGAATGTTGAAAAATAGAGTAATATAACAACGATTTATTATAATTTTAATTAATTATAAACATGAGAAAATAGTTTACATTAGTTGTAAGTATTAAAACATGAAATATTTTTGTAATACTAAAATTAAATTTTCAGGTTATCAAAAGAACATGAAATGTGAATAATCTGTGCTTATTACAAGAAAGAAAAATTGTTTTACAGGCTAAATATAATATAATTACATGTGTTTTATATATATTTGCCCCAATTAAGTGGTAATTAATTATTATAAAATTAATCTCAAAAAATTGTGGGTAATTGAAATGTGAAGAAAGTTTGAAATATTTCTTTTATACATAGAGTGTTTTAAAATGAAATATATATTGTAATATTAATAAATGTATATAATTTAATTTATTTGATAAATATTGTTTGTGTAAAATGTCTAGAAATTATAAAAATGTGCACTATTAATCAACAATTTCTTGATGAAATATACGTCATCTTGTCGAGTCAGCAGACAAAAAGGATAAGAATAATACTTTTAGGAAACGTATTTCATTTACAAATAAAGAAACTTTAATATTAGAAATTGTATTTATTATACAAATAAAATTAGCGCGAAATTTAAATAAATATCAATAACACATTCTCTTGGCCATGAATCATATGATATTTATTTTCTCCATTTAAATGGTAATTAATAAATATTGAAACTTTAAACAACCTCATAAATATCAGTGTGTGTGTGTGCCAAATAATTCCTTGTTATAAAATTATAGCCATTTTTCTTATTATACTCTGTTTTTATAAGGTAGGTACATGTATTATTCTCATGAGATCTTTCTTACACATCAGATTTTTCTATTCCAATCGGGTGACAGTCTACGTAAAAGGCTATTACCATATAATACGAATCAGTTAATATATTATTATATATAACCGCTATAATGAAAAGGAATTATTGTTGATTGCAACAATGAAATTCTTAACAATACAATCATTAATTCAATCAATAATAAGAATTGATACAGGAAAATTTTTATATTTATCATAATTAACATAACACAACATTTAATGTTCATATTCATCGATTTTTTAAATGATTTAAATGCCGCCAAGAAAGGTTTTCACATTTCTATCGATTCCAATCGGGCGGGTGACATTCTACGTAAACGGCTGTTATCAAATAATACCAATCAGTTAATACATTATAATATAACCGCTGTCACACACATACATAATACAATCATTTAAAAAAAAAGTCCACAAAGATTTACTGTTGCTCGCATAACACCATTCATAAAGTTAGAAATTAAAATTATAAACTTATACATAATTATACGCCTTAATTATCATTATAAGTCACACATATTATTGTAGACAATCAATGAAAAATAGAAAAGAAACGTTACATCATCTCTGACAGAAATTATTCAATGTCAAAATTTCAAAAGTAACCTTGGCTCACCTATGTTCAAGTCACAAATTTCAATTTCAAACTATCTTAATAGGAAGAAATAAATTATATTGTTTATAAACAGTACGTAATAATTTATTTTGTGAACTTGTATATACAAGTTTCTTCCTAAAACAACTTGTGTAAGGAAATAGAATATTCTAGGGAGTTTTTGGCGTATCCCCTGATATGTTTAAAACATTATTTTAAAACTATTTTCATTTTATCACTTATATTATATCATAATGTAACTAAAATAAGTGTTTACAGAACTTATTTCAATTTATTTACATATATTATACTAATAATAAACTGGTAACATCGAGATATACACCACCATCTGTTGATGTCTATCAGAACTATTTCAAACATTACTTTTCAAATAGACATATCAAATGAATATTATACCATAGTATTAGCAGTCTGACACTTTCGCTTGCTCTTAATCAGTATGTGAGTTCTTAGTCAGCCCCTTTAGTCTTCAAAAAAAGTTCATTTATTCACACAACCCATGGCGTGCGGGCGCGGGAAATTCAATTAAACGTCATATTTTACATGATTGCAAAGAAAAATTTGAAAAGTCTTTCACTCAATGTGTATTATAATAATGATTACACGTTGAACAATAAATAAATAAAAAAAAAAATAGCTATTTATGACAAAAATATTAAGTGTTATTTTAATGTGTCATCAGGAAATTGACTCTCGGGCGTGACTAGACTAGAAAACTTAGAGAAAATGTTTCTTCGATATGTAACAATAATGATTAAACTTTTTACAATAAATAAATAGAAAATATAAATATCAGTATTTATAATAAAAGTATAATGCATCATTAACTTTAAAAACATTTATACAGGGTGAATACTTGAAACCCAAACATAGCCCGTCAATACGGGCAAATTATTATTCACAGACTGTTTTAACTGACAACAATGGTTGTGGTATCAATAGAAAAATAAAATATACATGTAAATTAAATTAAATTCTATTATTAATACCGATAACTATGGAATTGTACAGAATAACAAATTTTTGCCATTTTATCTGCCAGAATCGTTAGCTATATTTTTTTATTTAGACACACTATCCAACAGGAAAAAATCCCAATTGAGAACAGGAAAAAATAATAATACATAAAATAGCATAAGTTAACATAAATTAATATTGCTCAAAATAGAAAATATTATATATTTAATATTACGTATTATATTATAAAAATATTTAGGTTGCAAATGAAAAATGTCAATATCCGAATATTTAGTATTATAAGTTGAGCACATTCTGTATATGGGACAAGAATAATCTATGTTTGTACGAGGGGTAGGAAGATAGAAGGTACTGAAGTTCCGTAAGTGAAAGGATGAGATGTGGAAATTAAGGAGACACAATCAAGACGAGTCGTTAAGTTCACCATGAATTAACTTACTGAGATGAAAAACAGAAGTCAATTCACGGCGATGATAAAGACTGGGCATATTAAAGATGTGCAGTAAGGTAGAGTAAGATACTGAATAGTCCGGGTAAATTTTATTTATTTTGAAATACAGGTATTTCAAAAACTTTTTTTGAATTCTTTTGAGATGATCTTGATAACTCTCATAAGTTGGGTTCCATATTAATGAGCAATATTCCATTTTGGAACGAATGGAACTGTAATATAGTGTTATGATGGGCGTGATACTGATAAAATCTTTGGTATTACGGATAATAAAACATAGAAATCGAGTGGACTCATTATAAATATTATTAATATGTTGTGAAAAACTAAATTTAGTGTTAAAAGTCACTTCGAGGTCTTTAGTATTTTCTTTGCGGTTTAGAACTGTAGTATGAATACTATAATTAAAAGTTATAGGATATTTTTTATTTCTTTTTTAAAACTTTGTAACGGCTATTTTATTTTATGGTTTTCTCATGACAAAAACCTATTATATCAACAAATTTAAGCTCATTTCATGCAGTTTTTAATTCTAAATATTTTACGTATTTATACATTTGTTTTTAATTTAATAGGGCAGAAATTACAGCCATATAAAAATTTTACCATTGTATTTCTTATAGTCCACAAAAATAAATACCCGGTATCTTTATTTACATAATAGTTAAGTTTTATTTATTTATTAATACAGGGTGATTATTCGGTCTGTTTTCTTTTAGTAACTCGATTATTTTAAATATTATAGAAAATTGTTCAAACAAAGTTTGTGTATAAATATGCAGTATCAGTTTTTCTACAAGTGTTCCATTTTTACGCAATGATATGTAACTTTTTATTTTCAAATAAAACATGCTATATATTTATTCAAATTTGAAAAGTACATGAAACTTGCTATTTAATAGTGCGAAAACAATCATAATATGTTATTTAAAAAATGTAGATTATCTGTGAACATATGGGCCGATTTACTAAATTCACAGTCGATTGGCCCCTTTTCATTGCTAGATTAATTAAATGCTGAAAATTATGTATTTTTGCAAAATAATCTGCCAGAATTTTTAAAAGAAACTCCCTTAAATGTACGTCAAAAAATTGTGATTTCTTCTATACTTAATCAATGCATTTGAAAATACGTGGATTGGTCGAGTCGGTCTTGGTGTCAACCTCAAGGAACTCTATAACCGTGTGGAATCAGAAACAAAAATGTTATATTTTTCCAAATATAACAACAATAAAATAATCTAATGCACAAAACATGCCCGAATTTTCCAAGCGTGACTTTTGTACATAAGGTGAGGTTATTGTTGTTTTTCTTTTTTAAACTATTCAAGCTAAATAACCGGCGTTATACTACGCGACCCACTTTTGTTTTAATTTACAATGTTATCATCTGACCTATACCCGCAAGCATTCAATACCAGAAAATATGATTACTAATTCTACTGTGCAGACAAATGGTTTTACGGTGGAACCAACAGCTGTGGTAAAACTTCAAACAGTTCTAATGTTATTTGTCTAACAATATGCGACGGAAAATTAATTCATACAATCTGGTCGGTCTGTAAGATAGTAAATGTATTGATTTAAAGAATGTTAATTCTTGTGGATATCATAAGAGGGCCTGCGACGTTAGCACTCTGTATAGCTTATGCACGTTTCCAATGTGGGAATGCGTGTAAACAGTCATAAAATGCTGAAGACAACGGCGGTAGCACTTTTTATAAATGTTAAACTATTATAATTTAGGAATGCATATAAACAATCATAAAACACTATCCACCTAGGGGAAGCTCGGCGTAGCCGAGTTTTCGCTAGTCCTTATACTAAAAGGCATAAGGATATATATTTTCATCACGACGATCGCCCTCATTTGCACAAGGCTACAGCTTTAACCGTTTGAGCAATTTACGTAAAAGTTTTACCAAATGGTAGATAATTCTTGTCTCCAGTGCCCTAGCCTTTGTGTTTTTTCTGTAGGATGCATAGTTTTTGTGGAAAAAATTATTTAATGTACATTTTTGGATTTTTGTTTTTAAAACTGAGACAAAGCTCAAGTATTCTTTGAAAATTTTAAGATGAATATCGCAATAAATTATGACACATTTGACATTGTCAATCTGAACATGATTAAATTTTTGGAATAAAAGAACATTTTTATGATCTAAATGCAATCAAAAACAAATAAATGAAATGAAAGGCTGGTATTCGAACAAGTATGTATTATTTAAAATGTTATTTTTATGAAATTTTATATTCACTTTTCAGGTTGTCATTTTAAATGCAAAATATCTATAAATCATCACAAGTGGAGTTTGGAAAGGTTCTTATATGTCAGAATTCAAACAGAATTATTGTAGGCATGTGCATTTTGCGTGGGCAGTTTGGGTGGGCAGGTTGCGTGGGCAATGTGGGTAGTGATGCCGTGGGATCTCGCGTGTTCGAGATCTCGTCTCGAAAATCGAGAAATTTCGAGACGAGACGAGAGGAATGCCCTCGAGATTTGCTCGAGACGAGAGTAGGTATTCGAGATCTCGATTGCACGAATTTTTTTTTAATTATAGATAGAATAATTAAAGATATATAATAAGAAAAATAATTATCAGTACAAATATTTTCATTGCCTGTTAATTATTTATTTATTCATTTTAAATTTATAGGATTTTAGTATAAAGAATAGCAACAAGAGTGTTCCCTGTGATATACTCTCCACGCTAGTATTAAATTGCTGCGAGCAATATTTGTTCAGTATTTTTTTACTTACCTGTTAAATGCCAGACTTATAGTCCGCGAGCCAGCAACAGATTTTCATGACCAAGTTTCTCTCGGGCGATAACTTGTAAAATGCTTCAGAGAGTTGTATCATGAAGCTCCGTGAACGTCAGCTGCGGTTCGGTGGGTGGGTTAAGCAGCGGTAGCCTCCCACGCACATTGAACAAAAAATGAATTTTAATCATTTCCTCCCGATTGAAAATATATCAAATTATAGCTAATCCAATATCTTAAAGAAAAAAAAAGTCAGCTGACTATAAAGTAGTGGATAATACGTCAACTGGTCACACGAACATGATAATATATATATATATATATATATATATATATATATATATATATATATATGTTCAGTCATTTCTTCTCAATTGAAAATTTATCAGATGACAGTTTATATGACATTGTGAATAAATAAACATGTCAGCTGGCTATATCTCGGTGGGAAGATTGTCAGCTTATGCTCTGAAGGGTGTAACGCAGGAGCCAGACAGGAGCATCTATCGCCTATTTAAATGCACCAGCTGACGAGTTTTCCCTCGGCATATTGCTAACTGATTTTTTTTATTACTTACAGGATCATATTAACTATCAGCTTTCAAATTTTTATCCGGGAGGAAATGACGTATCTAAAGTTATTCGACATTATGCTTCATGCTCTAATTGAAAGATATAATCTTTTTTATATATTTTTTTATCATGTTCGTGTGACCAGCTTACGTATTATCCACCACTTTATAGTCAGCTGACTTTTTTTTTTCTTTAAGATATTGGATTAGCTATAATTTGATAAATTTTCAATCGGGAGGAAATGATTAAAATTCTTTTTTTTTTCAACGTGCGTGGGAGGCTACCACTGCTTAACCCACCCACCGAACCGCAGCTGACGTTCACGGAGCTTCATGATACAACTCTCTGAAGTATTTTACAAGTTATCGCCCGAGAGGAAATGATTGACCAAATTTGTACCCTGGCTCGCGGACTATTAGTAATAATAAAATTTTAATCAGTAGTATCTACTTACTCCTTTATTACGTCCAAGTTGATGCTAATTTATTTTCCTGATAGATGTAAGTATAGAAAATTTATAACATGTAAGGGTAATATTTTATGAATTTATTTTATATGTATTCATATACAAATAATAAATAATTAGAGCGTCACTGCTTGCTACCTTCAACCACACAAACACGCTCTGACCTGCCAACTTATGGAACACCCATACAGCTAATTATAAATTCGAGACTCTAGAGTCGAGATCGAGAATAGAGGATGAAAAATATGACGAGACGAGACGAAAACAAATCTCGTCTCGAATTTTCGAGACGAGACGAGAGTGAACTGTTTCTCGCCGTTTCTCGTCTCGCGGCATCACTAAATTTGGGTGGGCATGTTGCGTGGGCAGTTTGGGTGGGCAATTTGGGTGGGCATTTTGCGTGGGCAGTTTGGGCGGGCAGGTTGCGTGGGCAATTTGGGTGGGCATGTTGCGTGGGCAGTTTGGGTGGGCACTTTGGATGGGCATTTTGCGTGGGCAGTTTGGGTGGGCAGTTTGGGTGGGCAATTTGGGTGGGCAGGTTGCGTGGGCAGTTTTCAGGTTGCGTGGGCAATTTGAGTGGGTAGGTTGCGTGAGCAGTTTGGGTGGGCAGGTTGCGTGGGCAATTTGGGTGGACAGGTTGCGTGGGCAGTTTGGGTGGGTAAAACACTATCGGCGGAGCCCTATGAGGAGCTCGGCCGAAGGATTAAAAATATTACTTACATTTGCATTTTTTGTATTTTTTATTCATTTATATTTTTGAAAAACCATATAACAACGTTATAACAGCTAATTTTTTCTACATTCTAAAAATGACATTTAAATTTGATATCTGCTGGTCGTAGCCTACTTTCTTAATGCAAGATCGGGAAACAACTCAAATTTTGTTTCAAAATCTGCCCAAACTCTAGTTCTAAAACCGGTAATGAGGGCATGATTTATGCCTGTTGTCATTTAAATGTCATTTTTAGATTGTCAAAAAATCAATTTAGCAGTTCTAACGTTGTTATATAGTTTTTAAAAAATATAAATGAATAAAACATACATTAAATGCAAATGTAAGTAATATTTTTATCTATATATTATATTAGTTTTACCCCTTTTCTGTGACGTAAACATCAGTGTTGCCGCTGCGTCTCTGCCTCGAGTTTTTCTGTCGTCGAGTACATTATTTTACATCACGATTACTCTGAAACTGTACGTCAGATCGCTTTCATCGTTTGAAATAACATCCAAAACATATTAAACTACTACATATTAGTTTTTTTATTAAAATCAATAGAAGCAAAATGATGCTATTAATCAAAACGTTCGTTTTGGTAGCATTGTTCCTATGCTTCACGTGTTAAAATGTCTGACTTTCGAGACGAATAACTCATTTTCTGTACGTCAGAAGTTTTTAAAAAAATAACTGTGCATGTATTAGGTCATTCTTAACACAGATGAATTTTTATGAATATCCATAAAAACTCGATTTACTGGTGAACTACCTTAAAATAACTTCCAAACCATTAGTAATTGATAAAAATGTTTCAAATATAATAGATTTTTTTATTATCTAATCATTAGAATGCGAAAAAAATTATATCCGTAAATTTTTGAGATATAACACAAACTTATATTTTTTAAATAGAATCCATATCTGATTTTAGTCTCACAAAATAGTTATTTTTTTCTATTTTTGATTAGGTAAGGATTATGTATTGTGTTTTTATTTAGAATTTTATTTCCCAAAAAAATATATTCTTATTAATTATATATTATTTAATTTATATAATATATTTTAACTTCCTTGATAATTATTTTCAATCTAAACTAATATTTACAAATTACAATAACATCATGTCAATGGCGACCTGGTATAAAAAATATTTTTCATCATAAAACGTAATTTAATAGACTTTTGAGCAAAACTTTCAATTGAAATAAATTATTTAAATAAAAGTAGTATTTATAAGTAGTAATAACAGTAAATAAATAAAATAAATAAATATTTCATCACGGCATATTACCCATTGCTGGGTGTGCCAATCTGCTTCGTACACAGATATCGGTAATGATGGAATATTTGTACCGTGTGGGCGCTTACCAGGCATCACCTCACGGGCACTCTTTGCTGGCGTGGAGAGTGCGCCACAGGGGTCAATTTTGTGCCATTAAAATGCGATGTAATTTTTGGCGTCGGTCGGGATCGAACCCGGGTCCCCAGATTCGCGACCAGACACTTAGGCACACGGCCACGAGACCCCATGTAATAACAGTAAATTGAATATAAAATTAGAAAATTAAAAAAATAGTGGTGAAACAAATACAAAACACAATATACATCATTGAAACGGGAATAACTAATCGATTTTTTTAGACTAAAATTAGATATGGGTTTTATTTAAAAAATATAAGCTTGTGCTGTCTCAAAACTTTAATGATATTTTTTTTAAGATTAAAGAACAATGTTTGGAAAATATATACTTTGGCTATTTGTACATAAAAATATTGCGATATGATACTTCCGTAATTTTTCAATCTAATATTAATATACACACTTATCAATTTTTATTAGGTTAAGTGCTTGTTATCCTAAAATAACTAAAATAATGGCATTAGTCTTATCTACTATAAGTTGATTTAGCCCAGGTTTCATGTACATTGAGCTGTAATTAGAAATCTGATTAATTTGCTTGATTTTCGACACGGTGAGTTTTAATCAAGTAGCATCCCTTTCAATTACAGTTCTTTCATTGGGCTGTGAAATTTAAACTCGGCAAACACATTCACTAACTGAAACTTCAATTAAGTAAATACTTTAATCTGAAAGCAATCGCTGTTTCATCAAATTGCATTCGTCTTTGTAACAGTTTCGATTACCATTAGCTTAGATTTTTCCAATAAATTTATTTTATTGAAAATAAACGACGTTATAACTATTCTATATGTTTATTTGTACGAGTATGTGTTATTGTCGAGCAAAGTATTTGATATTAAATTTACTGTACTTAAAATTCTTTCATAATAAATGCAAAAATATCCTTTATTATTCCTTTAATAATTATATTGAATCATTTGTTTTACCAGAACTCATTGTTATAAATATGAAGACATTAAGAAAATATTTTACATTATGATATGATATCTTTCTATTAAGAAAAAATATTTATTTATTATTGGGATAAATAAAATATATCAACTACAACGGTTAATAATATCTTTTGTTATATAACTTTATCTTCATTCTTTCCTAATAATTAAAATTTTATTATTTTCGATTCCGTGCATGTCAAATATTTTCAATATTTAATCTTCTATTTTAAAATGTAATATTTCGATTAAAAAAAAAATATAATAAGCAAAAAAAATGTCCAGTAGATGTTGAGAATTATAAGAATTTTAAAAATTGTTTCATAGATAAAAGTTTCAATGTCAGTACAGTCCGTGAAGAAAATTGGTCTGAGGAATTTTAAATGCTAGTAGGATGTTTGTAAAGCGACGCTACGATTAGTAATATTTTACTATGACTTGTTATACTACTATGCCAAAAAAGGAAATTGATCAATAAAACACAAAATATGCATTATTCATCCAAATTTATTTTATCGCCTTCAAACTAGGCCTCGTCCGAAATAATACACTTATGGCCAACGAATAATCCAATCATCAAAACATTTTTTAAATGCATTTTCACGAATCGACTTCAGTACTCGCCGCGAATTCTCTTTTATGTATTCTATTGAATGAAAACGGGTGCCTCAAAGTGGTAATTTGAGTTTTGGAAAGAGGAAAAAGTTGGCTGGAGTTATATCAGGGGAATACGGTGGTTGTTTGATAAGATTTGTTGAGTTTTTGGCCAGAAATTCGTTCACAATGATAGCCTATGAGATGGTGCGTTATCCATGAGTCTTCTTTCCACAAATCTGCTCTTTTTCGACGAATTTGCTCTTTCACATGCCGCATAACGCTCAGATAATGTGCACAACATCGCGATAATCGAAAAAACTGTCAACATGACCTTCACTTTTGATCGACTTTGACATGCTTTTTCGGTTTCGGCTCAGTTGGAAGGCGCCATTCCGAAGCTTGTTGACTGGTTTGCATGTCAAACTAGTAAACCCATGTCTCATCACCAGTTACAATACGTTTTATGAATGTGGGGTCGGAATTGACTCGTTCTAGCATGTCTTCAGCGACCTTTACGCGATTGAGTTTTTGTCGAAAATTCAGGTCGTTCGGCACTAGTCGAGCGGCAATGCATTTCATGCCCAAACAATTGTTAAAATGGTACGAATTTATTGGTGAGAGATAGAAATTTCAGCGGCTATCTCTCTCAGACTTAAACGACGATTTTCAGTCACCATTCATTTATTTCTGGTATATATGTATATGTAATTTAATAGTAACATAAAACACAATGAAGAACTTCCTCTACAATAGATAAAATTCTGACGTGATAGTGACAACAGTGACAGTTCCATTGACAGTTGATTAAAAAATTGTATTTACATAGCTGAAAAACAGTAAAACTCGGTTACTTGATTTTTTTGCAAGCCAGTGTACCTTCGAGAAAAATATGATTTTTGACACTGACATTTTGCATTTATCTGTCAATTACAAACATTTAAATATCTCAACTGTTTTTTGGGCAACGAGATTTATTACAACATATTATTCTATATTATTATATACTATATCTTCAAACCTATACGAAATATAATAAAAAAATGAAATGTGTCAGATTGAGAATTTAATTTTATTTAATTTAAAATTTTCAAAAAAAAATAATATTTAGAATTTTTTTTTGAAGAATCTGCTACTTCCGGTTGTCCAATAGTTACAAAAAACCTTTCAGCTCTTTCCATTAATGTCCGATTTTGGAAATACGTAGTTAAACAAATATTAAGTCTTACAGTTTTTGAGTAATCGTCCTTGCAACGTCCCACACACATACGCACACACACATACATCCACATATACACACACACACACACAGACATCATCGTAAAAATTTTAAAATCGGATTGTAGGGACCTTAAAATGTGCTTATTCATTAAAATCTGAATATGCGATTTTTAGCATGAATCTAATACCTCTCTTAGCAAGAGGTAAAAAGGAATATTACTTGAAATGTCTGACTCCGTATTTTAATAGATATAATTTATTTTCTGATAAAAGACCTATTATAATATTGTTTTGCAGACATATAACATCTTGATGAATCGAAGTAATGTTGCAGGTATAGTCCATGCTCCTCAAACTTACGTACCGCATTTCTTCAATAAAGCTTCATTGTGCAAAACAAATAAATTTCTTACTTCACACTAGGGCTTCTACTTTTTCACGTTCTCTTTTGTTTTTCACTTTTGCAGTCTACAACAACGTGCTTGCCGCCATCTTCTATTTTTATCCTTCCCGACCATCGCACGTATTGTTCAACGCTCACCTTCAATTCTCCGCCACTCAGTCATAGCACTCTCACAACACCAAGTTACACTAGCCCATTACAATTTAACTTCACAAATAAATAAATCCAAAAACAGGGTCACAAAAGCGACTTTTGCCTTCACAATGAAGTGATTACGAAATTCTTTTGAAAGAGCCTTCAATTCGATACGATATATTTTGTTTCAGAAGGTTGGTACTAGTTGATAATTATTTCATAAATCAGAATTGACATGAACTTTCAAATAATTGCATAAAATAGAAATTTCCCTAAAACAACTCTTAGTAAATAAAAGACGCAAAATATAAAAAATAGTATAACAAACTAATTTTGTAAGACTTTTTTTTCGCACTTTTTAATTAGAAAACTCACCTTCTACATTTTGACGCGTGCGAAAAAAACATGTCTTATAAAACTTGTTCTTTAATATATTATTCAAGCAATAGTGCGTGAAAAGTATATAAATAGGCGTTACTGGGCAGCATAAATATTCAGTAAATGTGCATGTCAACTAGATAATTAAGTACAAGTAATAAAATATATTGAGAATTATTTATGTACACTATTAATGAAACAAGTGTGATAATGTTTATTAACACACCAAATTTTTAACAACATTTTTTTTGACATAATTAGTTCTAACTTAGCCTAGTTTTTAATATTAATATGAAAAATCTGATGTGGCCAACACAATACTTCCGTTTAATTTAATTTTTATTCATGTAAATACTTAAAATTTAATTAAATTTTAATACCGTGTTCAATCCCGACCGACGCCAAATATTTCGAATTTTACATGACACAGAAATGACCCCTGTGTTGCACTCTCCACGCTAGCAATAAGTGCTTGTGAGGTGACACCTGGTAAATGCCCGCACGGTACAAATATGTCATCATCGTTAACAAAATCTGTGTACAAAGCAGATTGGCACACCCAGCAATGGGTAATATGTCGTGATGATATATTTATTTATACAAGGTGTTAATACTAAGTCGTTATACCCGAATATGGTAGATAGAACTCTTAAAACAAACAATTTTTCTTAGCTCAAATTTTTGATTTGGAGCCCCAGTTCATAGTTACTGGCGTTCTCTTGTTTTTCGAAAAATCGTCATAACTCCCTTATTTTAAGGAATATTTAAAAAATACAAAAACTTCCAGCATTTTGGTTCTCTGAAACACTTGTATTTACAATTACTTTCTTTTTCATCAAATAACAAAATGGCGACCAATCAAAAATTTCAAAACAAGTTATTATGAAAACCACCCCATCGATTTTCGAAAATATAACATCTATAAAATCCATATACTTTCTATTACAATATTTGTCTGAAACATTTGTTTCAAAAAAAGTTTTTATTCAAATTGAATTGCAAGATAAATTTTAACAAACTGCAACAATCATTTAAAACAAAGCAGGCTTGCTGCCATTAAACAGGAAAAACAAGAAACAAACAAGAAAAATAAAACAATAAACAATGAAACAAGGGTGGGACTAAATATTATTTTTAAAGTGGCCACCATTCGCAGCAACGCAAGCCCGGCAGCGTGCTTTGATATTGGTGGAGACTTTCGCAAGGACTGCCTGCTTCTCTTTTATATCTTCTGCTGCAGCCACGATTCTAGCCACTAGTTCTAACTCTGTGTTCACCGGTGTCTCGTAAACAAAGGTCTTCATCTGACCCCAAAAAAAAAAATCTAGTGCAGTTAAGTCGGGGCTCCGGGCTGGCCACGCAACTGGACCTCTCCTCCCAATCCACTTATTCGGGTATTTTCTATTTAACAATGCGGTGACTTCTCGCGTTTTGTGAGCCGGTGCCCCATCATGCTGAAACCAAAGTCTCAGTCTTATGTTTAGTGGCAAGTAGTTCCGGCAGCACAGTATCCAAGAAAATAAAATAATTTTCACCATTCAATCGATTTGGGAGAATGTAGGGTCCAATAACGTACACCCCTATGATTCCAGTCCATACATTTACCGCAAAACGTTGTTGATGTGCGCGAATAAATGGTGCGTGGGGATTCTCGTCAGCCCACAAATCATTATTTTTAGAATTAAATACCCCGTCCCTTGTGAAGCAAGCTTCGTCGGTAAACAAAACAAATTTTTCAAAGTGCCTTCTCAGATTACAACGTCGAAGGAGCCAACGACAGAACAACAGTCTTGGCTGGAAGTCGTCAGGTCCCAAAGCTTGAACTTTTTACCTAGAGTACGGGTAAAGGCTCTGCTCATTCAGAACTTGCCAAACACTCACATGATTCACATTTAATCTGTTCCCTATTATTCTTGTGCTCATCGATGGCTCATCTTCAATAATGTTAAGTACAGCCTCTTCAAATCTAGGAGTTCGACGTACCCTGTTGGCGTTTCCACCAGTTGTTGGGTAGAAACAACCAGTTTCTAACAAACGCCTACAAATTTTTCTGAAGAGTTGGCTACTTGGTTGTTGAAGATTCGGATATCTTTCCCGATAAATTCTTCGAGCAAAAACCAGAAGCATGTCAAGAAGTTCAACGTTTTTATAATGATGCATTTATAAATTATGCAAAATACGAACATACAAACGGACATACACGTGCGCTAAATTTGAAGTAACTTGTTTTTGAGTACTTGTCAAATCTAATCTCTTTTTTGTTTCATTGTTTTCAGAAGCTACTTCGTTTTAAATGCTTTTTTTAGTGTGTTAATACTTATGCAAGCCAAGTAAGTGAATAAAAACTTTTTTTTTTTTGGACAGATAGAAAAAAATGTTTCAGACAAATATTGTAATTGTAGTTTAAGGATTTTAAAAATGTTTTATTTTCGAAAATCGATGGGATGGTTTTCAAAATATCTTGTTTTGAAATTTTTGATTGGTCGCCATTTTGTTATTTGATGAAATAGAAAATAATTGTAAATACAAGTGTTTTAGAGAACCGAAAGCAAATGCTGAAAGTTTTTGTATTTTTTAAATATTTTTTAAAATAAGGGAGTTATGACGATTTTTCGAAAAATAAGAGAACGCCAATAACTATGAACTGGGGCTCCAAATCAAAAAATTGAGCAAAGAAAAGTTATTTGTTTTAATGAGTTCTATCTACCATTTTCGGGTGTAACGACTTAGTATACAGTACTTACCTATATACATTCATTGCTGGCGTGGAGAGTGCACCACAGGTCAATTTTGTGCCATTTAAAATTGTAAAATATTTGGCGTCGGTCGGGATCGAACTCGATACCCCAGATCCACGTGAGGTGACGCCTGGTAAACGCCCGCACGGTACAAATATGTCATCATTATTACCGATATCTGTTTACAAAGCAGATTGGCTCACTCAGCAATGGGTAATATGCCGTGATTATATATTATATATTTTTATTATCTTACCTATATTTTTACATATTTACTTATGCTGGAAACTGTATCAAGTTCCTTTTCATATAATTATTGTTCCATTTACTATTTTCTTTTTAAGGCGTTACTATTATTATTTGAAATGATTAGTTTGTTGACAGTGACATATCTGTCAGTTACATAGAATTAAGATCTGAACTGTGTAACCATGGAGTTATCCATAAAATATATACAAAAAGTATTAATGCTAACCTGTAGAAAATTTAAAAAAACTTTTATTTTTATAATAATAAATCTCGAAAAAATAACATTTAAAGGTATTTTTCGAAGAAAAACTATTTCGAGATTCCAGTAAAGTCCAATTTCTGGTTATCTGATTTACATCAAAATCTAATGGCTTCTTTCCATATAAGAGTAAAGTAGAAATACAAGGTTTCAAAATTTTCTGACCGATAGTATTTGAGTTAGACAGGATCCACACACACACACACACACACACACACACACACACACACACACACACACACACACACACACACACACACACACACACAGACATCAACGTGAAAATGTTAAAAATGGATTCTAGGGACCTTAACACGTGCTCGTTTACTAAAATCTCGATATGCGATTTTCAGCACGATCCCTATGCCTCCCTTATCAAGGGTAGCGGGAGGTAAAAATGAAGATTTTGTATAATCCTGGAATATTAGTCCAGTTATGTCTATGTCTTTTTTCGAAAGTTTCAGTTTGTTTGTAATTTTTTTTATTTTTTATAGTATATTGTGTTATTAGGAGTAAAAGTGATACTTTGCGTGGCGAGCGCGGATAATTGCACGCGAGGCACACAAATATTGTACTGCACTGTAGCTATGGAAATAGAAACAATAAAATAATCTATTGATCTATCTTTTCGAGTGAATTTTGTGAGCTTTATAATACCTAAAATAATATACCCAATTTGGCTCGAGATGTCATAAAATCAAATCGGATTTGGGAGATTTAAACACGTTCGACAAGAAAGAATCGCGACAGACCAACAGAAAACTGTGAGATTCAAGGGTACTCCATAGTCTTTTGTACGGAACTAGAGCAGATTTGGGGTTGTACAATATCTCCTCTAGGGACGGTTTTATATGAAAAGCTTATTTCACGCGTTGAAAAGTACTCGACACTTTCCCTCAATTGAAACAAGATCCTTTTGAGAAAATTGTGAGCTTGTTGAATCATATTTCATTCGCAAGATGGCACTAAAATTACATGTATATATGATATGAGCAGGATCCTCAAGGATTAAATATTCAATTACGTTTTGATGCTTCTATTTATTACAGCAATAACCTAGATTAATTTGTACATTGCTAAATATACTCAAGGTACATTATTTATTGTTTGTTTCATTAAAGATAAACTCATTAACAACAAGATTAGAATCAAAAATAATCATTTTCCATTACAACAAAATCACACAAATAATAATACCACTAAAGCAAATTAATATTTTAATAAATAATTATTTGAAATTGATTACTTTAAGTTTAATATTTTTTTTTACTTTACCCTGGGTTTGCGTGCGTGAATAGTTTGAATTTAATTGTTTCTTAATTCTTTTTTTGGATAATTGGTGTTTTCTAAAAATTAAAATATTTTAAAAACCACGAAGTTTATTATGTTAAGAGTACCTTTTCGTGTATTTTTGCATTGCATGTAACATTTTATTATTAAAAATAAAAAAGTGTTAATTGTTTAATAAAATATCGGTGGAAAACGTTCTACCACTCCTCATATCAGACGCCTCTGGTTGAGATACATGTCTAAATACATAGAATTATCATATTCACGCTTATTCTATAACTCAGGGTTTTAACCAGTTGTTAAAAATTTAATCAATGAAGTATGTTCATATATGACAAAGAAATAGAGTTTTAGTTGTGAAATAAATATCTACGAGTATTGCATAAAAATTTGAATTGTAGTTATAAATTAACCACTTTGATACAGAATATGTCCGATTAAAAATTAAAATTTTAACGCCACTAGTATTACAGTTATTAATAAAAATCTGATGTGGCCAGCACATTACCTTCCGTCAATCCTGTGTATTATGTACAAATTCCATACATAAATTTTCTTGCAAAACATCCTATATTTCCATTAAAATTATTTCATTAGGCTTGACGTACATTAGCGGTACAATGACGGTACAATAACTGTACGATGACAGTACGATACTTCTTGCCCCAATGTATTTTAATGGACCCATTTACATGTACGTCCTCGGTACGATGACAGTACGATGACGGTATGATGATGTAATATTGATATTCACTGATTTACCTTAGCGATACAACCACTGTACAGTATAGTTTTGTTTCTTTTGAAAAATATTTTATCATAGTGACTGCGTAGTATTTGCATGCTGCGGGGAGTGGAAAGTTGCGTTTGAAGAATACGAGCACATCACGTTGATGTTCATACCAAAATCAGCTGAGTGGAATTAAACATATTGTAACGTTTTTATTTATATGGGTGAAGTGTAAAACATAGACAAATATTATTAACTAAAAGAATACGTTTATTAAACGATGAATAAATATTAGAAATATAATTAAAAGATTATAAAAGTAACTAACACTATGATAAACAAATATTAACACTAATTTAAAGACTAAGAATATTATAAGACACTTAAACACTAAGATTATTTTTTTAAACAATTAACACTACTCTTTATGTCACTAATTTATGTTCACTTGTCGACTTGTTTTTTATATCACCAACTATTCACAACGTTTATTTATATCAGACTTCTTTACTCGTCACTTCTATAATACAGAATGTCTTCGCTGGCTTTCGCGGTGGGTTATATACCTGGCGGAATTATTTCTAGGCTCTTCTGGATAAGTTCTAGAGGTAAACAACATCACACAATAGATTACCGCGACCAGTCCTAACGAGCACGTTGCGGCCAGACACTGAGGCGCCTGGTAGCGCGGCGGCGGCGGCCGCGGGGGTTACGTTACACTGCCCCCTCCTTAAGACTGTTTCGTCCCGGAACAGTCCGTGGTGACGAAACCTGCATGTACTACCCTTGGTGCATTTCGAGTTCTTAAAGAAGTGACAGTCCATGGTCCGCTCAACTTCTTTTTCCTGACCGTTAGGGTTAAAGCTGCAGACGAGAATTTCAACGCCAGTGAAACGGAAGAGGATCTCTAACATGTTCCTTACAATCCTCCAATCCAAACCGTCTAGACCACAACCCAACTTCGGTACTGCTAGCTTCAAAATGTCATTCTCCAGTAGATGATCCCTCAAATCGCACAGCGAGTTCCATAGGCTTTGATACGACGGCTTCTGGTACGAGCGTGGTTTTGTAACAAAATAGTAGATGTACCGCTGATGGTCTGAATTGCTATCTCTCAGTCGTAGCGTTTTCCCAACAGATGGACGTTGGTTGGTCAGTTCTTGTAGTCGTCCATATTTCGCCTTAAAGACTGAGGCTATGCCGCGGGACATCTTTAAGTCTTCTGATACGCAGTGGCCGAGGGAATAATCTGAAGACACGGTAAACAGATCTCGATGTTCTTCTTTTATCACGCCGTACCGCGCCTTGCGCCCAAAGGAATAGTTCTCCATGAAATCTTCAAAAGTCGGTTCTTGAGCTATGATCCGACGAACTGCTGCTCCATTATTGTCTTCGTGGTTGTCTCCAGCAAAAGGGGCTAGCCGATTAAAGTGTACCACCCTCGGCTTCCCGGTAGGTCGTTTCTTAATTCTATATACCACGTCGTTTATTCTTTTGACTACCTCATAGGGGCCCTCCCAATTCTTTTGCAGCTTTGGTGATAACCCGCGGCGCCTTTGTGGGTTGTAAAGCCACACTAAATCCCCAGGTTGATATCCACCTTTTTCGGCTTTGATGTCATACCGGTCCTTCATTCGGTCGCTGGCAGTTTGAATGTTCGTACGGACTTGTTCATGAATGTCATCCATTCTTCTCCGTAAGCCCGTAACGTAGTCTTCTCCGGCCAGGTCTTCCCCAGGTTTGCTGCCGAACACTAAGTCGCATGGTAAACGCAACTCACGTCCGAATAAGATGTTCGCAGGAGTTTGCCCTGTTATCTCATGCACGGATGAACGATAAGCCATCAGGAACAGATGAAGATGTCGGTCCCAGTCTCTTTGGTTGTTGGAGACTACCTTCGACAAATATCGGTTGATCGTTCTGTTCATTCGTTCAACCATGCCATCGGACTGCGGATGTAATGCAGTTGTCCTTGTTTTGTTGTGAAAACGGCAGACTCGAAATTTCTTCCCTGGTCGGAGTGAAGTTCGCGTGGTACCCCGAATCGACATATACATTCTTTAACTAAGGTTTCAGCGACCGTGGTGGCTTCTTGATTGGGTAATGGATAAGCTTCAACCCACTTGGTGAAGTAGTCCATCACAACCACGATATATTTATTTCCGTCGTTACTTTCTGGTCCGGCCACATCAATCGCAATGCGCTCAAATGGACTGCCAACGTTGTATTTACGCATTGGAGCTTTTCGTCGTCTATGAGGGCCGTTACTTCCCGCGAAACCACACATTTCTTGCACCAGTCTTTAGCATCTTCAGTGAAGTTAGCCCAGTAAAACCGCTGGCGCAATCTTTCTAGAGTTTTAGTGACTCCAAAATGGCCTCCAGACCCGTCATGGATCTCTTTCAACACGTCTGGTATTCTACTCTTAGGAATGACCAACTGAGCTTTCTTCTCAGTTCCATCAGCATTCTCTACCACACGCTTCAACAGGCCATTCTCAATCACCATGGAGTCCCATTGCGCCCAGTACGCTTTTACACTCTGTGAGTGTGGTGCAACGTCTTCCCATATTGGTTTGCATTCTTCTGCTTTCCATTTTAATAAGATTTTCAAAGTCGGGTCATTTTCTTGGTCCTTGCGTAGTCCATCGGGCTGCCAACTATCATCGACTACTGTTGTCCTGGCGACGGTAAACTGTTTTTCTTCAAGTCGACTACAATGTTTGCAGTCATCTTGGCAAGGCCTTCTGGACAATGCATCGGCATTACGATGGCTGGTACCTATCCTGTGTTCGATTTTGAAATCGTATTCCTGTAGCCTTTCTATCCATCTAGCCACCTGACCTTCAGGATTCTTGAATTGTAGCAGCCATTTTAATGCAGCATGGTCAGTTCTAATCAAAAAATTTCTTCCGTACAAATATTTGTAGAAATGTTCCACGGATTTCACGACTGCCAAGAGTTCTTTTCTGGTCACACAGTAATTCCTTTCTGGTTTTGACAAGGTCTTACTAAAGTAGGCAATAACCTTCTCATGCCCATCTTGTATCTGGGAAAGAACGCCACCAATTCCGACGTTGCTGGCATCTGTGTCTAGTATGAATTCTCCTTCAGGTAAAGGATAACTCAAGACGGGTGCGCTTGTCAAAGCATGTTTTAGTTCTTTAAATGCAACTGTACAGTCCATTTCCCAGATAAATCTTCTTCCTTCTTCAGTAAGCCTTGTCAGTGGCTTGGCTATGTTGGCAAATCCAGGTACATATCGTCGATAATAGGTACACAAACCAAGGAAACTTCTAAGTTCGTGTTTGTCCCTAGGTGCTGGCCAGTCTCTCACAGCCTTTATCTTCTCCTGGTCAACTGCAATACCCTTACCGGAAACCACATGTCCAAGGTAATGGACTTCCCTTTGAAACAGGTGACACTTCTTCGGGCTAAGTTTCAGGTTAGCCTTCCTCAATCTCTGGAAAACCTCTTCCAAATTCTTCATGTGGTCCTCGAATGTCTTACCTACCACAATAATATCGTCGAGGTACACGAAACAGGTTTTCCAAGATAGCCCAGCCAATACTGTTTCCATGAGTCGTTCAAACGTTGCAGGAGCATTGCAGAGCCCAAACGGCATTACGGTAAATTGCCAGAGTCCTGTACCAATGGTGAAGGCTGTCTTCTCCTTGTCTTTTGGATCCAAATCCACTTGCCAGTAGCCGCTCTTTAGATCCAAAGTGGAGAACATTTTTGAGCCAGCCAAAGTATCTAATGTGTCGTCTATTCGAGGTAGCGGGTAGCTATCCTTCTTCGTCACGTTGTTAAGTTGACGATAATCGACGCAAAATCGTGTAGAGCCATCCTTCTTCTTCACTGATACCACTGGTGAAGCCCATGGACTGCTTGAAGGTTCAATCACACCTTCCATCTTCATGTCCTCGATTATTCTTTCTGCTTCTTCACGCTTCGCCAGTAGTAGTCTTCTTGCTGGTTGACGGATGGGTCTTGCGTCTCCGGTGTCTATTTTATGGTGAACTACATTAGTTCTCCCTTTGGTTTTCTCATCAAATTGGAACACATCTTTAAAATTTCCAATTAGATTCTTTGCCTTTGTTCTCTGGTCGGCGGTCAATTCTTCAAATGATGTTGTCAATTGATTGATTAACGTGTCCGGAATTTTCTGAGATGTGTTCCCTTTGGACTTTACAGTTTGAATAATCGAGGATACTGCCATGCATTCTCCTACAATTGTTCCTCTCTTCAGAACAACAGGATAAAAATTTACGTTCATTATCCGAACTGGTATTACCTGGCTGGCTTTGACCAGTGATTTTCCGACAACAACTCCAGTGCCGGTTTTGGCATCATCATTCTTGGGCTCCAGCATAACGATACTTCCCTCACAGAAACTACCATCTAAATGTGCTTCCAGGATAGTTTCACTTCGTTCTGGGAGAGTAACGTCCTCGGCCATTAGTACGCGCACAGCTTTGTCATCTCGTGGATTTAATACGAGTTCTTCTTCATTGACCATCATCACGCCCTTCTTCAGGTCAAGTTTAAAACCATACTTTGTCATTGCGTCCATTCCGAGTATTAATTCATCTTCAACTTCAGCTACCAGCGCACGATGTTTAAAGGAGGTGTTTCCAATAGAGATGGTGACATCTACTTCTCCTAATACGGTAGCTTGTTCTCCCGTCGCTGTGCGTAATCGCCACTTAGTTGGTTGAAGATGCGTCTTGCCAGTTTTCCTTATGAAGTCGGGTCTAATTATAGTTTTTGTCGCACCCGTATCCATTAGCATTTTCATTGGCCTTCCGTTAATAGAGCTATCCACATAGATGCTATTGGCTTCATGATGAAGAGATGCGACATAACTGATGGATAGTGGAGCTACTAGATTACGGGTCGACAGTTGCCCCTTCGCATCAACCCGATTTAGTTTTCCGACTCCTTTTTTTCCTTTGTCGATTCCGTCTTCTTTTGAAAGTTTCTTTCTTCCAGCAAACACTTCACTTGCAATTCGTCGCACTGTCTCTTCCAGATCTTCAGAGTTTTCCTTTCTCTCAGCATCGATACTTCGCACTCGCGATTGGTTACGTGAAGCTTGTTTGGCAGCTTCATGCTCCAATGCATATGAGAGTGCATCAATTAAAGTTTTAGGACGGGCCAATCGCAGTGCTTGTTGAGTTTCGCTGTCTCGAACCCCGTAAATGAATGATTGAGTGGCCAGGCACTCCAAAACGCTGTCAGGAGCCGTAGGATGCGCGAGATGAACCAAACGAGCTACGTCAACTTCAAATTCTTGAAGGCTTTCTTTTGAACTCTGATACCGGTTCCTCAGTTGCGTCTGGTATACCTGCTCCAGATGCGCATTTCCATACCGCATATCCAATCGCTTGACTAGCTGGTCGTAGTCTTCTTGTTCTTCTTCTTTCAGCGTTTGCAGGATATCGATAGCTTCTCCGCGCAACGAGACAGTCAACGCTGTAGCCTTCTCCTCGGACGTCCAATTAGTCGCTTTTGCGGCCGCTTCAAATTGTTTTAAATAATTCGGCCACGAAGACTTCCCATCAAATTCCGGTGTCTTTATGTGCATTTTTGAAGTAGTATCAGGTTTTACTACTTTTCTTCCTTCTATCAGACTTGACTCAGCCACACCAGAATTCGGAATTGACGACGGTGTAATTTTAGTGAATTTTTCTCGTAATTCTTCTATCTTCCTGTCATACTTTTCTTCTAAATTCTTCAGACCTTCTTCAGTATTCTCCATTAATTTTTGTTCTAAATTTCTAGAATTTTCTTCTAATTTCTCTTCTAAACTTCTAGAATTATCCTCTAATTTTTGTTCTAAAGTTCTAGAATTTTCATCTAATTTTCGTTCTAATTTTCTAGAAATTTCTTGTGCTTTTCTAGAACTCTCCTCCAATTTATGTTCTAACGTTCCTGTCAATTCTTCTTTTAATGTTCGAGAATTTTCTTCTAATTTAATTTCTAATGTTCTAGAATTTTCTTCTAATTTATTTTCTAATGTTCTAGAATTTTCATCTAATTTTTGTTCTAATGTTCTAGAACTTTCTTCAGATTTTCTAGAACTTTCTACTAATTTTGCTATCTGTTTACCAAGGTCGGATACGTCATCCGGAATTTCGAATAGGTAATCTTCAGGATTTTCACCAGCATCGGTTAATGCTTGTCGCAGTCTTTCTTGAAGTGTTGACTTCCTTCCTGTTGTTTCAACATCCCGTTCTTCTAGTTCTCTCTTGAGATCACCTACTTTTAATTCACTTAATTTTAATTGTTTAGTCGCCATTTTATTTATTTTTATTTATTTACACTTCACAGTTTAACCACCCCACACCTGACACCAATTGTAACGTTTTTATTTATATGGGTGAAGTGTAAAACATAGACAAATATTATTAACTAAAAGAATACGTTTATTAAACGATGAATAAATATTAGAAATATAATTAAAAGATTATAAAAGTAACTAACACTATGATAAACAAATATTAACACTAATTTAAAGACTAAGAATATTATAAGACACTTAAACACTAAGATTATTTATTTAAACAATTAACACTACTCTTTATGTCACTAATTTATGTTCACTTGTCGAGTCGTTTTTTTTATATCACCAACTATTCACAACGTTTATTTATATCAAACTTCTTTACTCGTCACTTCTATAATACAGAATGTCTTCGCTGGCTTTCGCGGTGGTTTATATACCTGGCGGAATTATTTCTAGGCTCTTCTGGATAAGTTCTAGAGGTAAACAACATCACACAATAGATTACCGCGACCAGTCCTAACGAGCACGTTGCGGCCAGACACTGAGGCGCCTGGTAGCGCGGCGGCGGCGGCCGCGGGGGTTACGTTACAATATGCTAGTACATGATTGCTATCTGATATGGTTTTGACTTTATCATATTTGTCTTTAGTTAAACCAAAATGTAGTCAAAATGAGTTAGACATGAGAAATTATTGTATACATGATTGAACAAAAGTTCTCTGTTTATGACATAAAAGTAAAATATATATCATAGATTATCATAGTAAGTACAAAACAGTATCGTTTAGTAAAATTTTCTGGATTTTCTTCATATTCTTCTTCGTCTTCGTTAAGAGTAAGGGTAATTATAGAAAAGTCGGTATTTGATAAACTTTTAAGCATTGCACGATATTTTCTACTTTTGATATATACACATGACATGTGCACCACAAACCGTCATAATATATAAAAGACAAAATTATATTGTCATGGTATTTTATTATGTTCGTACCGTCGTGGTATCGACTAATGTAAATGCCTCTCGTAATTGATATACCGTCATTGTACCGTTATTGTACAATCATCGTACCGTCATAGAACCGCTAATGTAAATCAAGCCTAAAAAAACTATGCAAATTGCACTTGACACTGACATATTCTTATTCTTTAGCTTTTCCCATTCGTTAGGATCGCTAGTTTTAATTTTCTTCTTCCACTCATTTCTGTTTTGCGTGTCGTCTCCTTATTCAGTTCCTTTTCTCTCAAGTCTTCGGCAATACAGTCCTTCCAACTTATCTTTGGTCTTCCTTTGTTTCTTCTTCCTTGTACTACTAAGCTATTCATTCTTCTTCCAATAAATTCTTCATCTCTCCTCATGACATGTTCAAACCAATGTAATCGTCTCTCTTGTATCTTTTTGGAAACTTCTATCACTCAATCCATTTCCCTTATTCTTGAACTTATCCTTCTGTGTCTTCCTGCACATCTCTGCCATATTCTTTTTCTTTTCATTGATACTGACATCTGTCCATATGAATTATCTGAAAATATTAGCAGTTTCCATGGTTAGCATAGATTACTAACTTTGGAATTTAATATATTTATAATTCTTTAACTCTATATCTAGTGAATATGAATTCGAGGAATACGAGAAAATATAATTTTTGCAATTAAGGTATTGGATATATGCGATGCGAAAATCGTCACTTATATATTGTGACACTTGCTAAGGGCTACCTACCTGTGTCGCACACAAATTGCACTGGCAGCTCACGGGTTGTAGCGGAAGCAGAGGTCGGGGTTCGAATTTTAACCTTGTGGTTGATGTAGCCCAACTAAAGTAAAACTGACTCAGGCCAACGCCTGTGCAAAAAAATACTACCACAAAATTAATATTCGGGCGCCAACACCTTGAAAAAGGTTAAACCCTTGAGAAGGTGTACTCAAGGAAGGAAAACAACATACAAATAAAAATAAATGAGTTTAATAAAAGGCACAATAAAAATTTTGAAATGACAAAAAAAAATACTAATTGAGACGGCAGTACAGAAACGCCTCCTAGCTACTGCTGGGGAACCACTATGGGGAGTGACCGAGCCCTTGGCCCGGACGCCGCTGGAGGAGAGACTTCGGCGACAAGCTTTAGGTGGCCTGGTGGAGCTGATGCGACTGTGGGTGCAAAGGCCCTTCGCTGGTACGGCGAAAATATCCCACCGCGGTGAAATGGTGAGCTCTCTCTCGGCATAGCCTGGCCTTAAACCTAGGAGAAAGTTTTGGCGGGTCTAGTAGCTACCTTCGCTAGGTCTGCTAAGAAGCTGCTGGAAAGTCCGGCCCAAAGGGCCAGTCACCACCACCAAAGCCGCTACTATCCCTACAAAAAATAATCCCCAGTATCTCGTACTAGAATGGGATGACAGAATCGTCTGAAGGACGTGGATATTACAAAAATAAAGATACACAAAAACTTTAAGGGCGCTCTGTACTCCGTCGGGCGTTATACAAAAGAATTTCAAAACTTAAACTCAACAAAAAAAACTGATAGACAACAGACACAGAGGAAAGGTGGGAAAGGTCGACTGCAGCCCAAAAAAATCTGTTGTGGCCAGCACAATACCTCTCGCCACTTCCTTTTTTTGGTTACATAAGTATAGTGCGCGAACAGTAATGTTACATTTTTGGGCTTGACAAGCAGATGTGTGGGCCCGTTTCAGAATGATAATTAGTAATTATGTACATAGATGTTAAATGTCAGAATTTTTCATTAAAAATTTCAAGATTTTCTAAATTCACGTAGTTAATTTATCACCAGGAGTTTAAAATTTACTTGTCGTATGCCTTAGATATTTAACATTTAATTCTGCTCCACATAGAATTGGAAAATCACTAAATTTAGAATGAGAAAATATGATATTTGACATCTATATAAATAATTACTAGCTATCATTCTGACATGGGCCCCCATATCTGCTTGACAAGGCCAACAAATCACATGACTGCTCGCGCCCTATTGTATTTAACATTTCTTGTATACCTACACTCTACACCAAAAATTCTACTTACGCATATATCTATTCCTTATATTTAGATTGTTTAATTTTAAATTCATTTTATGAAGAAATTTTGTCCTCTTCTAATTTTTCGAAATGTTTCCAATTCATTGTCAGGATTGACAGTATTTTTGAAGGATATATGTAATATACCTATAATCTTAAATATTTAGCTATTAATACTTTAAGAAATAATATAATGTATGTACTTCCCAGAAAAAGTCTTCAGTAATGTCTCCGGATTTCTGACACTGACATTTATCTGTCAGTTACAAACAATTTAAATTTTCAACTATTTTCCATGGCCATTCTTTTGGCTGTAAAATTTATTATAACAGATTATTTTACATATTATATTTCTTTTATCTCTAAAATCTATAGAATATATAATAAAATATTTAAATGTATCAGATAGAGAATTTAATTTTCTTTAATATTACCAAGAAAAAATTTCAAAAAATATTATTTAGAAGATTTTTTTTCAAGAATCTTCTACTTCCGGTTGTCCAATTGTTACCAAAACCTTTTCAGATCTTCCCATGAATGTCCGATTGGGAAATACGTAGTTAAACAAATTTAAAGTCTTATAGTTTTTGAGTAACCGTCCTTCTAACATCCCACACACACACACACATACACACACACATCCACACACACAGACATCATCGTAAAAATGTTAAAATCGGATTGTATGGACCTTAAAACGTGCTTATTCAATAAAATCTGGATATGCGATTTTTAGCATGAATCCATTACCTCTCTTAGCGAGAGGTAAAAAATTATTAAGGCGTGATAAAAGACCGTAACAAAAAATTCGCAAAAAAATCGCACTAATAATTAACGACCCTAACGGACAAAAAAAATTAACTGCTAAGAACGTGACAATTCAAACAGAAACCCAAACAGAATTGTAATCACGCAAAACCCAAAGAGCAGAAAAAAATTAATCCGGTTGTAAAAGGGAACGAGTCCAAACCGTAAGCCGACAGGATAACACAAAAGATGGCCGAAAATCTAACCATTCACGCCACGTTCATACGGGAAGGATCACAAGGTAGGGAGGTGAAGGGTTAAATTCAAGCAGAATTACAAAAGAAATGGCTACTAAACAAAAATTGAGTGGGTCTTGTTAATTGGCTCGGGAAAAAAATTAAGCAGAATATTACTAATAATGGTCAAACAAAAGAAATGAAAGGGTGCGATGACCCTGAGAACTGGAGCTGTCTTGTTAATTGGCTCGGGATGTTAAACAGAGCTATGACAAAAATTACTACCTTGGTAGTGTCAAAAATTTATATAAATTTTGAAAAAAATTAAGTTAAACTTAAAATGCAAAAAAAAGAAAAAACGGATGAGCTGATGGAAACCCAGTGAGAGCAATGACCAGCCTCGAAACCAAATTTTAAATTAAATCCCCAAAAATTAGAACTCTATTAAAATTGAAACCCAAAATTTTGTCCCAAAACCCCCACAGACCGTGGGAGAGAAACTCAAACTCGCTTGGGGGCACCCCCAAGCCGAAGCCCACGTGGCCTGAACCTCAACTTACAAACAGCAAAAAAATAACAACAGACAAAATGAATACGAGTAACTCACCCAAAACGGCTGTGGTTGACGCCAGAAAATAACTCAATTTGGAAAAAAATGAGAGACAAAAAAATACAAGGCCTGCACTGGATTTCCCGCAGCTCGTCCTGCTTGACTTCAACCGGTCAAGTCCGCGTCTGCGAGAAGAAAAAAAAACTATTCTCGAGACACGTTATAAATGAGCCTCTTCCCTCAAGTGGACATATGGCGTACTAAAATAATGTAAGATCTTTTACCGGTGCTAAACAATTTAAATGAATTTACTCAGGAGTTACTAAACGTAAACTAAAATGAAATAAAGAGCCAGAGAACTAAAAAACAATTGAAATGTAATAAATTATTACCAAAGTCTCTTACATAACTCCAGCAAGATGTCGCTCCGCGTAAGCTACAGCTGAGAAATCAGAGGTTCTCAAACGGTGGCACCAGAAAACTACACTGACCGGCACGAAAAACGGGCCATTTTTTTTTTTAATTATATCCCTCCTTTAGTTTGTATAATTATGTATTATTTTTAATTAGAGTATGGAAAAGTATAATTCGCATTATTAAAAGATAGTTTTAGGTATCTAAACGTTGTTTATTATCAAAAAACACAAATTTAGGCCAAATTTACAATTTTAATTCTTTAAATAATGTGTTGAATAATAATGAATAAAGACATAATAAATGTTAAAATTACAAACTAATAACGCGTATTGCCCCCGCGAACCTGTATAACCTCAGTTATTTGTCGAGGCATACTACAGATGAGCTGCCTAATGTCCTCTTGAGGAATATCATTCCACTCTTGTAAAAGTGCTTTCTGAAGTTGTTAGAAGATGCTGGGAGCAGGCACACGATTCCGATTTTTTCTGCCGAGTATATCCCACAAATGTTCAGTTGGATTCAGATCCGGACTCCGCGCTGGCCATACCTTACCATGGATGTTAACGTCATTTAAGTAGTCGTTCACGATTGCAGTGGCATGTGGACGCGCATTATCATGCAATAGTATGAAATTATCACCTATAAAAGGAGCATATGGGACTACATATTCGTCTAGAATTTCTCTAGTGTACCTATCGGCGGTCAGTGATCCCCTAGGTACAATGTATAAATCCGTTCAGGACTCAATAGATATCCCAGCCCACACCATAACTGATCCTCCTTGGAAACTAACCGTGTTGCTGAAAGTACACGGTGCGTAACGTTCTCCACTTCGTCGCCACACTCTTTCACGTCCATCTGAAGACCTCAAGCAAAATCTTGACCCGTTCGTAAATAATAATCGACTCCAATCGCCTTCATACCAATTTATGTGATCTCTAGCAAATTGCAATCGAGCTACTCGGTGTTGTCGGAGGACTTCTGGTCCCTTAGCGAGCCGCCTTGCTCGAAGTCCTGCTTCTTCCAATCTTCTTCGAATAGTACGTTCACTTACATTGACATTTCGTACTTCTTGTAGTGTGTTTCGGGTCTCCACAGCAGTTGCATGGCGATTTCGGAGTGTTGTCGAAACAATAAAACGGTCGTCTCGATTAGTGGTGCGTCTTCGAGGACCTTATCCAGGTCTTCTACAGTACAATCCAGTTTCCAAAAAACGCGAGTAAACGCGCTGAACAGTACTTCGTGCTACGTTGTATGTGTTAGCAACGTAATGTTGATTTCTTCCATCTTCAAGTAATGCGACAATAGAAGCTACAGTTTCTGCGCTTAATGACATTTCGAACGCATTAAAATGACAAACAAGTAATAAAACAAATGATTGAAGCAAATAGTATAAGCGCCAATTACGCATTTTATGAATTTCATTATTTCGTTGTGATACGGAAATAATAGGAATATTTGAGTAAATTACTAATGTTTGTAATAGTTTGTAATGGATGTGACTTCAAGGAAGCCTAATAAACATATAGCAATGGTAACATTTTGTAATACGTACTCAAATAAAAAGAAATTAGCATTTATTTCTTAAAAAAAAAATGGCCCGTTTTCCGTGCCGGTCAGTGTATTTTTAAAATTATATTATCAAAAAATTATAAAGAGAACCGTGGTAGTGTGGTTCCAAATTGTCACACAGCCTCCCTACTTCAAAAAAAAATATTTTCGACAAAAAAAAAAATTCTCACAGTTGATCCGCGAAATGATCCGGCACGTCGTCCTTCGTAGGAGCAGGCTTAAGATCGGAGATATGCCACACGCCTAAATCATTATCGGACATATCCTGGAGGCGATACGAAGTTTTCGTGATCTTTCTAGTGACTAAACATTATGTATAACGGGGAGCTACTTTGGAAGAAAACCCACGGGCACCGTCTGAGAGGACATAATGTTTTTTCCACACGGTCTCGCCTTCAAAAAATTAAAAACGAGAATCTTCCGCAGCCACAGCAACAAGACCCACCAGTACAAGAAAATGCACCAGCGCAGATTCCTGATATGATGCAACTTTTCGCAGCTATTACGGTAACAATTCAGGGACGTAGCCAGGGGTAGGCCAGGGTGGGCCAGGCCCACCCTGCAAAAACTCTGGCCCACCCATTGGCCCACCCGTTTAAAAGTCAAATGAGAGAAAACAGTTCACGCACATTATTTGAACTGCATTTCTCATTCCAAAACAATAATGGCATTTATGGTAAAGAAACAGTAATATTATTTTATACACAATCATTATAGTTATATGTCGATTCCTAACCTTTTAGAGGTTGGGAAATACGTCACTCCTAACTGCAATAACAACTTCTTGGGTGGGAAATATTTATATATATATATATTTCACTTCCACCCCACGGGTTGGAAATGTTTATGTAGGGGTTGCCCGTTAACCTAGCAAAATTGTTATAGATCCGTATAATAAAGTATGTTTTTACTTTAATTTATGAGTAAGTACATATTAAATTATATGTATAAGTATTATTTTTATTTTTTAAACACATTTTTACAGAAACGGCTTCATTTATTTATCGAATTTCAAAATGCCAAAAAGAAAGTGTGTTTATAAAGAAAACGAATATAAAAAAGAAATGGGAAAACATGCAGCTTCACATCCCTTGAAAAATTGTAAGTTTCAATCATTATAAGGCATTTGACCTTGAATGGAAAAAAAATTTCGCCTGCGGCGCTTATTCTTCTGGATACCTCGCCTCACCAAAGTTTTAGTACATAAACCGCCACTGGTTTTACAATCCATTAAAAAATCTCCCAGTTTTGCAATTTATAAATCTGGTCACCCTAAGTACAAAACTTTTCTTAGTGGCCCACCTAAAAAAATTTTGGCCCACCGCTGGCCCACCCTACAAAAATATCCTGGCTACGTCCCTGTAACAATTCAATATAATTAAGCTATCATGAACTTCATACAACAAGGTATGCATCAGAACAACGCCGTGTATTCTATTGTCAACATATACCAATAGTAGTAAATTAGTTTACCTTTCCAGAATCATTCACTGCGACTTTCATTTACACATGTAGTCAGACTGATTTGTGTAAGACCATGATGTCACGAATTCAGCGTACCAATGAGTTTACTGTGGTATACTTCCACGGCAAGGTACGACTATGTCGAAATTTAAACTTACCTGATGCTGAAATTTAACAAAAAATTGTCATTGGATTGAGATCACAACAGTTGAGCGATTTTTTCAGAGCAAAGTCGTTCAGTGATCTTGATCACTGATTGAAGACGGAACGACGAAGTGTTTATACGATTAAGAGAACCAGAGCAACAGGATGAATCAGAAAGAGCAGCAGCGGTAAAAGTCGTGAAGTGTTATAGTTTGGACACAAGGCCAATATGTGTCAGAAACCAGTGCGCGAATTTAAATGTTTTAATTGTGATCAGCATATCATATAGCCAGAAATTGTAGAGCTGCAAGAAAACAATCTAGTAACATTGTTAATTTAGTAGAAGGTAATGAATGCGAAAAGGCTGTAAAGAAATTCATGAGAGCAATTAAAATAGCTGATAAAACTATGTCGGCTCACATTGACATGGGGGCGTCAGTGAACACGATAACCACAATAACAGTTCTAAGAGGGAGGTTTCTAATTGAAAAGCCGATAACTAAATTAGAGGGTTTTGGAAATCAAGTTGTTGTTTCTCCTGGTATAGTAACAGAAATTGTTGATTTCGAGCAATTGCCTCCGAGAAAGCTGTCATTTCGAGGTGTTCCTGATTATGCTCAACGCACAGATGTTATTTTGGGACGACCATTGGCAGAAGTACGTTACTAAGGCAAGAAATGGTGAAGCTTATTTGTTTAGAGACTGCTAAGGTTAAAAGGGATGAAATTAGATTTATAGGTATGTTAACTGACTCTGGTATAATAGATGTAATTGTTGAGCTAGGTAAACCATTTAATTATTCTATAAGTACGATTAATAGTTTCTCTAATGTAGAGCCTAGAATTATTCCAATTAATGAATCAGAAATTATTGTTGATAGTTCGGTTTTGCCTAAACAAAAATTACAGTAAGTTAACATCAGTATAGAGAATGTATCGCGAAAAATACTAATGGACTCCGAAAAACGTCGGTAATTGGGATGAACATAGATGTAGTTGAAAGTTCAAAACCGGTTAGCGCGAAACCATACAAACTAAATTCACGGGATAGAGCTGATTTAAACAGTATAATAGGCGATTATAGAAAAACTGGTTTAGTAACATATACAGAATCGAAGTACGCGATTCCTACATTTGTAGTCAGAAAGAAAGATGAGTCAGCTTGGACTTGGCTCAAGGATATTTGCAAGTTTCCCTTAAAGAGTCTGCTAAGGAAAAAACAGCTTTCATTACCCAGGATCAAACTGGTCAATTTGAAAGAGCTATGTTTGGACTAACTAATGCTCCGAAAAAAATTGCCAAACTTATGAGCAAAGTTTTAGGTTCTGCCCAGAAGAGAGGAATTCCATTCAATTTTTTGGTTTATAATTTATAATCCTGAGGCTTGGTAAACAGAATTTCACACGGATGCGTCGAGTAAGAGTTTAGCAGCTATATTACTGCAAGCAGATCACCAGGACGAACCTTTGGGATTAGTATACGCAATCAGCAAAACTAATACCGAGGCTGAAGCAAAGTACCATTAAAGTATTGTAACGTAACCCCCGCGGCCACCGCCGCCGCACTACTACGCGCCACAGAGTCGCGCCCGCCACTCACTCGTTCGAACCTATAAGGCTAAGGTCGCAGTGAGGTTATCTATTGTTCACGTTGTTTACCTCTAGATGTTGTCTAGGAGGTTCCAGAAATAATCTAGGCAGGTATATATAACCCACCGCCAAAGCCAGGGGACACATTCTGTATTATAGAACTGACGAGTAAAGAAGTCTGATATAAATAAACGTTGTGAATAGTTGGTGATATAAAAACAAGTCGACAAGTGAACATAAATTAGTGACATAAAGAGTAGTGTTTAAATAAATAATCTTAGTGTTTAAGTGTCCTATAATATTCTTAGTCTTTAAATTAGTGTTAATATTTGTTAATCATAGTGTTAGTTACTTTTATAATCTTTTAATTATATTTCTAATATTTATTTACCGTTTAATAAACGTATTCTTTTAGTTAATAATATTTGTCTATGTTTTACACTTCACCCATATAAATAAAAACGTTACAGTATATTAGAGTTCATGGCAATTACATTGGCTGTTCGAAGATTGCGACCTTTTCTTATCGACACAGATTGCCAATGTTCATTGAATATTCATTTCAGATCAAACATAAACCAGGACAGGGAATGAGACACGTTGACGCATTTTCCAGAGCACCAATACCACCAATACGAAAGGCTAGCAATTATGAATATTGACACAAGAGAAGACGATATACTTATGTTCCAGAGAACTGATCCAGAATTATCCAGAAAAATAGACATATCGAATAAGCCAGAGAAAGATAGATCGCCACAAAAACGATCTAAGGTTCAGAATTATATTTTGAAAAATGGACTTTTATATAAACAGATCGAGATAGATATGCAAAGGATTGAATTATATGTCATTCCTAAAGCAATCAGAAAAGTTATGGTTTTAAAATATCATGATTTTTTCCTTCATTTCGGTTTGGATAAGACAGTTTCCAGACTTCAACAGCATTATTACTTTCCAGAAATGAGAAAATATGTTCGAGTACATATTCACATAGCAAAGACTAAATCAGGAAGGAGAGAAGGAGCAGCAAAACATGGAAAACGTCCCTTTGAGACAATTCAATTTGATCATTTGTGATCATTTGTTACAACAGACCGGAAAAATAAGTACATATTGGTCATAGTGGATAATCTTACGCGTTTTTCAAAACTGAAAGCTGTGATGAATGTTGATGCTCGCTGTACAGTAGTCTTTGGAAGAATTCATATTTCAATTTAGAGCGCCTGAACGAGTAATTTCAGATAGAGGAACGGCATTTACGTCTGAGGTATTCTCTGAATTTCTGAAAATTCATGGAATCAGACTGTCATTAATTGCTACAAAACATCCACAGGCTAATGGGTTAGTCGAGCGAATGAATCGCACGATTCTTCCAATTTTAGGTTGCAATGTAAATGTCGAACACAATGATTGGGATCGAAAACTTCCTGCATTAGAACGAGACCTTAATCTGACAATGAGCATAGCGACTGGTAAGGCTCCATTTCAAACAATTTTTGGGTAGTTTCCGCGATTTGGAGATGATTTAATGAAAGATTTAACGATTTCAAGCGAATAATATCGTAGTTCATCTAAATTACAAAATCAAATAGGTACGTGAAAAGATTATTGACGGTCAAACTAAAATGAAAGAACGATATGACATAAATCGAAATTTAAATGTTAAATTTAATGTTAGGAGATATATTTTTATTAAGGGAAATGTTATCGGTACTGGAACATCGACAAAATTACAAGAGAAATATCGTGGATCTAAGGTAGTTGAAACGGTTGTACCAAATGATGCTTATCGTGTAAAATATCTGAATGGAAAGCGACGTAACTTTGTAACTAATGTTCAGGTTAGTTCAATGAAATTGTGGCGAGATGAAGGATGCGAGTCAGATGAATCCTATGTAGACGGTATTCATGAACCTGAAGTAACTAGTTCAAAATTAGGTGAGGAAACTATTATAAGCGCGAATATTAAGCCAATATAATTGCGAAGTAAGCCGAAACGTTATAAGAATTTTATATGTGCACAAAATCTAAGTTATTTTATTGTAAATAGTTCGCACCATCAATATATACATGAAAGGATAGCCGATTGTTAAAGGTAACAAAACTAAGCATGTACACATTTTAAATATTCCCGGCTATTATTAGTAGTCGTTGTAAAAAAGTTAGATGGCGTAGTAGGTATGTAACGTAGTGTGAGTCAGAGTAGAGATCTGAGAAAATAGTTTTGAGTTTTGTATGAAGTAAATTCTACATATATACCGTTTGAAGTAGGGCGATTTGTTGAAACAATCGCGTAAGCCAAATCATTCTCTTGCTGCTTCGTTCGAAGCAATGTACTCCGCTTCTGTAGTGGAGAAGGATACACTTTACTGCCTCCTACTTGTCCAACTGATGGCTCCATCGCTGTATTTGGAAACCCACTCCACTAACAGAACGTAGAGTTCATGGATCACTTGCGTAATCAGCATCACTAAATATAAGAAGTTCATTTGTTCCACATGCAGTATACCTAATATGTATAGATAATGTACCTATAATATATTTTGAAATTCTCTTTATCACTTCCCAATGTTTCTTCTCTGGTTTTTCAAGAAATTGTTATGCATATCTGACTGCAAAGGCATTGTCAAGTTTAATCCACTATTTCAGCGTATAATCAAATGTAATATTATAAAAAAAAATCTGTTGTGCCCAGCACAATATCTCTCGCCACTTTCGTTTTTGGTTACATAAGTATAGGGCGCGAGCATTCATGTAATATTGTTGGCCTTGACAAGCAGATATGGGGCCCGTGTTAGAATGATAATTAGTAATTATGTACATAGATGTCAAATGTCAGAATTTTTTATTAATTTTTTTGATTTTCTAAATTCACCTAGTTATTTTGTCACTGCTGTCTGGATGAAATGGCGTCAGATGACAGGGATCCTGTGTGATCGAAAAATGCCAGTCCATTTAAATTCAAAAATTTGTAGAACGGTGGTGTGCCCCGTAGCCCTATGCGAAGCAGAATGTTGGCCAACTACAACGCAGCATGAGCAAATACTCCATGGTATGGAAATGAGGATGCTTCGTTTGGCTCTGGGCTTTACTCGTTCTGACCATATATCAAATATTTATATAAGAAAAATTATGGGCGTGGCACCAATCATGGACAAAATGCTTGAAGCACGTCTACGATGGTACGGGCACGGGATGCGCAGCAGAGAAGACTCAATAGACAAGACGGCTCAGCGACTTGAGTTCCATAGTCAACGTCCACGTGGTCGCCCAAAAAAAATGCTGGATGGACACAATAAAGGACGACATGAATCTGGCGAATGTCAGTCCTGAGGATGCCAAGTATAGATCCAAATGGAGAAAAGCTATAAAAATAGCGGACCCTGCCCCCACCCCCGAGGGATTAACGCTTCGGATATGATGATAAATTTGTCACCAAGAGTCTGGAATTTACTTGTCGAGGAAAATAAACCACATGAAATTGGAAAATCACTAAATTTAGAATGAAAAATTATGATATTTGACATTTATGTACATAATTACTAGCTATCATTCTCACACGGGCCAACATATCTGCTTGTCAAAGCCAACAATGTCACATGACTGCTCGCGGCCTATTGTATTTATCATTTCTTGTATACCTACACTCTACACCAATAATGTTACTTACATCTACTCCTTATATTTAGATTGTTTAATTTTAAATCCATTCTATGAAGAAATTTTGTCCTCTTCAAATTTTTCGAAATGTTTCCAATTCATTGCCGGAATTAACAGTATTTCTGAAGTGTATGTGTAATATACCTATAATTTTAAATATTTAACTATTAATACATTAAGAAATAGTATATGTACGTACTTCCCAGAAAAAGTCTTCAGTAATTTCTCCGGATTTCTGACACTGACATTTATCTGTCAGTTACAAACAGTTTAAATTTTTAATTGCTTTCCATGAAATTATTTGGGCTGTGAGATTTATTAAAACAGATTATTAAATACTGTAATGTAATCAAGAAAACTGGGAAAAAAAGGAAGATAGATCAAGGTAGTGGAATTTGATTTGATTGACGGGATTGTCAAGTTTTGGAATATAATTTGTGTAATCTGATGTATTTATTTATTGTTTTACTAGACTAGTTTATTAAACTGTTATATTTGCGTTATTTACATTCTTTTGTGTTATTTTGAACCCTTAGAACGTTACAATTTGGTGTCAGGTGTGGGGTGATTAAAATGAAGAAATTACTAGAACTTAAAGTTACCGAGTTAAAACGCGAGTTAGAAGAACGTGATGAAGACATTTCTGGAAACAAATCAGTGCTTCAGTTGAGACTAAAAGAGGCCTTGATTCGGGAGGGACAAGACCCAAATAATTACTTGTTTCAAGATGAAGTGGATTTAACTGTACTATGCGAGCGACTGAACTCAATTCATAATGAATTTGACGGGCTTGCTAAGAATCTGGACGAACGTTTTGAATCTTTAAATAAAAATTTCGATGAGCGATTTGGCCGCATTAATAATAATTTTGACAGCCTATCTAGAAAAATGAATAATAGCATTGCTGAAGTAGAGAAGAGGTTGGAGCTTGACATCAAAAATATGGGAAATCAATTTGAAGAAGTAGATGATAAAATAAAGAAACTAACAAACGAAATAAATCTTATTAAGCTCGGAACTTCTCCAAATTCTCAGGACTCGTCACCTACTTTATCCAAAATCAAAAAAGTAAAAGCCCCAACTTACGATGGAAAAATTCCATGGAAAATTTTTAAGAAACAATTCGATCAAGCAGCTGATTATAATGTCTGGAATAATGAAGATAAGTTAACTAATCTAACTTTGGCGCTTCAAGGAGAACCTGCTGGGGTTTTAGGAACAATTCCTACAGACAGCAGTTTTGAGGATTTAGTTGAAGCGTTAAACGCCAGATTTGGAGAAGAACATCTTCAACCACTCCACCGATCTCAATTCGCTTCAAGGAAAAGACGCCCTAGAGAATCACTCCAGGAATATGCTGCGGACATAGAAAGATTGGGAAGATTAGCATATGGACATCTTCCGGATAATGCACTTCATCCCATAATGATACAAGCATTCATACAAGGGCTAGATGTAGCAGAAATGGCTGCTGCAGTGAGTATGGGTGAGAAGACGAAGTTTTGGCATGCTGTTGGAATTGCACTAAATTATGAAGCTGTGCGGAAAGCATTCCAACCGTTACCTAAAGTCTACAAAGTTGTAGGAGAAGAAGATGAAGAGTCAAAAATACAAGAAATTCGATATGGTCCAAGACGAATAATATGCTACTATTGTCACGATGAAGGACATGTAAAAGCAAAATGTCCTAAAAAGAAAAAAGAAGAGTCGTCGTCGGAAAACTAAACTCCGCCAATAAAATGGGGTCAATGTTGGCGGACAGCAGTGAGAGCCCCAAAATTTCGGCAGTCAAAAGTTCAGGGAGCAGTCTAATGACGGAAGGTTTGATCGAAGGAGAAACATCTCACTATAGATACTGGGGCTAATGTGTCGGTGGTTCGACCGGACATAATCCAATCTTCGAAGATTCGTCGACTTACTAATTTCCAGCTAGTCACAGCCACTGGAAAAAGAATTGAAGTTGTAGGGAGAGCAAATATCTCCATTTCGTTAGGCACAAAAAAATTCCGTCATTCTGTAATTGTGGCAAAGATAGTTGATGAAATTATTTTGGGTATCGACTTCATGAAACAAACTGATGTGGTAATCGACTTTAAAAGCGGACTTCTTAAGATCGAGAATGAAGAAATCATCATGGCTCTACCTGCTGCCCTACAACTTGAACTAAATCTTATTGTAACTTCAAACTACGTCCTACCTCCGAGAATGGAGAAAGTCATCATGGCCACAAAAGATAATGCCACTTCCGCAAAAATTGGAATAACTAAAGCCGAATTAATAAGGGAAGGTGTTATGGTAGCAAAATCATTAGTAAATCTAGAACAAACAATTCCAGTACGTATTATGAAAACTAATGATTATCCAGTTAACTTGAAGAAAGGTTCAATTATAGGTAAGGTCGAACCAGTTACATGCATTGTCAATAGTGGTAAAGGACAAAAGACATCGAGAAATTTTGACAAATTACCTGAAAAATTAGAGCAGTTATTAAGCTCAACAGCACATAATTTAAACATTGAAGAAATGAGTCAGCTTCGCCTGTTGATATCAAATTATAGTGATATATTCGCTATTAATGAAAACGAATATGGAAGAACCAATATAGTTCGGCACCGAATTAACACCGGAGATTCGGAACCAATACGACAACGTCCAAGACAAGTGCCATTAGCAAGAAGGGAAGAAGTCCAAAATCTTCTAGAACAGATGCTCAAAGAAAAAGTCATAGAATCCTCAAATAGTCCATGGGCTTCACCAATAGTATTAGTAAAGAAAAAGGATGGGTCTACTAGGTTTTGTGTGGACTATAGAAGATTGAATGATGTAACTAAGAAAGACTGCTATCCACTTCCACGAATCGACGACACCTTGGATACGTTAACTGGAGCGAAATGGTTCTCAACATTAGATCTCAAAAGCGGGTATTGGCAGGTGGATGTACAAGAAGAGGATCGAGAGAAAACCGCATTTACTTCAGGTACCGGCTTATGGCAATTCACTGTTATGCCTTTCGGACTCTGCAATGCTCCTGCCACATTTGAGAGATTAATGGATCTAGTTCTAAAGGGCTTAAGTTGGAAATCATGTTTGGTGTATCTAGATGATATAATTGTAGTTGGAAAATCTTTCAAGGAACATTTGAGGAATTTAGAAGAAGTGTTTCAGCGATTCAGAAATGCTAATTTGAAACTAAATTCAAAGAAATGTAGTGTCTTTCAGAAGAAAGTTAAATTTCTTGGCCATGTGGTATCACCTGCGGGAGTTTCTACAGATCCAGACAAAATAGAGGCTGTGAAAAAGTGGCCTATTCCTAAAGACAAACAGGAAGTTCGTAGTTTTCTAGGACTGTGCTCCTATTACTGGCGATTTATTTATAGCTTTGCTGATATTGCTAAGCCACTTTACAAATTGACCGAAGATAAAGCAAAATTCGTGTGGTCAGAAGATTGTCATGAGGCATTCAGACAACTTAAAGAAAAATTGTTGCAGGCACCAGTTTTGAGTTACCCACAGGCAGATGGAAAATTTATTGTGGATTCTGATGCAAGTAGTGTGGGAATAGGAGGTGTCCTATCACAAATCCAGGACGGACAAGAACGAGTTATCGGGTATTTCAGCAAAGTATTGTCAAAAGCGGAAAGGAACTATTGCGTTACTAGGAAAGAACTCTTAGCAGTAGTGAAAACGGTAGAACATTTTCACAAATATCTTTATGGAATGCAATTTTTATTACGTACTGATCACGCAGCAATAACATGGTTATTAAGTTTTAAAAACCCTGAAGGACAAGTAGCTCGGTGGATTGAGCGATTGCAAGAATACAATTTTTCAATACAACATCGAAAAGAAAACTCTCATCGTAACGCAGATGCTCTGTCCAGAAGACCATGCCCTCCAGAATGTCGCCATTGCTGGTGCGCAAAAGAGAAGGAATTGAAAATTCAGGTAGCTCGTACTAATGCGGGAAACAACCAAAAGCAAGACAACGTAATTCGAAGGAATCAGAAAATAGATCCCGAAATTGGACCCATTTTACGATGGAAAATTGATGGTGTACGACCAATTTGGAGAGACATAGTTGACCGGTCCCCAACTATAAAAAGTTATGTGACGCAATGGGATTCTCTTATAATAGAGGATAGCGTTTTGAAAAGAATGAAGGAAAATCAATATGGAACAGACATAGTGAAGCAAATAATTCTTCCAAAGAATCTTCGTACAGAAGTACTACACGAAATACATGATGGCATTTCTGGCGGACATCTCGGAGTTAATAAAACTTTGAATAAAGTACGTGAAAGATTCTATTGGACTAATTGGAAGACTGATGTCCAGAGTTGGTGCCAAAAGTGTAACACATGTGCTTCTGTTAATGGTCCCCAAAAAAAAACCTAAAGCTCCCATGGGTAAATATAATGCTGGAAGTCCATTTGAAAGGGTTGCTTTAGATATTGCAGGTCCATTTCCGGAGACCAAGAATGGCAACAAATATATCTTGGTAGTTATGGACTACTTCAGCAAATGGCCTGAAGCATTTCCCTTGTCAAACCAAGAAGCTTCCACAGTAGCCGAAATCTTTTTAAGAAATTGGGTTTGTCGATACGGAGTACCATTGGAATTACATTCAAATCAGGGTAGGAATTTTGAATCCTTTTTGTTTCAAGACCTTTGCAAATTATTACGTATTCACAAAACTCGCACAACTCCGTTACATCCACAATCTGATGGTATGGTAGAAAGAATGCATCGGACTTTGGTTAATCACCTGGCTAAAAAAATATCATTTCATCAGAAAGATTGGGATAATTATTTGGATCTCTTTTTAATGGCTTATCGTTCTTCTGTTCACGAAAGTACAAAATTTACTCCAGCAAAAAAAATTTTTGGGCGAGAAATACGTTTACCCATTGATCTAATGTACGGAAACCCTCCTGAAAAAGTACATCCTGGAATAAAATATATAGAAGATCTAGAACAACGAATGAATTCCGTTCATGATTTTGCTCGGAAGAATATAAATAAAGCCACAGATCGGATGAAAACGTATTACGATATAAGAGCCAGTGGAAAAGTGTATGCAAAAGGTGATCTCGTGTGGTTATATAATCCACAGAGAAAGAAATGTATGTCACCTAAACTACAGAATAAGTGGGAAGGCCCATATGAGATAGTAAAGAAAATAAACGATTTAGTATATCGAATCAGAAAACTACCTAAAGGTAAACCAAAAGTTGTGCATTTCAATAGATTATCACCCTACCTAGGAAATAGAGAATTATGATCGGGACGATCAGAATTTTTAGCGGGGAGTAATGTAATGTAATCAAGAAAACTGGGAAAAAAGGAAGATAGATCAAGGTAGTGGAATTTGATTTGATTGACGGGATTGTCAAGTTTTGGAATATAATTTGTGTAATCTGATGTATTTATTTATTGTTTTACTAGACTAGTTTATTAAACTGTTATATTTGCGTTATTTACATTCTTTTGTGTTATTTTGAACCCTTAGAACGTTACAATACCTTATATTTCTTTCTCTCTAAATCTATAAAAATTGACAAAAAACAATATTTAGAAGAATTTTTTTAAGAATCTGCTACTTTCGGTTGTCCAATTATTACCAAAACCTTTTCAGCTCTTCCCAGTAATGTCCGATTGAGAAATACGTAGCTAAATAGATATTAAGTATTATAGTTTTTGAGATATCGTCTTTCCAACTGACCCACATACACATACATCCACACACTCACACAGACATCATCGTAAAAATATTACAATTGGATTACAGGGGCCTTAAAACGTGTTTAATCATCAAAATCTGGATATGCGATTTTTAGCATGAATCCAATACCTCTCTTGGCGAGAGGTAAAAATATAATGGCAAATGATTAAAATATTACATTTTTATTAAATACGGAAGCCTTTGCAATACTATATCTTGAATTAGACATCTGATAATATTAATTAACAAATCTCTTCTTTAAATAGGACATGCCCTAATCAAAATATCTGAAGACGTGTTGTCCAAAACGTATTTAAGTAGACGGACATCAATATGATTATTTATTTAATAAATATGATTTAAATTTGTATGGCGAAATGTAAAATAAACGCAATACAAAGCTTTTTGCATTTCAAAAAATCTGTTGTGGCCAGCACAATACCTCTCGCCACTTCCTTTTTTTGGTTACATAAGTATAGGGCGCGAACAGTCATGTTACATTGTTGGCCTTGACAAGCAGATGTGGGGGCCCGTTTCAGAATGATAATTAGTAATTATATACATAAATGTCAGAATTTTTCATTAAAAATTTCAAGATTTTCTAAATTCACGTAGTTAATTTGTCACCAGGAGTGTGGAATTTTATTTGTCGAGGAAAATAAACCACATGGAATTGGAAAATCATTAAATTTAGAATGATAAATTATGATATATGACATCTATATACATAATTACTAGCTATCATTCTGATATGGGCCCCCATATCTGCTTGTCAAGGCCAACAAAGTCACATGACTGCTCGCGCCCTAATGTATTTAACATTTCTTGTATACCTACACTCTACACCAAAAATTCTACTTATATCTATTCCATATATTTAGATTTTTAAATTTAAATTCATTCTATGAAGAAATTTTGTCCTACTCTTCTAATTTTTCGAGATGTTTCCAATTCATTGTCGGAAGTAACAGTATTTCTGAAGGGTATGTGTAATATACCTATAATATTAAATATTAGCTATTAATACATTAAGAAATAATATAATGCATGTACTTCCCAGAAAAAGTCTTCAGTAATGTCTCCAGATTTCTGACACTGACATTTATCTGTCATTTACAAACAATTTTATTTTCCATGGCATTCTTTCGGCTGTAAAATTTATTACAACAGATTACTTTATATATTATATTTCTTTTATCTCTAAATGTATAGAACATATAATAAAATATTTAAATGTAACAGATAGAGAATTTAATTTTCTTTAATATTACCAAGAAAAAATTTCAAAAAATAATATTTAGAAGATTTTTTTTCAAGAATCTACTTCCGGTTGTCCAATTGTTACCAAAACCTTTTCAGATCTTCCCATGAATGTCCGATTGGGATATACGTAGTTAAACAAATTTAAAGTCTTATAGTTTTTGAGTAATCGTCCTTCCAACATGCCACATACACATACACACACAAATACACACACACACACAGACATCATCGTAAAAATGTTAAAATCGGATTGCAGGGACCTTAAAACGTGCTTATTCAATAAAATCTGGATATGCGATTTTTAACATGAATCCAATACCTCTCTTAGCGAGAGGTAAAAATGTAATATTTTAATCATTTGCCATTGCATTTTGAATAATAACTTATAATTATTTTTGTTATTAGATAGAAAATTTCATGTACTTTTTAAATATGAACAAAAATATATAGCTTGTTTCATTTGAAAATTAAAAGTTGCCATCAATTACTCGAACACCGATAGCAACAAGATTTAGCTACTTCTGAAATAATGTAGAAGTGTTAATGTACTATAATTTATGCTATGTAGTTGAATTTGCTAAAATTAATAACAAGCGAAATAAAAGACTGTACCCATTTTCTTAAACACTGTATATACATATATTTTTATTAGAGTTTTTCATATTGGTCTATATTAACCGTGTATTATATACTCAAATGTTGAATCAGGCAAGTTTTAATATAATCGCCTTCTCAGTCTCGGGAGGTTTAAAATCGAACGGAACTAATTAATATCAGGAGTTTGTTACGATAATAAGCTCTTTATAACCATCAAAGGTAGATTTTCTTTATCACTTATACTTTAATCTAAAATTACGTCATGCTGTAATAACAGGAAATTACTAAATTCTAAGTTATATTTTGTCTACAATCAAAAAAATTATTAAATAATGATCATGGGAAAAGATCGTGGTTGGTTAAAATAAATGGTAAAGTAGATGATCCGTAATTGTTATATTTATTATAAATGAAGCGAAGTCCTGAAAATTGCGAGTATGTACCTATCTATATGGTTGAAGTTGTGTATTGAAATAAAAAGCAGAGCATGGCTTGAAAATTCAAGCTTTAAAAATTTCAAGATTTTTAAGTATTAGGCTTGACTTAATTTTTCAAGATTTATCAAATAAACGTGAATCCCTAGTTGCAGTTTGTAACTTCTGCAACTCTGAATATTTTATTTTTCATAGTCTTCCAAGTGTAGTACATAATACTCGTATTTATTAATTTATTTACGAGTATACCTATATGACCGAGCGTAATAGATCACGTAGTATGCTTTATGTGGAAGTTTAAAGTTTTAAATATATTTAAAAAAATTAAGTCTCGAATTTTTTGTAATATATTCTTTTTTACCTCTCGCTAAGAGAGGTATTGGATTCATGCTAAAAATCGCATATCCAGATTTTATTGAATAAGCACGTTTTAAGGTCCCTACAATCCGATTTTAACATTTTTACGATGATGTCTGTGTGTGTGTGTGTGTGTGTGTGTGTGTGTGTGTGTGTGTGTGTGTGTGTGTGGATGTGTGTGTGTGTGTGTGGGATGTTGGAAGGACGGTTACTCAAAAACTATAAGACTTAAAATTTGTTTAACAACGTATTTCCCAATCGGACATTCATGGGAAGATCTGAAAAGGTTTTGGTAACAATTGGACAACCGGAAGTAGAAGATTCTTGAAAAAAAATCTTCTAAATATTATTTTTTGAAAATTTTTCTTGATAATATTAAAGAAAAATAAATTCTCTTTCTGATACATTTAAATATTTTTATACATATTTTATAGATTTAGAGATAAAAGGAATATAATATATAAAATAATGTTGTAATTAATTTTACAACCGAAAGGATGCCATGAAAAATAGTTGCAAATTTAAATTATTTGTAACTGACAGATAAATGTCAGTGTCAGAAATAATGAGTAATGAAAGAAAAATGTATTTGGAGAATCCCTTAGTTCTTGATCTGTGACTATTATGGAGATGACAAGTCTAGGCTGAAGGACTTAAATTTGTTTCAAACATTATGGGACAATGTACACCAGTACTGTAGACTAGAGTAACTTTGAATTGCGAAAAAGCTATCAAATTCTTCTCAAGTAAGTTGTAAATATTGACAAAATTACACATCGATATAAGAATAATCAGAGTGCAATCTATCCGTCATTTTATTAAAGGGAATTAGTGTTATTTAGATATAACATGTATGAAAAAATAAAATGTAAAAGAAGATATGTAAGAATAGATGCACAATCCATATATACATTTTAGACCGCCCAAAATTAATGTTTTTACTAGAAGAATATGAAGAGAAAGTAAACAACGTTGTTCGAATTGAAAATTGCAGTTACCAGCCTAATATTTATATATGGTAAACTCTACTTTGTAATTTATTGTAACATAATTTATGGTAAAATATCTTCATGTTGAGACATGCTATTATTGAATAATAAAGAAGTTTATACGTCATAGATTTATATGAATATATTATTTGTATTTATAAAAATAATCTTTGCTTTATTCATACAGCCAGGTAAAATATACGGCGAGAGGTTATGTGCTGGCCACATCAGATTTTTTTCGTTTGGCATTAGGAGTGTGTTTTTTTTTCGAGAGCTAACAATCTGTCAAATGTCACTTGTACTGTCTGGGCAGTAATAGTATATTATTCAATGAGCATGTAATGTATGCTATTACTCATGAGAATAAAGTTTGCATCACGAGCCGGAAGGCGAGTGATGTAAATCATTCGAGTGAGTAATAGCCATTACATGCGAATAGAATACTATACTTTATCCACAACTGTCAAATAATAACATACTGTACTATTATAAAATCCGACATAACCTAACAAATTTTTGAAAAGTGTTTGTTAACAAACATAAACATAGTTAGCTTTGATCGCTAGATATTTGTTATAACAAAATTAAAAAGTGATTTGACATTTAGCACAAAATTTTAAACCGATTATTCAGCTACATTTTAAGCTTAAGAAAAAAACAAAACTATAATTTTGGCTTTGTATGTGGAAAAAATTACTTATTAAAAGTAATTTGTTTCTATTCTTTGAAAGGTAAGATTTGAATTTGACATAACGATTGAATAATATTATTCTATCGAACTGTCATTATTATTCAATTAGCAACAGTAAAGGTCATTAATTGATAAAAAACGGTTGAATTATGGGTATATTATTTGACAGTCGTGGATAAAATAATTTTACTTTTTATTGTTACTATGGGTATAGCAACTGCTCAACAAACGCATAGCAACCGTTCAACAAACGCATAGCAACATAATTTGATGGTTCTAACTGTCAAAATTGTTATAAAAATACTCACTAAATTAATTTTAATTCGAAAATCGGCAAAAAATAATGGTTGGTAGCATGAATGGTGATTAGGAGATGACTAGGGAGGAGATGATTAGCAATGTTTTAACTCTGTCAATCGTATATAGTTTATTGTAGAGAAAAAAAAAACTTAAAGCAACAGTTATAGAGCAATTAATTGCACGCAACTTTTATTTGAATTGTTCTTCTCTAAAATATACCATAAAAGATTTAAATATTTAAAAAGAGTTAAAACACTGCTAATCGTCGCCTCCTTAGTCATCTTCTAATCACCATTCATGCTACCACCCAATGTGTTTAACACGGCACTAAACAGAGTTTTACAGCTTCGGCAATGAAACGGCAGCCTCTGCTGTAAATCTGGTATTTTACTGCCCAGTTAAACAAATAACTATTTATAGACTAACAAGTAATGTTGGATCTTCATAATCTTGGAACACCCAACTCTTGATTTGTGCTATTATTTTCACATTCCGGACACAAATGTCCCCTTATACCTTTGGATGATTTAACAATTATATCCCAAGGGATAAAATAAATGTATGTTTTCGGAAAGTAATGATATATTTATTTTGTTTTTTTTATTACAACAGTGGGAAACATTGGTATGTACGGTATGAATGAAACTCATTTAACAAAGACTGAAATTATTGCTGTAATCACTAAGTTTGAAAAACAAGTGAAATTATTAATAATTTATACCTAATTAATTTGGATTATTTTTTGCAACTATAATCATGTTAATTTTTACATACAAACATATATTAAAAATGTTATAATCGGATTCGAGGAACCATAAAACGTGCTTATTCACTGAAATGTCGATTATGCGATTCTTACAGTGATTCCTATACCTCTTTAATTAAAAGTGAATGAAAATTTAAAATGAAATTACCAAGTCTGTCATATACTTCATTAAGTATAATACGAATAAAGTCTTTAAATTTCTGCTTAATATTAATTTGACGAAGTCATTCGTGCTTTTTATAAAATTTAATAAAAGCGCAGCATCCTCATTTCTTTTTTAATTAAGATACTTTATTATACAATTAAGGCAGCCGTTTTCATAAAGAGAATTAATCTGAAATTAAACACGTTTACGAGGAACTTTTTCTCTTTCAAGGAAAATATTTACATTCACAAGATAAGGAAATGACTTTAATATCTCATTTATTTATTTGTTTTTGGAATAATTAATTGTAGAGAATTCGGATGTAAAACTAAGCATGCAAAGCTTAAATAATAACAAAAACGCAATAATTATTTAAATTATAAGGCTGAGAAGTGAGTTATTACGGTACGAAGTTTACGGATGAAGCGAAGAAGGAGTACCTTAATACTATTTTACGGTCGTATAACGTGCATTTTATTTCATACTATCTACCTGTTTTAAAAATTTATACAATTCAAAACATGTCTATTTAACTCAGGTCCCATTATATGACATTTGTATCGATTTGTTTTATTTGTATTGTTGGTTTGATTGTCAAAAATAACAACTGCATATTCTTTTAGTGATATTTGTAATTTATCGAGTGAAATTTCTTCAAAATGTGTCGAAGCTACGGTAAAGCTTGTACCTATCAAATTGTCGAGAAAGAATACAGGTTATTTTGTGATCGATGAAAAGTCTATAATTTTTTACTCGTAGAAGTGCTACAGCAACATCAAGGAGTTTCCACCACTCACTGTAATTAAGGATGGGGCATGTTAACTTTTGTAATTGTTGAAAATTCTAATTGTACTATATTAATTGTTTGTAAGTTTCAAATTGTGTTATTTAAAGTTTAACGTTATTTGTTTTTTTTTTTTGTTAAAAATTAACAGTCCCCGATATATTTCCAGGCAACACTTCCCGGTCCCAGTACTGTAACTTTCCATTTCCTGGACTCCAATTGGCAACGTAAAATAGTATACGCAGTGTACTGCTTGACATAAAATATAAATTTGTAAGAAATATTTATAACATAATTTTTTTTAAAGTGATATACTCGTATACCTATTTACGGAAAACATAATTTCTATGGAAAGTGAAGGACAAATTTGGAAAAGGTATTAAAGAATCTGCGATATGATTATAATTACACATCTACATATTTCTAATTTATCTTTTATATTTAATATTGAATTTTATATAATCATATACGCAAATGAATTTTTTTTTTAATCTAATGTCTATAAATTAATATTTTAACACTTCGCGGCGGTTCCATATCTGTGCGTTATTGGTCTCTGGAGTCTGATAACAAATTCCAATAGGTGCGGCACGGGTCGCCGGGAACCGATATTTACTGACAAGGCCGGACCGGGGGCTAAATTTATTGGTTCTTGCATTTGTTGAAAACTGGTCCTCCAAAGAAGAAAAAAAACGAAAACTGCTTTTGTAAACCAGCTCCGGAGACAAAAGAAAACAAAAGCTCCTCTTGTAAACCGGCCCTGGAGATCACAAACCAGTCTCGGTAAGCATCGGGCCTCTGGCATTTGCAAGAATTGCCATATGGCCAGTCCAGCCATGTTTACGAAGACACATACCCAATTGCACCAACAAGACTTAAATTTTAAGCGATCCTTAAACAAAAAATGCAATTCGAAATTATGACAGCAATGCATACTAATTCATTTGACATTTCATTTCGATGCAATATTAACAATTTAAGGAACGCTTAAAATTTAAGTTACGTTGGCTATTTCCATTTTATTAGTATCTTGATATTTAGCTATGTATTGAGGTACGAAACAGGCGCATTGGATTCCATTATCCAATCCGCACAAAAATGTGATACAATTTAAACAATTTCTATGGAAGTAAAGCTTAATTTCCACACTAGAATGATTGGCTGTATCGGTTCCTGGAGACCTATGTATGCCGCAGTCAACGTATTAAGAATTTTTAATTTTGCAAAATAAAATAATATCTCCACTGATATTCTTCGCAAGAAATAATTTTCTTCTAGAGGTGATACATATAGGTATTAAAAAAACATTTGATTAAATTTTATGACTCGGATATTTTACGAATATTTTAAATATATCTTGATCGATATTTTAGTTTCTTATAGCTTATGATTAGACTGTAGTATTTTTAATAGCTTTTGTAATGTTATATTAAATACAGAATAAGTTTCACAAAAATGTAATAAATATGCATTTTTACCTGTCACTAAGAGAGGTATTGGAATCATGCTAAAAATCACATATCCAGATTTTAGTGGATAAGCCCGTTTTAAGGTCCCTAGAATCCGATTACAACATTTTTAGGATGATTTGTGTACGTATGTGTGGATGTTGGAGGTACGATTTCTCAAATAAGACTAAAGACTTGTGTAACTACGGATTCCTCAATCTAACAGTAATGGAAAGAGTTGGAAAGATTCTGGTAACAATTGGACAATCAGAAGTAGTAGTATTTTAACAAAAATCTTTTAAATATTATATTTTAAAAATTTGTTATAACAAATATTAAGAAATATAAAATTCTCTATCCGACAAATTTAATTTTTTTTATTATATCTTCTATGGATTTAAAGATATAGAAATATAATCTATAAAATAATCTGTTGTAGTAAATCTCACAGCCCAAACATCTCCATGGTAACCAGTTGAAAAATTAAAATGTCTGCAATTGACAGATAATTGTCACTAATGTCTGTGTCAAAAATTCAGAGATAGTACTAAAGGCTTTTTCTGGGAACGATATTTAATATTTATTATTATATTATTAATTATATATTTAAAATTATAGCCATATTACATTAACCCTTCACAAATACCGCCAATCCCGTTAATGAATTGGAAAAACTTCGAACATTTAGAAGAAATGGAGAAAATTTACTCATAAAATGAATTTAAAATTATAGAAATTACGTAAATATAAAGGTGTAATTAGAATTTTTTGTGTGTACAAGAAATGTTAAATACAATACTTATATATACCATAATGGAAAAGGCGCGAGAGGTATTATGATGGTCACAACAGATTTTTTTTATTGTAATGGAAAATGATTAATTTTATTTCCTCTACAGAAACTTCGTCAATAAAAATATGAATAAATTTTATCGTATAACGTATAACATGAATCCTTCAGAAATACTGTCAATCCCGTCAATGAGTTGGAAGAACCTCGAACATTTAGAAAAGTAGAAGAAAACTTGCTCAAAGAATGAATTTATAGTTATAGAAAATACCCATATATAAAGCTTAGGTGTAATTAGATTTTTTTATGTGTGCAAGACATATTAAATAAAATACTTATATATATATATATATATATATATATATATATATATATATATATATATATATATATATTGTAACGTTTTTATTTTAATAATATTTTACAATTTCTTTTGGTGAATTTGGGGCCTTAGTAATCCTCATGAATTTGTATAACACTTTATTTGTTAAATATACAAGAATGTGACGTTTCGGATACTCTATGTATCCATCATCAGACAATTAAGAAATACAGGAAAACATTTTTAAGAATATACATGTGAAAATTGAAATTTGTTATTTTAATTAAGAACTATGCACTAAATTTGCGAACATGGCCACCCACATCGACAACAAAATTTGCCAGCGGCTGCCCACTTCAACATCTTGACAAGCTTGTCAAGATGTTGAAGTGGGCAGCCGTATATTTAACAAATAAAGTGTTATACAAATTCATGAGGATTACTAAGGCCCCAAATTCACTAAAAGAAACCATATTAGGATCCTTCAACATTCAAGAAACAATATTTTACAATATTGACGTCTGTCAACTCATATAATAATTTACATTCATCTGTTATTATATTATTTTTCTAAATCTCAAAAACTCTAGTAACCCTAGATATTAATTGATTGTTACATCTCTCTTTCTTTTCTTTTTTTCTCTTTTCCAAAAACACTTGTCTTGTTGCGAGTGGGTGGTAGGGGCTTAAGGTTTCTTCTATTTCTTCTTACTTTCCTTTTGTCAGTGCGAACCCTATATGATCTTGACCCTTCCATCTTTTCCATTGTTCCCTCTCTCTCCATATCTGTTGTCCATACTCTCTCTCCCGGTTTTAGTTCTTTTTGTTCCTTAGCTTTATGTCTCTTGTCATAGTAGTATTTCTGTTTAATTTCAAGTTTCTCTTTCTTTTCCTTAATTTTCCTTGAATTCACAACTTTTGGCTTCAATTTTTCCTGCTGTATTGGATTTTTTTCTCTTAAAACTGGGCTCATTAACAACTGGCTAGGGGATGCGCTACAATTTAACAGAGTATTTCTATAAGCTAGTAATCCTAGGTAATGATCTTGTGAGTTTTTTAATATCTTTTTTTCCGTTTTTACTGCGCTCTCAGCTAATCCGTTCGACTGTGAGTATTTGGGGCTATTTGGCTGCCACTTGAATCCATAGGAGTCTGCGAATTCTTTAAATTTTGCGCTATCATATTGTTTGCTATTGTCGCTTCGTACAATATTTGGTATTCCGAATAAAAAATATATTCTTTAATTTTTGTACAATTTCGTGACTATCTAGTTTTCTTAATTTTTCTACTACCATATACAAGCTGTAATAATCTTGGACTACTAAATATGTTTCTCCTGCTAGTTCTAATAAATCAGTGCCAATGGTATGCCATGGTAATGATGGCGTTCCCAGCTTTAGTAATGGTTCGATACTTGGTGGTTTATTTTTGAGACATATTTCACAACTAATTATTACATCTTCAATATGATTATTAATACCTGGCCACCAGACACTCTGTTGTGCTCGTGCTTTAAACTTAGAAATACCTAAATGGCCCGTATGTATATCCTGAAGACATTTTTTTCGTAGCGTTGGAGGTATTATTATTCGATCTTCGTACAATAAAAGTTTATTTGACTCTGAAATATTATTATCTATATTTAAAATATGGTAATACCGATGAGTGTACTTTGTATTTATCTGGCCAACCTTCTTGGACATATTTTTTTATTGTTAATAAAGTTTCGTCTTTTTCTTGATTTTCCTTCAAATTGCTTTCTTCTATCGTGATAATGCTATTCATAATTTTTCTATTTGTAGTTGGTATTATATCCTCTTCTTTAGATATGGCTGTCACAGGTGCTCTACTTAATGCATCTGCTACGTATAATTCCTTGCCCGGGACGTATTTGACTTCATAGTCAAACGTGCTTAATTTTAGTCTGAAGTTTTGGAGTCTTGATGTTAAATCATTTATCGGTTTCTGTGTAAGTATAGAAATCAATGGCTTGTGGTCCGTTCTTATTTCGAACTTTTTGCCTATTAAAAATTGATTCAATCTGTTACAAGTAAATACTATTGCCAAACATTCCTTCTCTATTTGAGCGTAATGTTGCTCTGTCTCCGTGAGAGACTTTGAACAATAGAATACTGGTCTCCAGTTGCTGTCTGGTTGTAGTTGTTCTAGGACTCCTGCAATGCCGTATGCACTCGCGTCCGTAGAAATACGTGTATGATAATTTGTATTCTAAGTAGCAAGAATTGGGACTGTGCTGATTATTTTCTTCAGCTCGTCAAAACATTGTTGTTGCTCTTGCTCCCAAACAAATTGTTTATTTTTGTGTAGCAGCTCTCTTATCGCATGCGTTTTGGTTGAATAATTTTTGATAAATCGCATTAGATAAGTGAGCATACCCAAAAATCTTCTAACTTCAGTTACGCATTTCGGTTTTGAGTAATCCAATATGGCTTTTATGTACTCCGAATTTGGTTTTATACCCTTATCCGAAATTATGTATCCAAGGTAGTCAATTTCCCAAACGCCAATTTTACATTGATTTTTGTTTAATGTTACGCCGTTTTTCTCTAAAGTTCTTAATACAATTTCCAAATTTTTATCGTGTTCTTCTCTATTCGAACCACTTACAATTATGTCGTCTGAATGTGGTATCGCTCTGGTTAATACGCAAGTATCAATTATTTGACTTATCTGTTTTTGAAATACTTCGGGTAAGCTTGAAATACCAAAAGGACATATTTTGTAAATAAATCGGCCGTATGGTGTAATAAATGTAGTCAACTTTTGTGATTCTTTTGACTATGGTAGTTGCCAAAACCCGGATGAGCAGTCTAACTTGGAAAAAACTTTGCTGCCTTGAATACGAGCTAATGTTTCTTCTACTACCGGTAGTTGATATCTTTCTCGTTGGACATACTTATTTAATTTTGTGAAGTCGATTCGAATTTTTCCGTTGCTCTTCCGCACAACGACCATCGGGGCACACCATTTTGTAGGTACGTTAATTTTTTCGATGACTCCTTCGACCATGTGCTGTAGTTCCTTTCTTACTTCTTCCCATAATGGTATCGGTACTCTTCGTGGAGCTGTAGTAACGTAGGGTATTGCATTTTCTTCTAATTTGATAGTGTACTCTGCGTCTTTCATCTTCCCTAGTCCTTCGAAAACGTTTTTAAATTTTTCTTTTATTAGGTAATCGTAGTCACATTTACGATTTATTTGTTTGTGTATTTTTCAGTTTTATTTCTTTGATTTCTAGAACATTATTCTTCCAGCTAACAATGCCTAATTTTTCTAGTTCTGGTCGTCCTAGTAAATTAGCTTTAGTATTTACTACGTACATTTTAAGCTTTTGTTTTTGATTTTTGTATTGGACTGGTAGTTTAATTTTTCCAAAAGTTTCTAATTTTTGATTATTTCCCTTGCCTGGGCCAATCAATTTTGCTGTGGTTGTTTTCAGGCGATAATTATCCTTAATTAATTCGTACGAATCTTTTGATAACACAGTAGCATCTGCGCCTGTATCGATTTTGAATTGTATGTTTTTATTATCGATTTTTATCAGTACCGACCAGGCTTTTCCTTGTTCGCTGATTTTATTGAGAATTTTGATTTCCGATAATTCTTCGTCTTCCGAAGTAGAACTTTTTGTTTCTTCATTTATACAACGTGTTCTTTGAGTTCTGCAGCATTTCTGATAGTGTCCTTTTATTCCACACTTGTTACATATCGCTTTAATAGCTGGACAATCTATTAGTTTGTGGCTTGGTTTGCTGATTAGTATTTTTTTTGAAATATTTATTTTGTTTTTGATTTGGGCGATGTTGTTGTTGTTGTTGGACACGATCGACGTTATGTGTAAGTTCGTTTCTGAGTTCTTTATTTTGGTTCTTAATAGTTTGTGTCTGCTTAATTTTATCAATTGTTTTCGCCAGTGTCAATGTTTCGTCTAATTGGAGAATTTCTGACAAAGATTGATCTCTAATTCCCACGATTAATCGATCGCGGATCAATTCGTCTGTTAAATTTCCGTATTTACAATTCTTTGCTAATATGATTATTTCATTGATATAATCTGTAGCAGTTTCGTGTTCTCTTTGTTTTCGGCACTTGAATTTTGCTCGCTCGAAAATGACATTTGTTTTTTTCTTATAGTGCGTGTCGAAAGCTTCCTTCAGGTCTTTGTATGTTGTAAAATCTTCTTGTTTTTTCGTTCAAAAATCTTGTTTACTTTGGGGCCAATGTACAGCAGAATATGGTTGATTTGTGTCTCCTCTGGTCTTTGGGCTAAATTTGCGGCTTTGCGGTACCTCTCGTAGTGTTGAATCCACGGTTCCCAATCGTTCTCTAACAACGAAAGTTTTTCAGGCGATGGTATTTGATGTAAAACATCTTGACTTGCCTGTCTGTTGGGCGAAGGTCCAAGAACTTGCATGTTAGCTATCAGAGTCTGTAACTCTTTTATTTTGTCTTCTAATTCTATCATTTTCTGTGATTCTGCTATTATAAACCTTACACACCTGACACCATGTAAAGTTTTTATTTTAATAATATTTTACAATATTGACGTCTGTCAACTCATATAATAATTTACATTCATCTGTCATTATATTATTTTTCTAAATCTCAAAAACTCTAGTAACCCTAGATATTGATTGATATATATATATAAGTATATATACATAATATACACAATGAAAAGGGCGAGAGGTATTGTGATGGCCACAACATTTTTTTAATGAGATTAAACTGGTTCAACAATCGTAATTTGTTATTCACGATTTTGTTGTTAAGTTTCCATTGTCCTCGTTACGGGCAGTAATTAAATACTTCCTTGGGACTTATTTATAATGAGCATGATTTATTATTTAAGTTTGATTTAGCTTGTTTAAAAATGTATATCTTGAGGTAGGCGTTTGCGAAGTTTTCTATTGCTGATAATTTCCCTAGAGCTGGATCCTGAGCACTTATTTAGATTTGATAAAAAGTTTAACGTTAGTTTGTCGACAAAGTCTTTAAGTGAAGGAATTTATAATACTTTGTGGATTTTTTTTATTTTATGTGAATCAGAGTGATTCAGTAACAATTCTTAGTACTTTTTTTTTTTTTTTTTAAATTTGTTAAATTTTTGATTGGATGTCCGAGCTTCAGATGGGATAAGCATATGTTAGTATTGGTCTTAGAATTGATTTGTAGATTAATATGGTGAATTTTATTTTTAGACTTGATTTTTTGTATATAAGTGGATCTAGCATTACTAATCTTCTACTATTTTGGTTAGTCCATGTTAGTTTTTTGTCTAGGTGTGCTTCGAGAAATGATTGTTATATCATTAGCATACATTGCAATGCTTGTGTTTGAGAAAGTTGGTCTCTCATATGTAAATATATATATATATATATATATATATATATATATATATATATATATATATATATATGTGTGTGTGTGTGTGTGTGCGTGTGTGTGTGTGTATTGCGACAAAACTGTAGTAAAACAGTACCTACCTCTACCTTTTGTCAAACAAACCTACGGCTGCTCTGTAATGTAAAGGGAGCAGGGGACTGGGTTCGGAATAAACAAGCGAGGCCAGATTTTACGCCCGACTTTTAAAGTCCCAAATAGTAACAAACTCGAACAAAGTGAATTTAAAGTTATGAACGGCCTCGATTAAAATTGAATCAGAGTTTATTTCCGGAAAATAAAGTAGTAACAAAGTGAGACACCAGCAAAAGCTCCACTGTGTCCTAACGCTAGCTACTGCTAGTCTTCGTGTGCCGCTAGACCTGGATCACGCCCCCCGGCGAATCCGTGTAGCGGTGTACGAGGCGCTGAGGCCCGTCACAGGACGTGAAGTACTCCTGGAGCCTCAGTGTAACTGCACTGGTTATGAATGTGGCAGAGGCCAATTCGGGCAATGACGAACGATCACTTGACTATTAGCTTTTGGTCGCTAGATCTTCGGCGAGTTGGGCCTTGAGGGGTTATTCCAGGCCACTCGTAGTTTCTTCTGATTAACGAGATCCGTCGACGTGCTTGGCCAGAGCTCAGAATTCCATCGAGAGGTGATGTCCAGGCCTGTGTTCACTCCAAAAAGGCCCTACAAAAAATAAAGAACAGCAATACTGCCTCGACATTTTACAGAGATCCTAAAGGCATTGGATACTTTACAAAGTTTCCCTAACCCAGTGGAGCCACAGTGAGCATGGAAAGGTATAAACTCTGAACTTCGCTACAAAAATTTCGATTTTTAAACAAAATAGTACATTATTCACGGACAAATAAGGTGTAAGGACAAAAAATTAAAACTGTTAGTATAACTTCCCAACAAAATATTTTCAACCAGGACCTACAACTGGCAGAGCTCCCCCAAAATTTTTGTACCCAAAAAATAATCCCCAAAATTTAGGCTCAGACAAGTTGCAAAAGTATAACTAAACAAACTGCGGGTCTGCACGCGTAGAGGACAATAATTTCCTCCAAAAATTTATACACCAAAAAACCCGCTTGCTATGCGCTATAAAAATTTAATTTCCAGACCTCAAAATTGACCGGTACTCCAACGGAACTCGCCCGAACCGAGTGTCTAGTCACAGTCAAAATCCACAGTCCAGCATTCACACGCACACAAGGAAAAAGGAAGCGGGGAAGATTAGTTCTCGAGGAACCCGTTACGCAGAATGACAAGAATATGGAACAAAAGCAAACTTGAGAGTGCCCTCTGGCACCGGAATACCCGTAAGTTTCAAGGTATTGGATCTAGCTAGAATTAAACTGAACTACGATACTAAAAGATTCTCAAAAATGAAGGAGAAAACCGGGAACTGGAGCCCGAAGGTAAACGGCCTCGAGAGAGTTAAGCTGAACTACGTTCTCATGAGCCAAGAATATAACAAAAATGCAGGAGCTTAGCTCCGGTGAACTGGAGGCCGAAGGTAAACGGCCTCGGGCACCGGAATACCCGTATGTTTCAAGGTATTGGATCTAGCTAGAATTAAACTGAACTACGATACTAAAAGATTCTCAAAAATGAAGGAGAAAACCGGGAACTGGAGCCCGAAGGTAAACGGCCTCGAGAGAGTTAAGCTGAACTACGTTCTCATGAGCCAAGAATATAACAAAAATGCAGGAGCTTAGCTCCGGTGAACTGGAGGCCGAAGGTAAACGGCCTCGGGAGAGTTAAGCTGAAAATTCTGAGTACTACAATATTCAAAAATCACTATAAATTTTGACTAAAAAAAAAAAACAATCCAAAAGGTTTATAAAGGTGATTGAAGTTTGAAGTCAAAACCCCCCTGTCCGAAATTTTAATTGAAAAAGTTATAAAAAAATTGAGTACAAAGTCGAAGGGACCCACACAAACCGGCTATCATCGACAAACATCTCATTCCTCCTAGCTGGTAACTATTGTGCAATAAAATTAAGTAAAACCAAAATAACTTTGGACAGCAAATCTTACCGAAACTACTCCCACAAACGAGAAACTCGCCGATAAAAAAACTAAAACGACTTCCTAAAGCAAAGTCTAACACTTGGCCGGTCTAAACTAACCCCAACGGCCGAAAATAAGTTACTCTACTTTAATACAAATAAAGAATCGCTAAACTCACCCTTACGATCAGCCTAACAACTACAGAACTCAACCCCTAATTCGGAAATTTGGACAAAATTGTACTACTAACTTGAAGAGATGACACGTCGTCTCGCGCCCACAGCCTAGACGAAAAAAAAAACGCCTTCCGTTCGCCCGTCAACTCTCACGCACCACTCGCGGAAAAAATGTGAAATCCTAAACACTGTAAATGCTATAAATTTTAAAATAAAACTATTTTTACAGAATACACCTTAGGGTTGAATATGATATCATTAAATTGAGTTGAATTAAATGTAAATACAATTTCAGGAGTTTAATTTAGTAGGGCGGCCTGCGCTTCTCACGACCAGTCGCCGTACTCGGAGAAACGTCAGATTCAAATTTGACCTTAAAGTCAAGAAAAGGTTATAGAGAAATTTGCCAGTGACAAAAAAACAGTTTTGTCATAATATAATGGCAGATTTCCCTTTGAATGCGACAAAGCCGGTTAAAATTGAAACTAAGAAGCATATGCATTTATTAGGTAAATTTTTGAGTATTGTATTAGTTATATAATCATTTCCTGACTTAATGTTAACTAATGTAAGAAAACAATATTATTATATATATTATTGATGAAAGATCACAAAATACATAATGGAAAACAATCACAAACACATATAATAATCCCTAATCCCTGGATGGTCCAGACTCTCTCCTGTGAGCGTCAATATCCCGGAAAAGATAAAATGGATGAGTATACTGTCCCAGTGAGTACTTAGGATCAACGTAAATAAGCAAGGCCGCAAGCGAGGGTATAGCTGAACCACAGAACAGCTTTTTCTCAACACCGTAGGGTGAGACTACCCAGTCTCATCTCCGCATAGAATGAGATAGTCCCAACCGCACTCTTTCTCCACCCGCAAGAGAGGGTGTAACGGCTGGGGCCGTTACGCTTGTAAAATATTTAAATAAGTTAAATAGCAAATGAAATATAAAATATTAACAATGATAACAATTTATTCACACTCAAATTAAAAATTAATATTTACAGTTTTGGTGTGACAAAAAGTGAATGTTTATTTTTTCTTTTTCTTGTTTTTAATTATTGTTCAAGGGCATCTGGATACATGTTATATTGCTCCCCCCTCCCAGAAAAAAGAAAATAAACATTTTACAAACTTAATATTAATTATTATAATTATGTAAAATTATTGATTCTCTAATCTTCCTTTTTCAGTTCCTTGATGACGGTATAGCTGAGGTTTGTGGATTTTTTATTTGTTTTCTGATGCAGGTTGAGGATGTAGGAAGGCGGGTTTAAGTCCGTCAATCGATATGTTTTCGTGTGTGTTGTTATTTAAAATTGTATAGTGTTTATTAGATCTCACGATGATTTTGTATGGTGTGAGGTGGTTGTAATGGAGTTTTGATGGAATCTGTGCATATGAAAACGAAGTCCGTGCAATAAAGATTTGGATTTATGTAATGGTGATTGTTAAATGTGATTTCTTTAGGAGCTACGGCTATCAATGGAGACACATGTTTCTTTAATTTTCTTAAACAAAGACGTAAATTTATTTTGTCCATGAATTCGGTAGAAAAGGATTTAGGAATTTATCCGGGTAATCGCAACTGTGTGCCATAAACTAGTTCGGTGCAGTTACATTGTAAGTGTTCTTTGAAATCAGTTCTAATTCCTAATAGTAAGAAAGGTAAGTTCCCATGCCACTCATCCGGATGATTACAGGCTTTTAATACTGTTCTAAGTTGTTTATGGAATTGTTCAATTAGATCGTTAGTTTGTGGGTGGTAAGATGTTGTACGTAGTCTTGTCGAGTCAATGAGTGTAAGTAATTGATTGAAAAATGATGATTCGAATAATTGTGCTCCGCGATCTGTTGTTACTGTTGAAAGTATTCCAAATCTGGAAATCCATCATGATATAAATGCTTTCACTATAATTTCAATTTTGATGTCTGGCATGGCGATGGATTCTGGCCATCGTGTAAATCTGTCAATACATATATGTAGGTAGCGATAGCCTTTATAAATGGGTAATGGGCCAACTAAATCTATATGTATGTGAATATTGTGGAAACGTGCTGTAGTGATACGGAATTTTTATAGTTGTACTTTTTTTTTTATTTAGAAATATTAGGGTACATCAACTGCTACGGTCATTAGTACCCGGTACAGTGCTATTATATAATATACAATATAGTTTAGAATATTACATTATGTTTTGTTTTGTGTTGTTTAAATGTGGTGAAGGATGTTGATGTCTTCGCAAAATTTGATTGTGTTTGTTAGGTGGTTGATATCGTTTCCTAGGGCTTCTGTCAGGGTTGGTCGAATGTTGTTCAGGATTCTCTCTTGTGAATATTTTAGACATTGTATTAGGATATGCTCGGCAGTAATTTGGGTATTGCAGGTATCACAGATTCCGGGTTCTGTTTTTTGCATAATATATTTGTGGGTTAGATTTGTATGCCCTATTCTTAATCTGGTGATTTTTATCTGGTCTCTTCTATTGTTCAAATTAGCCCACCTTGAAGTATCTGTTTTTATGTTGTACTTTTGTGTGTAATGATTTTACAGGTTTGACATTGCTCGCAAGTCTGTTTCCAATTTTTTATATTATATAAGTTTTTGTGTAGCATTAATCCCGGGATGTGATAAAGAGTGTAATTGGTCAAACAATGTTCGGCGGAATTTTGGTGGTGTATATGGGCGGAGATTTTTAGTAGATGTGTCGCAGTGTATTGATGTGTTCGGCAATTTGATTTTTTTAAAACGTAAGAAGTTTTTATTGTTGCTTAATAATAATCTCAATTTAGGGTCAAATTCCTGGCATTTCGCTAGTTCATCATAAGAGGTATAAGGTTATTGGTGATGAAGTTAATTTCTATTCTTGAAAGTGCGTCTGCTTATATCTTATATCAGTTGTGAATTGAGCAATATGATCTAAGTGTCGGAGTTCTCTAGGAGAATATCCCGATGAGTTTTTGTTAAAAGTGTATGTGAATGGTTTATAATCCGTTAAGATGAAAAATTCTTGTCCCTCAATGAAATAACGGTATCTAAATATATTGCATATAATTCCCTTCCGAATGTACTGTATTTTTTTCTGTTTCGTTAAAACAAGTTGAAAAGAATGCTAATGGTTTCCAAACGTTGATTTCTAGTTTCTGTAAAACTGCCCACGCGTCCGTGTCAGATACGTCCACCATAATAGTGGTAGGATAATTTCGTTTAGGTGTGGATAATGTTGTGACGTTTATTAACGAGTTTTTAGTGTTTTTGACAGCTGTCAATTCTTGTGTATTAAGTGTCAGTTTTTTTTTGTGCTTGGACGTTTATTATCAATTAATTCGTTGAAGGGGTTGAAGAATTGTTGCGCAATTTGGAATAAATCTGTGATAGAAATTTATAAGGCCAAGGAATTCGCGTAATTGTTTTTGAATTGTAGGTTTTGGAAAAGTTTTCAGCGTTTGTATTTTGTCTGATGAAGATGTGATCCCGTTTTTGTCTATATGATGTCCAAGAAATTTAATTTTTGTTTCGCCAAATTAACATTTATTTGGGTTGATGATAATACCGTATTGTTGGAGGCTGTTGAAAAGAATTTTCAAATGTTCATCGTGTTTTTGTGATATGTTATTTACAATGAGTATGCCGTCCATGTATGCGAAACAGAAATTTAAGCCACGTATTACTTCGTCGATAAACCGTTGGGATATTTGTGCAGCATTACGAAGACCGAAAGGCATGTGTAAGAGTCCAAAAGATGTTAAAATGGCTGTTTAGGGTATCGATGACGTTTCTATATGATTCTGATGGTATGCCTTGACTAAATCAATTTTAGAAAAAATAGTTGCATTATCGAAATTTACAGCGAAATCTTGTATGTGAAAAATGAAATATCGATCAGGAATAGTTACTCTGTTTACTGCACGGCAGTCTCCGCAAGGACGCCATGTATCTGGGGGTTTCTTTTTTACCATATATAAAGCTGATGACCAATTACTCGATGATTTTTTTATAGTGCCGAGTTTTAATACTTTGTTAAATTCGTCTTTGGTTGCAATGAGTTTTTGTGGAGGTAGTCGACGAGGCCTGCTAAAAACAGGAGAACCGTCTGTGACAATACGGTGAGTGACATGATGTTTGATAACTCGTTTCGCGTCAAAGGGGTTAGTTAGAGAAGGAAATTCGTTCAAAATATTTTGAAATTTATTATCAGATTGAATTAAACATATACAATGTCTTTTATAAGATGAAGTGTTGGTATGCAGTCTCGGTTAGTCATGTCGATGATTATACGAAAGTGTTGCAAGAAATCTGCTCCTATAATTGCATGTTTAACGTCTGCGATAATAAATTTCCAGTTAAATGTGATTTTAAGTCCAATGTCTAGTGTCAAATTGGCAGTACCATATGTTTAAATTTTTGTTTGATTGATTGCGTTGAGTGTATTGCGTATTTGTGTGAATTTAGGTGGAATAAAATTCACTTGTGCACCAGTGTCAATCAAAAATTGATAACCTGATGAATTGTTAGTCACAAAGAAAAGAGGACTGGTAGCGGAAAGATTAGTGTTGCAACAAGTAGAGGAATCAGTACATTTACATTTAGTAATGGTATGATTATTGATCATTTGATGAGGAGTAAATTTCGAATTACGCTTCTACCATTTGCAACCAGATTGACAGTTTCTTGCACTTCCATTGAAGTTGTAGCGATACCAGCAGAGATTACTGCTGTCCCTGGTAGTGAAGAGGGAGGGTGAGCATTCTTGTCTAGGAGAACGGGAAACAGGAATTGTCGAGGATTTATATTGAGGAGAATTGGTTAAATCAGTGAGTAGCTTTTTGACATTTTGAATTTCTGTTTGTAGTTCTCTAATTTCATATGTATTGATAAGTTGTGATGTACTGGTGATAGGTTGAGCGATTTCTATTAATTTATCCGCAATATCAGCTTTTTCTTCGATGCTTCATACATTGGTGGAAGCTATTATTAATTGAATATTTGGGATAGTTCTTGAAGAAAGAGATGTTCTAAAATTTGATTATCTTGTTGTTTCGTTCCTGCTAGTTACTTCATTTTTTGTAATAGATGAGAAGGTTTGTCATAATTTATGGCATTGATATTTGTTAAAAGATGAAAACAAACACACAAATTATTAATCATTTATTTTATTAAACACATATTTTTATAAATTGACACTTTATTTTTTAAATCAATCAATCAATCTTCGTTGTTTTTGTCCACTTGATTTTTTATTGTTAAATTTTAATTAGCCTACTACAATCCCCCCTTTAATTAAAATTTCTTAAACAAGTCCCAGATTTTTCATATGTTTCGAAAGTTTACTCTGATTCACGTCTTTTGTTAATATATCTGCAGGTTGGTCTTCTGTTCTTATATATTTAAGTGATATGTTTTTGTTTTCTATTTCGTCCTTAATAAAATAATATTTTCTGTTTATATGTTTTGTTCTACACGTTTGTCCTACATTTTTTATCCAGTCTAATACTGTTGTACTATATGTGAATATTTCTAATGGTTTCATTCTTCTTCAAGCTCTTCCATTATGTTTCTTATCCATGCACCCTCGCATGCTCCATCGCAAACTGCTAATAATTCTGCCTCCATTGTTGAAAGTGCAACCAGTTTTTGTTTTGCACTTTTCCAGTTGATCAAATTTTTACCCAACATCGTGACATATCCTCCAAATGATTTTCCATCTGCAGTTGTGCACCATCCCGCATCAGTAAATAATTTTATTTCTCCATTTTGTGATGTTAAATATAAACCTTTTTTCTCCGTTCCCTTCAAATACCTGCACACTCTTATGACTGCTATCCAGTGAATTTCTTTGGGTTCTTTACTGTATTGTAACAATCTGCTTACTGAGTTGCCAATATCTGGCCGTGTTCCTCTGGCCAAATACATAAGTGATCTTATAGCCTCTTGATATATTTCTTGTTTGAATTTTTTTGAATTTTGATTTTCGTCTAATTTTTGCCCGATTACTCCAGGTGTTCTTACTGGTTTACATTCTTTCATGTCAAATTTTTCTAAAATCTTGTTAATATAATTTTATTGATATAGGTACAAATTTTTATCTTGATCTTAAATTTCAATTCCCAAAAATGTTTTCTTCTCTGTAGTTTATGTAATTGTTATTTCATTCTTTATTGGTTTCATATATTCTTCAATTGTTTCTTTACTATCTCCAATGACTAACATGTCATCCACATAAACTCCAATAATTACATATTTTCTTTTTTCTTTCTTGATGAAAACACACGGATCTGATTTAAGTTGTATGAATCCAGATTTTTTCATTATCCCGTTCATTTTAATGTTCCAGCATCTTCCTGACTGCGGTAGTGCGTAAATACTTTTCTCTAATGAATATAGTTTATCTGGTTCGTCATTATACCCGGGGGGTAATTCCATGTACAATTCTTCATCTAGATTGCCATTTAAATACACAGATTTAACATCGAAATATCTTCTTGTACTTTTCTTCATTACAGATAATGCAAGTAGAATTCTTATTGATTCCCATTTTATCACAGGACTGTAAGATTCGAAGTAATCTATTCCATATATTTGTGAAGATTCAACTGCAACTAGTCTTGCCTTAAATATTCTTGTTTTATTTGCAGAATTTTTGATCTTATAAACCCATTTACATTTGATGATCTTCTTATTTTTAGATCTATCCGTTTTATCCCATACATCAAATTTTCTCATGTTTTCATCCCATCTCTTTCTGTTGTCGTAGATCTTCCTTTTGTTGTTTCGTAAAAATGGACGTCGTATGTTTCATACACTTTTTTGTCGTTCTCGTCGTATAATCTGTATGCTCTTCTTTCCCTAGAATATCCAATAAAGATTCCTTTTCTTGCTCTTGGATCTATTTTTGATATTGTTGGATTATTTATTTTTTAGTACACCAAACAACCATATATTTTCAAATGTTTTACTGACGGTTTTTTGCCCTTCCACAATTCATATGGGCTCTAGAAATTTATTCGTCTTGTTGGCGTTATGTTATGTAGATACATGACGGTGATGGATGCTTCTCCCCAAAATTCTGCAGGTAAATCTCCGTCCGCTAGCAAGCTTCTTGTTTTGTTTAATAATGTTCGATGTGCTCTTTCTACAACTCCATTGCTTCTAGGTGAATAAGGTACTGTTTTTTCATGTTTAATTCCCGTTTTCTTTATATAATCTTCCAATCTCTTATTTAAAAATTCTTTCCCATTATCAGTTCGAGTTACTTTTACTCTTAATCTCTGTTGATTTTCTAGTTTTTTTATAATTTCTTCTTACTTGTTTGCTGCATTTTCCTTACTTTTTAACAGATCTGCGAAAAAACATCTTGAAAAATTATCAACAACTAAAATTATGTAATTATTTCCTGCTAGTGTTAGGGTTCTCATTGGTCCACATAAATCTACATAAAGTAATTCAAGTGGTCTTCTTGTCAAATTACCAAATGTTTCTATATACTTGTTTCTTATCATTTTTCCTATTGAACACGAACTACATTGTATCAGTTTTCCTTTTAATTTACCGATATTCCTTAATATCTCTTTTTCTTCTATTTTCTTTAAATAGTCTTCATTAATGTGAACAAATCTTTTGTGCCAGGCCTGCTTTGAATTATCAATTGTGTATAGACAATTATCTTCAGTAGCATCAAGATTCTGTTTCTATGATAGTGTTATACTAAACGTGTTATTTGAGAATTTGCCCTCACAAATGAATTTTTCTTCTTTTGAATATAGATATGCATTCTCTTGATTTAACGTGACAGTAATTCCCTTTTTTACTAAGCAAGGCACTGAAAGTAAGTTGTCTCGTAACTTCGGTATATAAAGAACATCTTCTAATTTAACATTTTTTGTTCCATCCTTAATTTCTGTAACAGCTCTTACATTTCCTCTTGATAAAGCTTGAATAGAACGACCATCTTCTGCAACGTTTATTTCTCTGGCTTCTTGGTTAATCTCTTCCAACCACTCATCTGTAAATGTCATGTGTGACGTACACGCCGAATCTAAATACCATTTTTGCTTGTTTTTACACGTTGTTAAATTCACTGTTGCTGTCAATGCTTGTTCATTAATTTCTTCTTCGTGTTCTTCTGCGGTGTTTGCTCTTTCTTTTCTACCCTTTGTTTTCTGAAAATGTTTATTTTCTCTTTGTTCTTGATTCTTCTTTAACCAGCAGTATTTCTGTATATGGCCGGGTTTCTTGCAATAGAAGCATTCCTTACGATTCTCTTTCGTTTTAAATTTAAAATTTGTTTTACATGCATTTCCTTCTTCTATTTTCTCTTCTTTTATTTTCTTCTCATATGACAGTAATGAACGCCTCATATCAGCGAAATTTATTCCTCTATTAACTAATACGGGAATAGCTATACTATTATAATTCTTTGGTAAGCCTTCAATGGTGTATCTTGTCAATTCTCGCTCCGAAATTGGTTTACCGTATTCTATTAATTGTCTGGATATACCTTGTGCTCTCGTCAGATACTCGTCAATGTTTTCACCATTTTTCATTTTTAATCTGGAAATATCCTTCATTAAATCTATTGTTTTCTCTTCAATTGTTCCTTCGAATCTATCTTTTTTTGCTTCCCATAATTGCCTCGCATTTAAATGCCATTGCTAACTCTGGTGATAAACTGAAGATAAGGAAACTGTATGCTTCTTTATTTTTCTTCTGCCAATCATTGTGTGACCTATCCGTCTGAACATCTCCTTCCAATCTTTCTGGTTCATTTTGTAAAATAACATCTTCATAAAGCCCTTTACTATCCAACAACGCTTCCATCCTCATACTCCATATGGAATAGTTATTATTAGTTAACAGTTCCATTTTTATTATATTCATCAGATCCATTTTTTATGTTGCTCTTCCACTGCGTCGAGCAGAACAACTACGCTCTGCTACCAAATGTTAAAAGATGAAAACAAACACACAAATTATGAATAATTTATTTTATTAAACATATATTGTTATAAATTGACACTTTATTTTTTAAATCAATCAATCAATCTTCGTTGTTTTTGTCCACTTGATTTTTTATTATTAAATTTTAATTAGCCTAAGACAATATTTAATAATGTGTTAAATTTTTGTACCTCCGTAGGTGTTGTTCTCTGAAGTAGCGCTGTGTTAGTAGTAGTATATGGGTTTATCCAGAGGTCGTTCAAGAATAAGATTTCGTATATCAACGACATGTTCTGAGCGTAAATGCGTTTTATTTGTTGTTTTCAGAAATAATATGCTGGGAATTGAAAATTATTTCAATTTGTTTAAATCAAAGTTCAAGATCTTCAGGATAATATTCGGGAAATTTATTTGAAGTTATAGAGGATCACATAAGGTATGTTGTACTACTTCCATCTTGAAGGATTGTATTCAAACAAGGGGCCACCAGTTGTAACGACTGGGGCCGTTACGCTTGTAAAAATATTGACAAGTTAAATTGTAAATGAAATAAAAAGTATGAACAACGATAACAATTTATTCACACTCAAATAAAAATTTAATGTTTACAGTTCTGTTGTGACAAAACTAATAAATGTTATTTTCTTATTTTTCTTCTGTTTTTATTTATTGTACAAGGGCATTAGGATACATGTTATAAGGGTACAGCTGAGCGCAGAACAGCTCTTTCTCAATACCGCAGCGTAAGAGCACTGTAGACTTTTCCTCGGTCCGCAAGGGAGGGTACAGCTGAGCCACAGAACAGCTCTTTCTCAACGCCGCAATGTGAGAGCACGCAGTCTCACCTCCACAGAGAATGATACAGTCCCTACCGCACTGTAGACTCTTCCTCAGCTCGTAAGCGAGGGTATAGCTGAACCGCAGGACAGCTCTTTCTCAACACCGCAGTGTGAGAGCACCCAGTCTCATCTCCGCAGAGAATGAGATAATCTCAGCCGCACTGTAGACTCTTCCTCAGCCAGAAATCGATGGCATAACTGAACAGCAGAACACCTCTTTCTCAACACCGCAGCGTGACAGTACCCAGTCTCATCTCCGCAAAGAATAAGATAGTCCCAGCCGCACTGTAGACTTTTACTCTATCCGCAAGCGAGGGTACAATAGAAGCCCAGAACAGCTTTTTCTCAACACGGCAGCGTGAGAGCACCTAGTCTCATCTCCGCAGAGAATGAGATAGTCCCAGCCGCACTGTAGACTCTTCCTCAGCCCGCAAGCGAAAGTGCAGCTGAATAACAAAACAGCTTTTACTCAACACCGCAGCGTGAGAGCAACAACATATAGTAACAACAGAACCCTAACACTTCGTTACACAAAAAGAAATAAATTCACCCACTACACCCTGATGTTGCCGCTTCTGCAACACTAGCACAACTGACCTATAACTAAATAAACAATCATTTAATACATACGATCATGTAATTCAATTTAAAGCTGAAATTAAAAGATTTAAGGGGGAAGTAAATGAACATACTACTTGCATAACTCAAAATGGCGTTAACACTAATTTATTTGTGTTTTTTGAAGTCTTGTGGGGTTATAATTGAGTAATTTCTTTATAATCTCTATTAACATTTGCTATTTGTGCTGCGCCTTCCTCTTCTTGTCAGTTGGATACATACTCAAAGTGATCAGCAAACACTTTGCATTTGTCTTCATCGCCGCAATAGTGGTGTCTTCTCGTTGAGGGTGGTTAGGATTTTTTGAAGGAGTGATAAATATGTGTGCGGAGTAGTATTATGCTTAGGATAATGTTTTGTGGGAGGGGTTTTATTTGTGGTTTCTGCTTTTAAATCGTTGTGTTGTGTGATTTTTCGATGACAGTTTGTGCATTGTGAAATATCGTTAGGTTTTTGTTATTGAAATAGGTACATTTTTGGTAACTATTGACAGAATTTTGTTGTCAAGTGGCTGAAATGAGTAGTATTTCACTTTCATGGTGTCATAATATTGTGTTACTCGTATATAGTCGTTAGCTGTACTTAAAGTAATTTTTAGTGTCTGTGGTTCAATTAATTTGGGTATGAAAGTTTGGAGTTTAAGCAGCTCTCTGATGTCGGAAATACATTGTTGATAATTGTTTGCCTTGATGAATACCGGAGGTATTTTAAATTTTAAATCCTGTGAACATGATGGTGTATTTAGTGATTCATTTTGACTATTTGGTATATGAAAACTGTTATATGTTGGAATATTTATTATGTATCTCTTGCCTTCAGAATTTATTCGTAAAATAAATAAATACTTCATCACGGCACATTACCCATTGCTAAGTGTGCCAATCTGCTTCATACACAGATTTCGGCAATGATGGAATATTTGTACCATGTGGGCGCTTACCAGGCGTCACCTCACGGGCACTCAATGCTGGCGTGGAGAGTAGCTATTTTGTTTCTGTTACGTTTGTTAGATTTATCTAACTATAGAGCATTTAATTAACATTTTAGTAAAGAACCAGGTTTTAATAGAATTAAAAAACGTTTACAAATCAATCATAAAAGTTATATAACTGACAACTCATTATTATAGTTATTGCATAACAATACATTAATTAATTAATATATATATATATATATATATATATATATATATATATATATATATATAAACTCTATATCTCCCAGTTGATCCTCACGTCATCATTTTCCGATGCAAGAATTACTAAACTTTTATCTCGCAACTTTGTCGTACACACATGACACATATGACATTTTTATTCGCTATCTCATTATCGTTGGATTTTCAGAGGGGGTATACTCTATCTCCGTCCAACCAAAGGCTAAAAATGAAATAGAAACGGTATTGTAACCGCGGTAACAAAAAATGTCATTTTCAAATATTTTAATTATTTGAATATTCATGTCATTCCTGTCATTCATGTGATTAAGGTTATTTTCACGTTAATAATTTGTATTTCATTGTGTGTTTATAGTTTTGTTAATTCGTGTTATTTTATATTAATTTGTTGTTGATTATTTTCAATTTTGTTCGTAGTTTAATTTCTTATTTGTTTATATTTAGTATCGAAAGTGAGTTTATATTTAGTATTTAAAGTGTTTCATAATGGCAGCTTCTACTTCTGGTATGAATGTTACGCGGAAAAAGCCAATACTTAAAAGTGCAAGCCGGAAAATGGTACTTAATTTGTACAATTATTTTTGTCAAGAAAAAGAGAATAATGCTCCATTATTACTAGTTAATGCAGTGATTGAGGTAAATATATTTTTGACAGACTTATTTAATTTTTAAATAGTTACATTTCTTTCTTTAGAGAGTGGCTAATGCATTACAAATAGGAACAGCGACAGTAAAACGCATAGTTGGTCGGAATCGAAAGAAGAACGAAGAACCTGTAAGCCCACGGAAAAGAAGACAAACAAAAAAATCCAGAAAGCAAAAAAGTTATGTGGACGACTTCGCCAAAGAAGCTATTAGAAGAATTATTTACGACATGTATACAAAAAGTAAGTTAATTTTAAATTTTATTAATTTTTATTAAAGTTCGCATATTATTAGGAGAACATATAACTTTGGATACATTACTAGACAGGATTATACAACAAGAAGTATGTAAAATATGCAGGACTGCCCTTAGGTTTACGATGTTCCAGTTAGGATTTCAATACAGAAAAGATAATAACCGAAGAGGATTGTGCGAAATTGATTCTGTTATTGTTAAAAGAATTAATTTTCTGCGACAATATATGGAAAATAAGAAACACGCTCAACTTCCTCTCGTATTCTTAGACGAAACTTGGATCTTTTCGAAAGGATCCGATAGACGCTCCTGGCAAGATGATACCCCACATACAGTGAAAAGGCTCACCACTGTAGGAAAAAGGTGGGTCTATTTTAAAGTATTTAAAATTAAGATTATAAATACCATGAGTATGATTTTTAGTATTTGTTATATGTATTTATTTTTGCATTATTTGTTATTTCTATTATTTGCAATAATTTATATTTTGTTTATTTTCCTAGATAAGTGCTGGTGGTGGAAAAGGATTTATTCCTGACACTCATTTGGTTTTTGCTGCAAAATCCAACGTCGGGGATTACCACGGTGAAATGAACGCAGAAACATTTGAGCATTGGCTGGAACATTCTCTTTTGAAAAAACTAGATGAGCCCAGTTTAATAATTTTAGACAATGCGCCATACCACTCACGAGTGAAGGAAAATATCCAAACAATTTATGGAGTAAGCAAGCTTTAAAAGACTTTTTGACGAAGCACAACGTTTTATTTCAGGAAACAGATTTAAAAACAGAATTATTATTTAAGGCAAAGAATGTGCCTTTGGAGATAAAATACTTTGTGGACGAACTAATTAATTTAAACGGGCAACAGGTATTAAGATTGCCGCCGTATCATTTTAATGCAATAGAGATGGTTTGGTCGCAGGCTAAACGCTATTATGATGCGCACATTGGGCGGAACAGTGGAAAAGCTGAAGAAGTAATTACCATGTGGAATGAGGCTCTCAATAATGTAACTGTTCAAAATTGGAACAATTATGTTACACATGTTGACAGAATTATTGGTGAGCAATGGCAGGAAGAAATGCAACTCGACATCTCTGAAAATCAGCAATCGGTCGTAATTCATTTACAAGAATCGGATAAAGAAGATGAAGATTTGTTATAATTGAAAAAAAAAATTGTCCATGTTCATTCTTTTCATTCATTTCTTTATCTATGATGTCTTTCAGTATTATTTCTTATTTTAGCACCCACCATTTTCAGTATTTATATTAACGACCAACCGATTGTATTAATAATTACATGGGAATGGATAGCCAATATAATTCAACAAAACTCCATGCTATCTGGGCGATACTTACGCCGAGCATTACGTTAATAAACTCAGACACGCTTTAGAAGATCAGCTCTTACCCTGTTCTACTCATGCGCCGAGTATGGGAACGATAAACGGTTGAATTCTTTACACCAGTCAACCAACTGCACCTGTTTAGAGGGCTAGTTCCACCAAAAATTATACGGTCGATGGCCAGTATGGGAGAGGACTCCAAACTAGTCTTATTGCTCTTTTACTCATTACCCACAAAATTATTGCTATAATTCAAAGAGTGAGAAACTTTCACCACATATATATATATATATATATATATATATATATATATATATATATATATATATATATCATAAAATTCAAAATCATATAGATATTTTTCGTTCGTGATATTAAACATTGTATTTACTCCTTTTAATTGATTCCTTCCTAACCCCTAATTGGGCATCTGCCTGTCGGGTAGTGTATCAAATAATAATAATAATAATAATACTATATATATATATATATATATATATATATATATATATATATATATATATTATATATATATATATATATATATATTATATATATATATATATATATATATATATATATATATATATATATATATATCGTGTGTCTATTTTAAAGGTGTACATAAGAGATTAACATGGGAAATCAGTTTTTTGCAATTCCCTGCTCACCTAATTAGTTTAAGCAAAAACGCGTCAAATAAAAGTTTTATTGCATAAAATTCTGCATCTAAATCAATGAACAGAATTACTTTTACATGCTTTTTAACGACAGAAATTACATATGAAAATGTCGAAAATTAAATTGAAAATATCGATAGCCATGGAACTGAACAGAAAATAAATAAATGCTTGACTTTTATCTGTCACAACGTAAGTTAACTTATTTGACATTTCTAACAATCTGATTTGGACAAATATCGTGTAGTATGACAATACCAGAAATATTAGATTAATAAATAAAGTTAAAAAATACAGTTTTGTTTAAATAATATGAATTTATTAAAAATTTAATATTTTCTAACATAATATTTTCAAGCAAGAAAAGTTTTATAATTAGTAAACGAATAACAAGTAATTATAATTTAAAGATAATAGTTACAATAAATATTCAAATGCAGCACCATTTTGCACAAGACAATAACCTAATCTATTGTAAAACGACCTTTGTACATTAAATAGTTGCCGCTGAGTTATACGATGACATTCATTAAATATGGCATCTCTCAGATCATTTATGTTTTTGTGGCTTTGTTTATAAATTTGATTTTTTAAGTGACCCCATAAAAAAAGTCACATGGAGCAAGATCTGGAGATCTAGCAGGCCAGTTAATAATACCCCCTCGTCCAATCCAGCGCCCAGGAAATGCCAGATCCAAATATTCCTAACGTTTCTGCCATAGTGTGCAGGACATCCTCTCGATCTGGGCGCACAACATCGTCTATTGCAGGCCCAATTTCGTTTTGTAGCATCTCCAAATAATTTTCCGTATTTAGATTGCCACGTATTTCAAAAGGACCAATTATGTGGTGACCTAAAATTCCAGCCCACATATTAACTTTCTGGGGATATTTTGTCCTTGTTGAAATACTAATTCTAGGATTTTCTGTTGCCCAACAACGTGTATTTTGGGTATTGGGTTCATTATTTAACGTGAAAGTGCATTCGTCGGTAAAACAAATGGACGATAAAAAATTTTGATCATTATTAGCCCGGTTCTGCATATCTTCGCAAAACACTCTTCTACTTTCTTCATCGTATGGGAAAAGTTCTTGGTGACACTGCATTTTATAAGAATAGTACGATTTTTTTTTTAAATATTATGTATGATGCTGTGATGAACTCCCAACTCATTTCCAATACATCTAGTACTACAGAAGGGGTATACACTTATCATTCCTAACACTCTTTCTTCCAGAAAGGCACGTTCTTCTGCTCGTCCTACATTCTGATAATGCGGCTCACGTGTATTTTTTGAAGACACACTAGCAGTCTTTTCAAATTTTGTCACCAATTTAGCAATTATAGTTGTACTGGGAATCGGCCGATCCATAAACTTAACGGAAAATAAATCACGCACTTTGTGGTAACTATTACCTCCATAAAAACATTTTATTATGAAAACACGCTCTTCATTAGTATAAATATTCATTTTTTAATAATGTCAGCACAGACAAAAGACACTATTAAGATAGCCAACTGCAATGATAACGTGATAGGCATTCATGTCCTGCAACACTAGCGCTTGGTGTCGTAATACATAACTAAAATGATTATGGCGGGTAGTATGCAACCCACAATTAAACTTTTGAGAATATTTATTATTTTTTATTTATACAGTTTAAATCGAAAACTTTGAAATAAATATATATGTGTGAATAATATTGTTAATGAATGCAAAGTTTTAGATTTAAGCAATATACGTATAGAAGAATTATTTATATTATAGTTCGGAATCTTAAAGATGTAATAAACAGAAAAGAACAAAATATATATTTAATAAGAAATAAGACGGATATTTATTTTTTCAAATTACAAAACGAAAATATAAAATTCAGATCTTAATTATTGTACAATATTATTTAAATTTTTGTTTGTATTATACCTGTTGGTCTTACTTTTGTATTCATTAAATGCCATTAATTTTGCAGGATTGTTCAAATGATTTGGATGAGCTACTCGTTCAGTCCAAATATTGTAAATTTCTTCTTCATAAATAGAAAAATAATGTTTTGTTGTATTTTCAACATCACAACCCTTGGCATTTTGCAGAAGTAAATAAACACAAAAATAGAACAATAAAAAAGAACACAAGAACAGAACAATATAAAATAATACAACAATAAAGAATAATATCACCTCACGAAAATACAATTTCTGACAATTTCAAATTTGAATTGTCATGACTAGCCGCCAAGCCTGCCACGATTTTGAAATCATCGAACATTTACGAATTTTAACGAAATAATCCGAACGAAGTACTACTAGCGCTAAGTGTCGTAATACATAACTAACTGAAAGTCTCACGGTCATGATATATACTTGACACGGCCAGAATGTCAGACAACAAAACCAGAGACAAAATGAAATTGTCAGAAACGTCAAATAACTTATTTGATAAATAAAACGTCAAGCTTTTATTTATTTTTTGTTTAATTCCATGGCTATCGATATTTTCAACGTAATTTTCGACATTTTCATATTTAATTTCTGTCGTTATAAAGCATGTAAAGTTAATTCTGTTTACTGATTTAGATGCAGAATTTTATGCCCTAAAACTTTTATTTGACGCGTTTTTGCTTAAAATAATTACGTGAGCAGGGAATTGCAAAAAACTAATTTCCCATGTTAATCTCCTATGTACACCTTTACGACAGACACACGGTATATATATATATATATATATATATATATATATATATATATATATATATACACAGGGTGTTCATTTTTAAATGGCTACCATTGCGATCTCGAGAAATTGAAGAGATACGAAGTTGGTTAAATTAGCAAAGAATCTCTATTTCACATAGGTATTTCAATGATAACTGAAAAAAGAAATTCAACCAGTAGTTTTTAATTCATGGCACTCTAATTAATATCATATTTAGGAAAAATTAATTCAAAACTTTATTTTTTTTTTTCGAAAATTTTGTTATGTAAGGGTATGAAAATTTTATATCGTTGGATTCAGAATAAAGAGCTCTATTGAATGAGCAAATAAAAAATATATGTTTCTATTTAAAATAAAAAAGTTGGTATCCATATTTTGAGAACCATTGGTTGAATTTCTTTTTACCTTCCGTCACCTCTAGGTAAGGAATGTATTGTTTTTGATCAAAAAATTCGGTGGTGAGTTTTTATTGAATAAGCACGTTTTAGGGTCTTTACAATACGATTTTACTATTTTTACGATGATGTCTGTATGTGTGTGTGTGTTAGTGTGTGCGTGTGTGTGTATGTGTGTATGTGTGTGCGTATGTGACCGCCGGGTCGTCAACGATATCTCCAATACTAGAATTCCAAAAATTACAATTCTTGCGTATTCCCCTTCCTTACAACCATATGCAGATTTGATTAGATTTTGGTTATAATTGGTCTACCGGAAGTACCCTCATTTGAAGATTTTAACAGTTTTTCTTGAAAAACTCAGTTAAATGTTATTATAACTTAAAAAATATATTATTGTCTATACGATTTGATTGCATTTTATATTTCATATTCAACAGATATAGAGTTAAAGAATAATAAAGATAAAAAAATCATATAAATTTCATAATTCAGCCAGCTATGCTAACTTAACCATGGAAACTGCTAATATATTCAGGTAATTCAAATTGACAGATGTCAGTATCAATAAAAAGCAAGTAATTGAATGAAAAAATAAGGGAAGTAACACTAGTGTTAGAAGTTTCTAGATGTAAGAGAGACGATTACATTGGTTTGAACAAGTCATGAGGAGAGATGAATATATTAATAGAAGGTGGAAGAAACATAGGAAGACCAAATATAAGATGAAAAGACTGTATTGCAGAAGACTTGAGAGAAAAGGAACTGAATGAGGACGACACGCAAAACAAAAATGAGTGGAAGAAGAAAATACAAAATAGCGACCCCCTAGCGAATGGGAAAAACTAAAGAAGAAGAAGAAGATGTCAGTGTCAAGTGCAATTTGCATAGGTTGTTGTTTATTGGAAATATAGGATCTTTTGCAATAAAATTTATGTATAGGGCGCGTGCAGTGACGTGACTTTGCTGACTTTGGCAAGCAGATATGGGGACCCGTGTCAAAATGACAGCTATTAATTATGTCCATAACAGACAAAAGTCATAATTTTTCATTCAAAATTTCATAATTTTCTTATTTCATGTGGTTTGTTTGTTATCAGGAGTATGGAATTCAGTTTCCGAGAAAGGAAATCACATAATACCAAAAATTTAGAATCTTTTGCAAGAAAATTTATGTATGGAATTTGTACATAATACACAGGATTGACGGAAGGTATTGTGCTAGCCACATCAGATTTTTTCAGTATATCTTTGAAATACCTATGTGAAATAGAGATTCTTTGCTAATTTAACCAACTTCGTATCTCTTCTAGTTCTCGAGATCGCAATGGTAGCCACTTAAAAATGAACACCCTGTATGTATATATATATATATATATATATATATATATATATATATATATATATATATACACTCTATATCTCCCAGTTGATCCTCACGTCATCATTTTCCGATGCAAGAATTACTAAACATTTATCTTGCATCTTTGTCGTACACACATGACATATATGACATTTTTATTCGCTATCTCATGATCGTCGGATTTTCAGAGGGGGTAAACTCTATCTCCGTTCAACCAAAGGCTAAAAATGAAATAGAAACGGTATTGTAACCACGGTAACAAAAAATGTCATTTTCAAATATTTTAATTGTTTGAATATTCATGTCATTCCTGTCATTCATGTGATTAAGGTTATTTTCACGTTAATAATTTGTATTTCATTGTGTGTTTCTAGTTTTGTTAATTCTTGTTATTTTATATTAATTTGTTGTTGTTTGTTTTCAATTTTGTTCGTAGTTTAATTTCTTATTTGTTTATATTTAGTATCTAAAGTAAGTTTATATTTAGTATTTAAAGTGTTCCATAATGGCAGCCTCTACTTCTGGTATGAATGTTAGGCGGAAAAAGCCAATACTTAAAAGTGCAAGCCAGAAAATGGTACTTAATTTGTACAATTATTTTTGTCAAGAAAAACAGAATAATGCTCCATTATTACCAGTTAATGCAGTGATTGAGGTAAATATATTTTTGAGAAACTTATTTAATTTTTAAATAATTACATTTCTTTCTTTAGAGAGTGGCTAATGCATTACAAATAGGAACAGCGACAGTAAAACGCATAGTTGGTCGGAATCGAAAGACGAATGAAGATCCTGTAAGCCCACGGAAAATAAGACAAACAGAAAAACCCAGAAGACAAAAAAGTTATGTGGACGACTTCTCCAAAGAAGCTATTAGAAGAATTATTTACATGTATACAAAACGTAAGTTAATTTTAAATTTTATTAATTTTTATTAAAGTTCGCATATTATTAGGAGAACATATAACTTTGGATACATTACTAGACAGGATTATACAACAAGAAGTATGTAAAATATCCAGGACTGCCCTTAGGTTTACAATGTTCCAGTTAGGATTTCAATACAGAAAAGATGATAACCGAAGAGGATTGTGCGAAATTGATTCTGTTATTGTTAAAGAATTAATTTTCTGCGACAATATATGGAAAATAAGAAACACACTCAACTTCCTCTCGTATTCTTAGATGAAACTTGGATCTTTTCGAAAGGATCCGATAGACGCTCCTGGCAAGATGATACCCCATATACAGTGAAAAAGCTCACCACTGTAGGAAAAAGGTGGGTCTATTTTTAAAGTATTTAATATTAAAATTATAAATACCATGAATATGATTTTTAGTATTTGTTATATGTATAATTTATATTTATTTTTGCATTATTTGTTATTTCTATTATTTGCATAATTTATATTTTTCTTATTTTCCTAGATACATTGTATTAAGTGCTGGTGGTGAAAAAGGATTTATTCCTGACACACATTTGGTTTTTGCTTCAAAATCCAACGTCGGGGATAACCACGGTGAAATGAACGCAGAAACATTTGAGCATTGGCTGGAACATTGTCTTTTGAAAAAACTAGATGAGCCCAGTTTAATAATTTTAGACAATGCTCCATACCACTCACGAGTGAAGGAAAAAAATCCAAACAATTTATGGAGTAAGCATGCTTTAAAAGAATTTTTAAGGAAGCACAACGTTTCATTCTAGGAAACATATTTAAAAACAGAATTATTATTTAAAGCCAAGAATGTGCCTTTGGAGAAAAAATACTTTGTAGACGAACTAATTTATTTAAACGGGCATCAGGTATTAAGATTGCCACCATATCACTGTCATTTTAATGCAATAGAGATGGTTTGGTCGCAAGCTAAACGCTATTATGATGCGCACATTGGGCGGAACAGTGAAAAAGCTGAAGAAGTAATTACCATGTGGCATGAGGCTCTCAATAATCTAACTGTTCAAAATTGGAAAAATTATGTTACACATGTTGACAGAATTATTGGCGAGCAATGGCAGGAAGAAATGCAACTCGACATCTCTGAAAGTCAACAACCGGTCGTAATTGATTTACAAGAATCGGATACAAAAGATGAAGATTTGTTATAACTGAAAAAAAAAATACTTGTCAATGTTCATTATTTTCGTTTATTTCTTTATTCATTATGTCTTTCAGTATTATTTCTTATTTTAGCACCCACCATTTTCAGTATTTATATTAACGACCAACCGATTGTATTAATAATTACATGGGAATGGATAGCCAATACTCCATGTTATGTGGGAGTTACTTACTGAGACACGTTTTAGAACATCAGCTCTTACCCTGTTCTACTCATGCGCTGAGTATGCTGTTTTAGTATAGGAACGCTAAGCGGTTGAATTCTTTATTAACCTAAACTTGCCGAATAAATACTGGTTGCTTGAAGCATACACCAGTCAACCAACTGTACCTGTTTAGAGGGCTAGTTCCACCAAAAATTATACGGACGATGGCCAGTATGGAAGAGGACTCCAAACAGTTACATGATCCTCGGCTATTTACCTGGTCGAACTCGACTCAGACCATCCTCTCTGTATATCCTCTACGAGAATCTAAGAATACAACAAAACGCTTAAAGTGGAATACAACGTTGAAGCCAGACGATATAATAGGTATCCCCCTAATGAACAACTACCACCAGGAAATGACCAAAAATGGACCAATTAAAAAACTCTAATGCCCGGTTTTATAAACATAATTTAATCTCAGATTTCAAATCCGGGATTTTGTATATATAGAAAACCTTGGATTATAATAATTATAAACCTGGATAAAAATTTAATTCGCTTTTATAAAACCTACAAACTCAAGTAGGAATGTGTGAAGTAAATATGTATAATTAGAGATTGTATCAACCTAGAAGAAAAATGCACGAAAGAAGACCCGACTAAAGCAACACCAGCAGCTATAAATTATGCTCTTTTCTAGAAAAATACAATTTATCTAGGCCACTTCTCTCTCGGGAGATTTTGCGGACGAATTTCCACAGGCGTGAAGGACGAATTTCTGGAGAAGGTGTGTCTTCGCCATCTTAGTTAATGACGAGCTTAGTAACTTATTGTATTATAAAATTGACGATTTTATATCAGTATATTTTGTCTTAATAACTTAGTTATGTATATACGATTAATAATAATTGTTATTTAATTATGATATTCTTATTATTGTGTTCTTAATTATGATTCCCCGCAATAAAAAAAAAATAGGTAATCCCATTTTGTACCGTTCGGTGTAAGTGTATTCCCAGGATGTCGGGCGCACCGAGCCGCAGTGTGACGCGATATTATAATTTCTTTTTTGTTGCCGAATGTCTCCCATCCAATATATCATTACTGTGGTACTGTCTACTCTGCTCGGAATTGCCGATCACAAAACTAACGTTTTAGCCACATTGCCGTACTGCTGACAATAAAAAATCCATGCTTTGTTCCGGTTTTTGTTCTAAATAAATCCAATCTTGTAAATTAACACTATTTTCGTAAAAAATATTTTTGTTGAGTTTTATTTAAATTATATTGTGCATATTGCTATTACAAAGACGCCGTTTCTAAAATTGCCAATTATTTTACAATAAAAGAGGTATATTTTATTTAGTTTACTTTTATCATAATTATTGCAAAATGCATGTCTTACTTCGAAATTTTATGAATAATTAATAAATATCAATACAGTATAGGTTATATTATAATACTGTCAGTTGTCAGTTTTGATTTGTATGGATACTTCGGAAATCACGCGATTTCATCCGATTTCACCCGACAACATGACGTCATCAATTCCCTCCCTCCCCTGGCGATTTGAACCATATGGTTACGAACGATGACGTGGGGATCAAGTCGTGGAAACGGACTTTATATATATATATATATATTATAACACGAATCCTTGACTACGACCCTTTTATTTGCTGCCATAGATACGGTGTGCTACCATGGATACGCAGAATGACATAAAAAGTGACGCGTATGACATAAAGTCTACAGTGAACTCATAAATTTTGTAACGGGTGTTCATAGTATGGTTGTAAAATATAGTAATTTGCAATATATGTGTTTTGTGATTGTGTATTTTACCCCAAATTGAACTCACTGTTCCCTGGCGAAACGCCTTCGTGAACCTGCAAAATAAGAGTTAAGAAAGTTTAAATTTTCGAGGCCTTCCTCGTCGTCTCCTTTCCCAAATGGGAATAGGAGTCTATTCAGTTCCGCCTTCTATATAGGGCGTCAGGTCGGAGACGTGCACTCGAGTAAGCGAGTGCCCTAATTTCCGTGGGTCTTCAATTTCATATGTGGTAGGAGTGACCATTCGGTGGATCCTATACGGGCCATCTCGTTTGGGAAACATTTTAGATGAGACACCTTTAGTGGCGCTACTCAAGTGATGTACTTTTATTAATACTTGGTCACCCACTTCATAAGATGGGGCAGAACGTCGATGTTGGTCAGAGTAGCGTTTCTGTCGGTCCTGTTCCTTTTCAAAATTTTCTTTTGCCTCTTTTAAGGTGTTATTCAGTCTTTTTAAATATTGAGTTATTAATGGAACGAAGACATCGGCGTCTATGATGGGTGTTAAATCTTGAGTAACATCAAATGTGGTTCGGAGTTCTCGGCCGTACATTAACCCTTATCCGGTCAAGGTGAGTCCACTGGACTCACCGGCTAAGTTCTTTTCAATTATTTTAAACAACTTTTACAGTAAACAATTATCTTTTTGTGAATTCTCCTAGATTCATAAGTGAAACATATCCAAATTGATAAAATAAATTTTAAAAAATTATTGTACAAAATATAAACAATTTAATAATTTTCTGACCTAACCGTATAGTATGAGTTCAGCGAACTCATATCTTATATATACGTAATGTTTACGTGCAAAATGCGCATGTGCTGTATTACTAAAAAGGCAACAATCGTATCATATGTACCTAAACCTAAATAATAATGTACTGCAATAAACAAAATGTGGCGTCGATACTCTCGACCAAATGGTTCATGAATATATGTGCAAAAGACGCACAAACCGTTGGCTTTTCGCCTTCTTTATGAATATGTTGGATGTTGTAGAAAGAGCTGCATAATGTAATTTGGACAAATTTAAATTGTGGATGGAATTCACAAAAACACGGGAAAAGACGTTTGTTTCTCGTGTCTGTGGCTGAAGGGTTAGTTGGTCCCCATATACGAAGAAGAAATTTTTTTGGACTAAGTAAAAATGTGAAAGAAACTATGAACAGATTTTTAGTGGAAGACCGAGAACCACAACCATGTAAAAGGAGATGCCATGTGTCCTAAAAAAAAGATAGAACGCAAAGGCAATGTTGCGACAATTGAAAAAATCTATGTGCAATGAACATTGTAAAGTAAACCGTTTGCGTACACAATGCTTAAATAAATATTATTTTTTTATTTCTATTTGTATTATAAGTTTTATTTTTGTATATATTTTATATATGTTCACACATTTCAGAATATTTATACCTAAAAAAGTTATAACTATTATCAAAATGGCATTTTAACATATAGAGTCCAATGAACTCCGACTATGCGGTCACGTTCTGAATTCAAACTATCCGGATAAGGGTTAAATATGCAGCACTATATCCGGTGCTGTGATAAATACCAGTGTTCAGTGCAAATCTGATCGCTGCAAGCTTTTCAGCCCATGCAGTATGATCATTCTTTACCAAAATTGCGAGTTGTGGTTTTAAATCGCGCATTTTCCTTTCAGTTCGGTTGGCTTCGGGATGGTACGTAGCAATTAGTGATTGATGAATTCCGAGAATATGGGTAAGCTGTTGCATGACTTCACTAACAAATTGCGTGCCGTTGTCACTCAATATTCGTCGTGGCAAGCCATACCTCATAGATATCTCTTCAATTAAAATTTTAGCAGTCTCAAAGGCAGTCGCTTGCTTCATGGCAAATAATTCAATCCATCGAGTACAGCTATCTTCAACTACAAGTATCCATCGATTCTGGGAAGCGGTCTCCGGTAACGGTCCGAAGAAATCAATGAAAATGATCTCCATTCTTTTTGCAGATGGAGCGGTCTGCAATAACCCCGCGGGTTTAAGATTAGTTGCTTTATACTTCTGGCAATCATTGCATTGTCGTACATAGTTAGTAACAAATTGTCTTAGTCCAGGCCAGTAATAACGCTGAGCAATACGGCTTATTGTTCGCTCAACTCCGTGGTGGCCAGCGGTTGGTGCATCATGCAATTCTTTTAGAACCTGAACACGTTCTGACGCGGGAATGACCAATTGGGCGTCTTCACTTTCGTTGTCGTGGTTGTAGTGATACAAAACGCCGTTCATCATAATATATCCCTTTTCTGTCCATCGGATGAATTCTTCACCAACATGTTCCTCCTCAAACGCAGTTACTATTTTCTGGATATCTGGATCTTTTAATTGCTCTGTTCAAACTTCTTCATAAGTCCGATTTGCAAAGTCAGCAATTACTAAATTAACGTTGATAGTTTCAATTTTCTCTTCGTTAGATCGAGGTGGTCGCGACAAACAATCAGCGATAACGTTTATTTTTCCAGGTGTGTATTGTATATTTAAATTAAAAGATTGAATTTGCAATGCCCACCTGGCAAGACGTCCTGTAGGTGTTTTAATTGTTAGTAACCAACGCAATGGTTGATGATCAGTGGCCAAAGTAATTTCAGAGCATTCCACGTAGCCCCAGAATTTTTGTAGTGCCCATACTATCGCAAGAGCTTCACGCTCGGTTGTTGAATAGTTACGTTCTGCTGGTAACAGTAATCTACTTGCATATTCAACTGGTCTTTCGTCAGTACCAGTACCTTGTGTTAGCACTGCTCCGAGGGCGTAATCGCTAGCATCAGTCCTTAAAGTATAAGGTAAAGTATTGTCAGCTTGCCTCAATACTGGCGCTGAAGTTAATAAATTTATTAACTTTTCGTAGGTGGCTTGTTCTTCTTTTCCCCAGGTCCATAACGCTTTTGATTTGAGTAACCGGGATAAAGGTCGGGTGATTTCAGCATAATTATCAATAAACCTTCTATACCAGGAACATGCTTGCAATACAGATGTAAGTTCCTTTACATTCCGTGGCGCTGGTCGATTGACTAAAACAGAAATTTTCTTGGGGTTAGGTTGAATCCCTTTGGATGATATAACATGTCCCAAATATTCAACACTATCTTTGAGGAAATGACATTTTACGCGTTTAGCTCGTAAACCGAAATCATTTAGTCTTTTAAACACAGATTCCAAGTCTTTCATGTGATTATCAAAACTATCTGACAACGCAATAATATCGTCAATGTACACGAGTACATTCACATTCTTAAGTCCTGCGCGAAAACGGTCCATTAATCGCTGAAAAGTTGCCGGTGCATTTTTTAAACCAAACGGCATTCGTAGAAACCGAAAAATACCGAAGGGTGAAATAAATGAAGTTTTATCACGGTCGCACTCGCGCACTGATATTTGCCAATACCCGCTTCGTAAATCTATGGTGGACATATAAGAAGTTCTTTTCGCTTCATGTAATAAATCGTCAATGCGCGGCATCGGATACTTATCACTTTGGGTAACAGCGTTTAAACGTCTGTAGTCAATACAAACACGATTTGAACCATCAATCTTGTTTACTAATACAACTGGGGCGGCCCAGGACGAATCACATTCTTCTATGATTTTCATTTCTAACATTTTATTTATTTCTTTTGTAGTATGTCTCTCTTCATATTAGACATACGATAAGGAGGAGATTGAAATCTGATTTGGAGCGGTGTTGATACAATGCTCGCTGAATGTGGTTGGTTCTCCCCCTGGTTGGAAGATTATTTTGTTATTTGCTAACAGGCCATTCAACTTCATTCGTTGATCTGTTGTCAAATTATTTCCTTCGTCTTCACGCAGTTGTATGTTTTCCAACACAGTGAGAGTATCTACTGACTCTTTCTTTTCAGTATTTTGAATTTGAACAAAATAATTGATTTCTTCAAGGGTATCTCTAAAATACCAACTTCTATTCCCAACGTCTAGGATTATTCCTAGTGAAGTAAGTATATCTTCTCCAAGTAACGTATGATTATCTTTCACATCAGGTAAGACAATCATTTCACATACAGCACTTCTTCCTTTTATACTAATTGGAATATCTGTAGTTTTGACTATGCTATTCTTGGTAATTCCGTCAGCCAAAGCCAATAAAACGTTGGTTGGTTTAAATTCGCATCTGTTTTCAAGTAATTTGAATAAATTGTATCCCATTATACTTCTAGATGCTCCAGTATCTGCTGTAGCGACTCCTTCATATTCATATATGTTAACTGGAAGTAGCGGTCGTTTACAAAGAACATCTGAAGAAAAACCTTCAGCGGTTACCATATAGAATGCAGCTTATTGCACAGGGGTATTCTTCTAGTTGCATTTTGGGCACTGGGATCGTATTACTCCGGGATTTCCACAGCCGTAACACGTTAGACTGTTTTTGGGAATGACAGCCTGGAGAGACTGTGATGAAGATTGTAATGTGGGCCGTGAGACTTTTGCTTCAGTACTTTTAGTGTCCTTTTCTTTCTTTCGTTGAAGAATTCGACACTCCTCAACAGTGTGTTCCGTATTCCGGCAATAATTACATCTGTTCCTGCTTCTAATATTCTTCGTTTTGTCTTCAACTATAGCATCTTTATTTTCTTTTCTACTGTTGTTGACATAAGTTTTTTCTTCTAGACATTGCTCAACTTCTCTTGCTAACTTTAAAAGATCATTGAATGATTTTATGGTATCACGTGTTATTCGCTTTCTTATTCGACGATGTAACAGACCATAAACCATGTCGATTTGTACCTTCTCCGTCAAATTATCTGGTATTTCAGCAAGTAATGCACGGCATTTACTAATGAAAATGTCAGTATTCATATCTTCAGTTTGTTCAGTCTGAAATAATTCTCTATATATTTGAAATGGTGCTCTTTTCTTACCGTAAGCACTACGTAAAGTGGTAATGACGTCAGTCCATGTGGTGACAGTGGCTTTAATTCCTATCCACCACGTTGCAGCTTCATCAGTGAGTAACATTGGAAACCCTTTGATAGCATTCTCATCGGATACATTAGCACATTCTTTGAATATTTCGACAGAACTGATAAACGCTTCAACGTCATTGTTTTTCTTTCCGCTGAACCTAGCAGTACACTTGACAAAATTTCCGCTTTGAGTCTATGGTAGTTCGGTGGTTGGTGTTTGACTACGGTTACTTAAGTTAGACAACTGCTGAAGCAACGTTTGGAATTGCTCATCCGAGAATACTACGTTCTGAGCCATCTTCTTTTGAGGTTTACGACGACTTTTACTCATATGTAGAAACAAAATGTCATTACACGTATACTCCTATTCCTGTCAATGCAGCGTCAATGTTTTCAACGTATCACTAAAAGCATATTCCATCTTCTACAGTGACACAATGTTGAATAACGACTCCGCGATAGGAACACACAAAACGCAATATGAGTCTTTTGTCTACATGCACGTTGGGCGCCAGTTTATAACAGTGAGTTCAATTTGGGGTAAAATACACAATCACAAAACACATATATTGCAAATTACTATATTTTACAACCATACAATGAACACCCGTTACAAAATTTATGAGTTCACTGTAGCCTTTATGTCATACGCGTCACTTTTTATGTCATTCTGCGTATCCATGGTAGCACACCGTATCTATGGTAGCAAATAAAAGGGTCGTAGTCAAGGTTTCGTGTTATAATATATATATATATATATATATATATATATATATATATATATATATAAAGTCCGTTTCCACGACTTGATCCCCACGTCATCGTTCGTAACCATATGGTTCAAATCGCCAGGGGAGGGAGGGAATTGATGACGTCATGTTGTCGGGTGGAATCGGATGAAATCGCGTGATTTCCGAAGTATCCATACAAATCAAAACTGACAACTGACAGTATTATAATATAACCTATACTGTATTGATATTTATTAATTATTCATAAAATTTCGAAATAAGACATGCATTTTGCAATAATTATGATATAAGTAAACTAAATAAAATATACCTCTTTTATTGTCAAATAATTGGCAATTTTAGAAACGGCGTCTTTGTAATAGCAATATGCACAATATAATTTGAATAAAACTCAACAAAAATATTTTTTACGAAAATAGTGTTAATTTACAAGATTGGATTTATTTAGAACAAAAACCGGAACAAAGCATGGATTTTTTATTGTCAGCAGTACGGCAATGTGGCTAAAACGTTAGTTTTGTGATCGGCAATTCCGAGCAGACTAGACAGTACCACAGTAATGATATATTGGATGGGAGACATTCGGCAACAAAAAAGAAATTATCATATCGCGTCACAATGGGATTACCTATTTTTTTTTTATTGTGGGAATCATAATTAAGAACACAATAATAAGAATATCATAATTAAATAACAATTATTATTAATCGTATATACATAACTAAGTTATTAAAACAAAATATACTGATATAAAATCGTCAATTTTATAATACAATAAGTTACTAAGTGCGTCATTAACTAAGATGGCGAAGACACATCTTCTCCAGAAATTCGTCCTTCACGCCTGTGGAAATTCGTCCGCAAAATCCCGTAGGTTAATAAAGAATTCAACCGCTTAGCGTTCCTATACTAAAACAGCATACTCAGCGCATGAGTAGAACAGGGTAAGAGCTGATGTTCTAAAACGTGTCTCAGTAAGTAACTCCCAGATAACATGGAATATTGGCTATCCATTCCCATGTAATTATTAATACAATCGGTTGGTCGTTAATACAAATACTGAAAATGGTGGGTGCTAAAATAAGAAATAATACTGAAAGACATCATGAATAAAGAAATAAATGAAAATAATGAACATTGACAAGTATTTTTTTTTTCAGTTATAACAAATCTTCATCTTCTGTATCCGATTCTTGTAAATGAATTACGACCGGTTGTTGATTTTCAGAGATGTCGAGTTGCATTTCTTCCTGCCATTGCTCGCCAATAATTCTGTCAACATGTGTAACATATTTTTTCCAATTTTGAACAGTTACATTATTGAGAGCCTCATGCCACATGGTAATTACTTCTTCAGCTTTTCCACTGTTCCGCCCAATGTGCGCATCATAATAGCGTTTAGCTTACGACCAAACCATCTCTATTGCATTAAAATGACAGTGATATGGTGGCAATCTTAATACCTGATGCCCGTTTAAATCAATTAGTTCGTCTACAAAGTATTTTTTCTCCACTGTGGTATGGAGCATTGTCTAAAATTATTAAACTGGGCTCATCTAGTTTTTTCAAAAGACAATGTTCCAGCCAATGCTCAAATGTTTCTGCGTTCATTTCACCGTGGTAATCCCCGACGTTGGATTTTGAAGCAAAAACCAAATGTGTGTCAGGAATAAATCCTTTTTCACCACCAGCACTTAATACAATGTATCTAGGAAAATAAGAAAAATATAAATTATGCAAATAATAGAAATAACAAATAATGCAAAAATAAATATAAATTATACATATAACAAATACTAAAAATCATATTCATGGTATTTATAATTTTAATATTAAATACTTTAAAAATAGACCCACCTTTTTCCTACAGTGGTGAGCTTTTTCACTGTATATGGGGTATCATCTTGCCAGGAGCGTCTATCGGATCCTTTCGAATAGATCCAAGTTTCATCTAAGAATACGAGAGGAAGTTGAGTGTGTTTCTTATTTTCCACATATTGTCGCAGAAAATTAATTCTTTTAACAATAACAGAATCAATTTCGCACAATCCTCTTCGGTTATCATCTTTTCTGTATTGAAATCCTAACTGGAACATTGTAAACCTAAGGGCAGTCCTGGATATTTTACATACTTCTTGTTGTATAATCCTGTCTAGTAATGTATGCAAAGTTATATGTTCTCCTAATAATATGCGAACTTTAATAAAAATTAATAAAATTTAAAATTAACTTACGTTTTGTATACATGTCGTAAATAATTCTTCTAATAGCTTCTTTGGAGAAGTCGTCCACTTAACTTTTTTGTCCTCTGGATTTTTCTGTATGTCTTCTTTTCCGTGGGCTTACAGGATCTTCATTCGTCTTTCGATTCCGACCAACTATGCGTTTTACTGTCGCTGTTCCTATTTGTAATGCATTAGCCACTCTCTAAAGAAAGAAATGTAATTATTTAAAAATTAAATAAGTTTCTCAAAAATATATTTACCTCAATCACTGCATTAACTGGTAATAATGGAGCATTATTCTCTTTTTCTTGACAAAAATAATTGTACAAATTAAGTATCATTTTCCGGCTTGCACTTTTAAGTATTGGCTTTTTCCGCCTAACATTCATACCAGAAGTAGAGGCTGCTATTATGGAACACTTTAAATACTAAATATAAACTTGAAAACAAACAACAACAAATTAATATAAAATAACAAGAATTAACAAAACTAGAAACACACAATGAAATACAAATTATTAACGTGAAAATAACCTTAATCACATGAATGACATGAATATTCAAACAATTAAAATATTTGAAAATGACATTTTTTGTTACCGTGGTTACAATACCGTTTCTATTTCATTTTTAGCCTTTGGTTGAATGGAGATAAAGTTTACCCCCTCTGAAAATCCGACGATAATGAGATAGCGAATAAAAATGTCATATATGTCATGTGTGTACGACAAAGATGCAAGATAAATGTTTAGTAATTCTTGCATCGGAAAATGATGACGTGAAGATCAACTGGGAGATATAGAGTATATATATATATATATATATATATATATATATATATATATATATATATATATATATATACAGTAAAAAAATTGAAAGATGTCCGATTAAGGTCATGTGTATCACGACCGAATTAACAAATAGGCATACATTTATCTCTTTCTTTTGCAAAGGCTATAAGAGTGTGCGAAAAGGATGGATATAACACGCTTGACTTTCAAAAATGTATATTGTCATTGTGTCATTATCTTATTTTTAACATATTTGGTTTTACATTTGCTTATAAACTTACCAGTTGACTTATTTTTCAATTTTGAATGCTTTTACTGTACTATATATTTTTATTATAATAAAATAACAGAAGTATCTTACATACCCTCATAAAAACTAAACAAACGACACTACTGAATTTGTCATAATGGGTGGAGCAAAAATCTATATTCATACAATTCGTAGACGACCTTGATCGGACATTTTTCAATTTTTTTACTTTATATATATATATATATATATATATATATACATACATACAGGGTGTTCATTTTTAAGTGGCTACCATTGCGATATATATGACTACTCGATGTCAGCTTATTTTGTTCATTTTTAACACTTCCTCTCAAAATAAACTGGCATTACACAACAATTTGAAATACTATTTCGTATTTTAATTAAACTTAATACACTTTTTAATTTCTGAAAAAGCACGCGATTCAATGGGTATGTCATCAAATCTGCTACTTGATCTTCATTTCTCAGGTGTTCAATTTGTACAACTCCTTGACGATATGCTTCTCGTATAAAGTGAAAACGAACGTCATGTGTTTAGATCATTGGTGAAATTCAGGATCTTCACTAGTTTAATGGCACTTGCATTATCTACACGTAGTGTTCTTGTACAATTTAATTTAATTATCTCAGCTAGAAAACGACTTGAGCAAATTACTTCTTTAAATCCTTCATTATCATCTGCATATTATGCTTCGGTTGTATATAATACAATACTTCTCTGTTTGACTTTTCCATGTAACTGCTCCAACGGCGTATTTGCAGACAATTCCTGTTCTTGAACGTCTTGTCGCAGTATCACCAGCAAAATCAGCATCACTGTATGCCTCCAGTACCCCAGCCTTGCAATTAGGTTGATACAACAAACCGTAATCAGATGTTCCTAGGACATAATTAAAATTTGATTTGACAGCATGCCAATTTGGCAATTTAGGTGCATTTAAAAATTCTGACATGACGCTAACTGCATATACAATATCAGGACATGTTGCTGTCATTAAATACATCAAGCGGCTAACTGTTTCACGGTAGGAAACATTATCGTTCATCATATTATCGCTGTCATCATTTAAAGCGTAGATCTGATTACACGGAGTTGCTACAGCATGGCATTCAATTATTCTGAACTTCCTTAAGATTTTTTTCGTGTAGCACTTTGATTCACGAAGATTGAACCATTTTTACATCGAATTGCAGAAGTTTTAGTTTTTCGGATGGTGTAGCACTCAGAATGTTCGTTAAGTATCAATCCGCGCTACCGGACTGAAGGTTTTATCGTTATCAATAGCCGGTTTCTGAATATATCCCTTGACCACCAATCTTGCTTTAAACCGATCCACACTACCATCCAATTTGGTTGTCACGTGCAAGACTTATCAATTCGTGAGCAATTTCTTGTTTGTTGATGGATGTGTAAGATCCCAATTTTAATTTTCTGCCAATGAAGACATTTATTCGTTGATGACACGCTTCCATTCTTCTGCCTGATACGATTCCATCGCTGATTTGTACGAATCTGGAATATTATAGTCAGTGAAAAGTACAGTCTTTAACATGTGCTGACTTTTGTATTCTTCGTTGAATACGACGCTTTGTTGTTTCATCAATTTCTTCACCTACACCAACATGTGAATCATTTTATTGTATCTCCGTCATTGCTACTCATTTTATTTGACGCATTACAGCCAGGTGATTCAATTAGCAACTGTACTTTTCTTGTAATCATTTCTTCTTGTTTGAAAATAAGATCTCGTCAATATTATTTTATTTTGCATTTTTAGCCAAATACGGTACCCATCTTTCTCTTTACAATACCCAAAAAAATATCCATGGATACCTTTTTTGTCCCTTTTTACCTTCCGTCACCTCTAGGTAAGGAAGATATTGTCTTTCGTCAAAATATTCGGAGGTTAATTTTTTATTGAATAAGCACGTTTTAGGGTCTTTACAATAAGATTTTACTATTTTTACGATGATGTCTGGTATGTGTGTGTGCGTGTGTGTATGTGACATTGTAGAAAACAATATTATTTTATTCATATTCTGTCAATTTTTACCTTCCGTCATCTTTACGTAAGGAAGGTATTGTCTTTGGTCAAAAAATTCGATGGTGTTTTCGTTGAATAAGCACGTTTTAGGGTCTTTACAATACGATTTTACTATTTTTACGATGATGTCTATATGTGTGTGTGTGTGTTTGTGTATGTGTGACCGCGATTTCGGCCGCGATATCTTCAATACTAGAATTCCAAAAATTACAATTCTTGCGTATTCCTCTTCCTTACAACAATATACAGACTTGATTAGATTTTGATTATAAATGGTCAACCGGAAGTATCCTCATTTGAAGATTTTAACAGTTTTTCTTGAAAACTCAGTTAAATATTATTATAACTTAAAAAGTATATCATTCTCTATACGATTTGATTGCATTTTATATTTCATATTCAACAGATATAGAATTAAAGAATTATGAAGATAATAAATTTCATAAATCAGCCAGCTATGCTAATTTAACCATGGAAACTGCTAATATATTCAGGTAATTCAAATCAACAGATGTGTCAGTATCAATATAAAGTAAATGAATGAAAGAATAAGGGAAATAACTCTAGTGTTGGGCGTTTCTAGAAAGATATAAGAGAGACGATTACATTGGTTTGAACATGTCATGAGGAGAGATGAGTATACTGGAACAATGAATAGCTTATAACAGAAGGTGGAAGAAACATAGGAAGACTAAATAATATAAGATGAATGGAGAGAAAAGGAACTGAATGAGGACGACACACAAAACAAAAATTAGTGGAAGAAGAAAATAAAAAATAGCGACCCCCTAACAAATGAGAAAAACTAAAGAAGAAGAAGATATTAGTGTCAAGTACAATTTGCATAGTTTGTATATGAAGTAATTTAACTGGAAATATTGGAAGTTTCTAGAAAGATATGAGACGATTACATTGGTTTGAACATGTCATGAAGAGAGATAAATATATTGGAATAAGAATGAATATCTTAATAACAGAAGGTGGAAGAAACATAGGAAGACCAAATATTAGATGAAAGGACTATATTGCGGAAGACTTGAAAGAAAAGGAACTGAATGAGGACGTGTCACAAAACAAAAGTGGAAGGAGAAACTAAAAAATAACGACCCCCTAACGAATGGGGAAAACTAAAGAAGATGAAGATGTCAGTGTCAAATGCAATTTGTATAGTTTGTTTATGAAATAATTTTACTGAAAATATAGAATCTTTTGCAAGAAAATTTATGTATAGGGCGCGTGCAGTGACGTGACATTGCTGACTTTGGCAAGCAGATATGGAGACCCGTGTCAAAATGACAGATATTAATTACGCCCAAACCTGACAAATGTCATAATTTTTCATTAAAAATTTCATGATTTTCTTATTTCATGTGGTTTATTTGTTATCAGAAATATGGAATTCAGTTGCCGAGAAAAGGAATCATAAAATACCAAAAAAATAAATTTTCAATGAATAATTATCACATTTGTAAGTTATGGAAATAATTGATAGCTGTCATTCTTGTACGGGCCCCCATATCTGCTTGCAAAGGTCAGAAAGACTGCTCGTGCTCTATACATAAATTTTCTTGCAAAAGATCCTATATTTCCAGTAAAATTAATTTATAAACAAACTATGTAATATTATTTACACATTTATTGTTATTATAAGTATTAAAGAACATTCTATTATCTATACGAATTGATTGCATTTTATATTTCATATTCAATGGATATAGAGTTAAATAATTATAAAGAAATTAAATTTTGTAAATCAGCCACCTATGCTATAATCATGGAAACAGCTATTATATTAAGAAAATTCTAACTGAAAAGAAAATGAATGTGGTAGAGATGAGGATGTTGAGATAGATGTTGGGGAAGACACGGAAAGTTACGGTAAGGAATGAATGAATAATGAATAGCTCGAGTATTCGAAGTTTCTAGAGAGATACAAGGGAGACGATTACACTGGTTTTAACATGTCATAAGGAGAGATGTAGAATATATTGAAAGAAGAATGAATAGCTTAGTAGTAGAAGGTAGAAGAAACAGAAGAAGACCAAAGATAAGGGCCCATTCTGTTAACACTATATGCTGCCGTATTGATGGCTTGCGCTTACAGTTAAATTGGCATATTTTTAGTGTGGATTATCGAACGAGCACTTCCAACCAGCGTTCGATTCTCCCTTTCTGCAGCCCCATTCTGCTCCGTAGTGTAAGGCATCGATGTACGGAAGTTTATTCCTCTTGAGAGAAGCAAGGATCGAACTTCTTTATTATCGAATTCTTTTCCTTCATCATTCAAAAACTATATATATATATATATATATATATATATATATATATATATATATATATATATATATATATATATATATATATATATATCTCCAACCACCGTCTTTATAACCTCTCTTTCTTTCTCCTACATTTGATGAACCGTCATATCTTTTACTTGGACAGTATTTTGCTATATATCCAAATTTATTACATTTGAAGCATTTTCGTTTCTGCTTGTCAAATTTCTTATTTTTGTTCCACTCGCCTTTCTGACCTTTCTTCGACCCAAATTTTACAACAAACGCTGACGAATCATTTTTCATCACTGGAAAACGTATTTAAATTTGTCGCAAATGTTCTATTAATTTATTGACAGTTCTTTCCTTGACAGGCATGGATTCCCAAACACTCTTAAATTCGAAATATTCTGCTGGTAGCGTTGACAAAATGCGACGCATTAGTAGTAAATCATGTAACTCGCTTTTAACTAAACGTTGTAGCTCATCATTTAGTTCTCTAAAATTTCTCTGAAGTCTTGCTATATAGATTACAATATCTTCCTTTAGAACGTTTTCATTGGAGATGAAATGCTTTATTAATCTATCAAGGCGCTGACCAGAACTCTGCTCGTAGATGGATAACAGCTTGTCCCAAGTTGTCTTCGCTAAGTCACACGTAGCCTTCAGGTCCACATTGGCGTCATTCATGCCCGAACAAGAATAAGTTGTGGTAATGCATCAATTTTCATATAAGCTGTGTGTGCATTACGTACCTCAGTCTCTTGCTCTTCTGAAAGATCTGGTGGGGTCTGTGCACCAGTAACACTGTTAAGCACATATTGATGTTGTAAAACCAATTCAATTTGTATCTTCCATTTGGTCCAATTTTCAGCACCTTTTAATTTCTCATTTTGCGTTTTGAAATCCATTTCACATGAAAACATTCACAAACATGAAAGAAATATACTACACACTACATATTAACATTTTTAAATTTCCAATGTATTCAGTTATAAACGAGCTGGGCCCACAATCTGTTAGATTTATTTTAATATAGAGCCTTCAATTAACGTTTTAGTAGAGAACCAGAGTTTTAATAGAATAAAAATCTGATGTGACCAACACAATAATTCCCGCCATTTACCTATGGGGTCTCGTTGCCGCGTGCCTGATGTCTGGTCGCGAATCTGGAAAATCCGATTCGATCCCGATCATCGCCAAATAATTTGAATCTTAAATTTCATAAAATTAACCCTTGTGGTAAACGCCCGCACAATACAAATATGTAATCATCATTACCAAAATGTGTGTATAAATCAGATTAGCACACCCAGCAATGGATAATATGCCGTGATAATATATTTATTTGTTTCTTTATTTAAATAACTACCTGCATATTTACTAATGCTAGAAATTATGTATTTTAAGTTCCTTTCCATAAAACTATTGTTCTATTTACAATTTTCCTTCTAAAACGTTACTATTATTAATTTGAAATGATTATTTTTTTGACAGTGACATTTTCTGTCAGTTACATACATTTGAGCTGAACTATGTAACCACGGAGATGTGTTTAAAGCATAAGCTCGGAGATAGTTTTTATATTACTTTATAAATTTATCCGTACAATATATAGAAAAAGTATTAAAGCAAACTTGTAGAAAATGGAATCATCTTTAATTTTTATAATAACAAATTGAGAAAAAAATACATTTTAAGGTATTTTTTGAAGAAAAACTATCTTCAAGTAAACTGCCATTTCCGGTTATCCGATTGCCACCAAAATCTAATGGTTTTTTTCATATTAGAATAAGGTAGAAATACATTGTTTCAAAACTTTCTGAATGATAGTATTTGAGTTAGAGCGTAAAGAGGATTCACACACACACACACACACACACACACACACATATATATATATATATATATATATATATATATATATATATATATATATATATATATATATACATATACATATGTACATACACACAGATATCATCGTAAAAATGTTAAAAATGGATTCTAGGGACCCTAAAACGTGGTCATTTACCAAAATCTCGATATGCAATTTTTAGCACGATCCCTATACCTCCCTTACCAAGGGTAGCGGGAGGTAAAAAAAGGTTTACAAATCAATCATAAAAGGGACATAACTGACAACTCATTACTATAGTTACTACATAACAATTAATATATAGAAATATGACTATTCAATGTCGGCTTATTTTGTTCATTTTCAAAAGTGTTAAATGAATGTTTGGCAATACGTACTGTTCTCCATCGGAGAACCACTACTATCTGATTAGCACTTGTTTTATAATTTGTTTATAAATTAATGACTAATATGTTAATTAAATTGGCATTTAAGGGTCTACGTAATACTAGGTTGTGTGAGTTGTTCGTCGGAGCAATTGACAAATATCAGTTCTCTATGATAACACCATTTAAAAATGCAATATTTTTAGTTGTTAATCACTATTTTCTAATAAATTAGCAAACACAATGAACAAAAAATTAAAACTTTAATGTATCACATCTTAACATAATTTGTCTTCCAAAAATTCATAATTTTAATGTAATAATTAATGTTCAAAAATAACCCGCCACACTGTGGTAATATCCTAGTCGGTAAATTGTAACGGAATTAACGTTGTAAACTGTAATATTGGTATAATGTTATATTTAAAGATGGACTTTTATTACATTGCTGTCATTTTTGACAGTAGTGTGTCATCATGGAAGTGATCAGACCTAAATGAAATATGCAATTTATCACATTTTACCATAAGTTTGGTTGTTTTATTTAGTTTCCATCAAAATTTCTAGTTTTTCATTAACCGATATGGGTTTGACAAGTATTTAAGAACACTTTACGTTTGCTAGTATTCGCTATTCTCGTTTTTATTTCTACGTCGTGTTCATTGTTTGGTACTATCGCTCGTAAGTAATCGAAACTGCTTACCTGCTTTTACGAAAGTCTATTCTTTATTATTTTCTGCCCTTATTATAAATCTTCCTCCTGTGAACACTTAAATTTTTATTGTTTTTTTTTGCAACAGACTACGGAGCTTATGCTTTGTTTTTGGATGAATTAATTTGAATTTCATAATATTTTCGACAAGCATTTTTATTTTAAATTTTAAAAGTTGCCAGACTGAATTTATTCCAGAATTTAATTAAGACGTTATCTTAACGGTATCTCTTGTGATTTACACTGAATATGTAACATAGGCTTTTATACTATACATATACCGTCTTATGAATGTTGTCAGCTAGATGGTTTAATATATGTATCTTGTAATATGTATGTAGGTAATAAATTACAGGTTACAGAACAACGGGTAGAGTAGTGTTAGTTTAAAATAAATTTATAAACGTATCTAGATTTACGATAAAATATCTAGTAGGGCACTAAATTTTTGTTTTTAATTAAGAGTAACTTCAAAATTTCGGTAGCATTTAAGCCTGTTTTACATTATCATAAATTTACATGCATTTTTACAACTTCGTATTTGATCACAAAATTTCAATGATTACACAGTAATAAATTTACAACTTCTTATGGTACCATACGATGTTGTAAAAAATTCTCAAATAGGGCATGTTCTAATTTGAAGGTCATTTGTTTCACATTTTGGTGATATTTAGGGTATTCATTAAACAAAAGTTTACATTTCATGTGTAGTTGTAGTTGCAGGTAATTGGCTACACTGTTCTATGAAACTTTTCACAAAAACAAATGTCAAGTTCAAATGAAGAACAATGAATAGAAAAATAAAAATAAATATTTGTAATTGTCGCAGTTGTTAATGCACGAAATAAGGTTTTGAAGCGTAAACGAATTTGGGTCAACCCGTGGATTCAAAGGCGACAAAATAGAGGTATACTAAATTTAGTACAAAATGAATTGTTGCACGAAGACACTGAAAAATATAAAAATTATATTTTTGCACAACACTTACTCCGCAACTTAGTTTTCAGAAACGAGCGCGACACACAGATGAAAACATTAGCTGTAAACATTTGAGAAGTTATTAAACCGTAGTAGTAAACTGTTACCAACATATAAAAATGTACTTAAGTTGGCAACAATCAAACATGTCACAAATATTTGGCCGTGTAAAACGAAAAGATTTTGATCAAAAATTATTATGTAAAAATGAAAATATTTTGCATGTAAATTTAATTGTAAATATATGATTGTGTAAAACAGGCTTTAATGATGTGAAATGCATCTTTCAAAAAATTATTTACACGTAAATTTTAACATCTAAATATAATTCTCCAAATTGATATTCCTGAAAATTATAGCTATTTACATCATTAAGCCGTAGCTAATAATTTACAGGCGAGCTAGTACATCACGGGACGAGCCCAGTAGGGCGAGACACGTGAACTAGCGAGACCGTATTGCAGCGACCGACCGTATGTTGTATAATTTTTTTCTGTGTAGTAAAAAAATCTTTTGAAAGCTAATCATTTAGCATAATTATTATTTTATCAAAAGCGTCGAGTTTATTTTGAACAAGTTTGCTGTGATGCATTATTAAGGTAAAATTTATTAAACGCATTTTTTACTTAATTTACTATTTACAAATTATGTAATAGTCAATTTTGAAATACCTACCGGACGTCGTCAAGGTCGTTGCTATGTACTACCGGCCTAGGCCGTACAAACGTACCTACCGGACTCGTTGCTAAGAAGGTAGATAGTTGTTTACGGTTGAGTATACAAAAAAATATATTATGGGGTCCCGTAGTTGTTTGCGTGTCAGACGGCCAGGTTCGGTACTGTCAAACATCAAACTTGAAAAATATTTGTAAATATCACAAAGCAGTAACACCTGTGGTGTATTCAGAAGCCGCAAGGTGGCATCACTAGTAAGCGCCCTCACCTGTCCAGATATGTTGTCATTACTGAAATCTGACATAAAAATGCTGATTGGTATACCCATAAATGGGCAATAAGCCGTGATGATATATTTATTTAAATTATAATTGAAATTGCAAGATATAATTATTTTTATTTTGGCGAGTTTTTTATTAATATATTTTTTTTTTCATTAAATGTCTTCAACTCATTTCTATTGAAATACCGCATAACGGAACCGGTATGCATTTGCAACGACTTCAACAATAATACTCATTAATAGATATTATGTTACAGTAAAAATACATAGTGGGATGATGTATGCATTGCCAATAACCTCATCTAACGCACAGAAGTTACTTTTGAATAACTCGAAGCGCTGTCGTCATTTTTCATGTTTTCAGTTGTTTTACGTTACGTTTTTTTGGGACATATTTAAAACTATGCCTGATAAAAGAAAAAGAAGTACAAATTTTACATTAGCAGAGGTATATACTCTTATACAATTGATATAGGAACATAATCACATTTTGTAGTAAGAAAAAAAAACTAATAAAGTTTCTACATAAGACAGATAAATGCATATATTTCACTTTATAGAAACAGTGTGGAAAAAATTGAAAATTCTTTCAATGCGAGATACAATCATCGATTACTATAGATATATCAGCGTCAATTCTCCCGAGTAATAAATAAAATTGAAAGTATATTTGTCAGATTATCATAAACTTAATATACCTGCAGACTATATCCTGATGTAAAGTACAATTTATTCTATAAAATTCTTCCACAATTACATTATGTTTCTTCAGGCAATTCTTTATAAATTGCAGTTTAGAGATGCTATTGTAGTTGACACGCGTTTAATTATTCGGGATGCAGAATGATATTCAAAATTTGCTCATATAACCACGTAGCAAAATCTGAGAATTAACAAAAACTTGTTTGTTGGTAGTTTAATAAAATTTTGTAAAAAAACCGGAATATTTCTTTATTTAGTATAATTCTGTTGTAAAATTCAACATCATTTCACTTACCAAACTGACTCCCACGTGGTCGACATAATTTGGTTTTTAACAAGTTCATGATCTGAATTTGAGGATGATGAACTCGAAATCATTTTATTCTTGTTTATTTTGAACTGCCAATCTTGTCTTACAGTAAACTTTTACTTACATAATCTACCCCTGACATCACTGTATTTTAAAGTACCTTCCGCCGATAACTTTAATTTAAAATTTATTTATGAAACAAAATTTACACCTTTAGATCAAATTTTAAAATTACAGTAACTTTACGCGCATAATGAAACTGGCTGTATTATCATTGGTACCTGCTTGCTAAACCATACCAATAGAAAAATTTGTCATTTCGACCTGTGATTCTTACTTAGTGTCTTTTTATGTTCAAAATTTGAAATTTAAAATTCAAATATGAAATCCATTACTAACTTTGAAATTAATGCCGCATAAAATGTAAAAATTGTCCATTAACAAAAATTCATTTGAAAACGTGTGAAGTCCCAAAGGTCAAATAAAAATAGCAGAGTTTCCGACCGCTCACTTCAATTCGGGTCATGAATATTTAATATTTTAATATACATGTATGTAACTGCCATGCAGGAGCAACACCAACACACGTACTCGCTGTTCGTGTACGAGTTAAATTTGAACGGGGTCGGGGACTCATAAGAGTAGAAGTAATGTTGATTTGAAACACGTTTCTTGCCGAATGCGCTCTCGCTGCTTGCAATATTAAAATTACATGTGAGATGGGGATGTCAATCTTGCAGAGAAAATACACGAGTTCTGATTCAGCGAAGTACCTATTTTATGTTTTTCCTCGGATTTTTAAATTTATCTTCTATGCCATGCCATCATGTCAGCGTTTTTGCTTCTGAAAGTATTTCAAAGTTATATCACTATTATAATCACAGGTCGAGAACTAAATATATACAAATATTTTGTGGTTTCAAAGTGTTAAACCCTCGGGGTTTAATTCTATTTGCCGACAAATATTTGATTATACTAGTAATGAAAGCCTTTAGCTTAAATTGAAATCTTTAGGGTAATAATTCACGAGTAAATTTAATAGGGTTGGGAGAGGGGTAAACAAAATAACATTAGAAGTAAAATTGTAATTTTGCTACTGTGTTGAGGCTCATGCTAGAATTATTACGAACTAGAAAATTAGATAGGCCATGGAAAATAAAATTTGCACTATTATTTTATTGTTATTTATCTGTCGGTTGAAAATGCGTAGCGAAAGTAACTTATACCCAACATCAACAATGCTAAATTTTAATTGGCTTTTAACCAAAAACTGTTAATAATTCAACCAAAAATTTCTCTTAATGGAAATTGTCAAATATTTTTGTAAAAAAATGTAAATGAAAGCTCGACAAAGAAAATAGTATAAAAAATACGTTACAGAAGTCTATACAAGCACTCGTTTGTTCAATTCGTGCTAGAGTACGTTGTCTTGTGTAACTTATATTTTAATATACTATTGTCCTGGTTTAACAAATTTATAACAGTGTCGTAGTATGTGTAAACAGATTTATTGAGAATACAAAATCTGAAAATTATATTTATTTTTACATGTCATTCACCATATACGAGTATCAACAAACTATATTCATATTCATAACAACATATTTTGATGTGGGATTACCTGATTCTAATAGAATTAATTAGAGACTATTTTATTAAGTTTTTGGAAAAAAAGTAAGTGCACACCCTCTACACGCACCTTATATAGTAATGTGTAATTTTTGGAAATTTTGTGTACTTAAAAAAAAGTACGGAATAAAAGGTTTTCATTTGAAGAACAGATTGCTCCTGTAGTAATGCAATTCATTCTTATTTTGAATGCATTACAAAAGAAGATTGGTAGGAAGCTTTTATGAAGTGGAAAGAATAGTATATTGTGTTATTAGGAGTAAATGTGATACTTTGTGTGGAGAGCGTAAAAGTTTGCAATTGCGCGCGAGGCACACAAAAACACTTTTACTCCGAATGACACATTATATTTTTCTTCAAACACAGATATTCAAAGAAAAATATCTACTACTGACGTTACTTTTTACTTAAATTGCGTTTGCGACTTCAATTGCCCTGTTGCAATGAATATTTATTTGTTCACTTTTTGTTATAGGTAAACATTGAAGTGAAAATTTTCACGTTTTGACGTTTAAATAAAAACTGCAATTTTATATCCTCCTTGTGTGCAATTATGTCGGAATTTGAAGTATTATAATGTACGCCCCCTGATGTTGTTCAATCGCATGGAAACCTAACAGTGTGGGTGAAAGATATGTCCAGGAATCACTGCAAAATAATATAAACTAATCTTATAACTTTAATTCTAAGTATTCTTATGTTCATTACCGTCCCTGTAATTGTAATCTGTAACTCTGCTATTCTTTAATATGATATTTCCACAAAAAGTAAACTCTTTATTTTTGAATTTATAGGTTATTTATTTAAATTTGACAGATATTGATGGTATATAGTAACTTTATTCTTAGGTTACCTACTATGTTGTAATGACATTTAGAGCAATATTACAGGTTTCTTTTGTACAAGTTACTTCTTATTCGTTGATTCTGTATAGTTTTTATGGATATCTATTTTTTCTATTTCTACGCCGGTGGCGTAGAAATTAGCTACTTCCGCTTCGGCGGCGTAGAAATTAAACTTCTACCTTGTGAATCAAGTCACAAAAGATGCTACTTTTATGACGTTTGAAGAAAAAGAATATTATTGCTGAAAGGAATTACATTGAACATATTTAAAATAAAATTCTAAATAATATGAAGTATGTGTCTTATTCTTAATAACTTCAATGTGAACATCGCATCATCACAAAACAGAAGTTTTTATCAATACGAGTATGGATAAGGAGATAAAAACATAATAAACCTTCATAAAGTCCAGGGGATTTTTTTTTTCGCATACGTTAAGTGGAATAAATGCGCATTTGAACTGCATATTGGTATTCTTTAATCGAAATCATATGGTCGTAGGGAAAATCCCGTGCGCATAGCACGGGTATGAATCACTTGAAAGTATCATTCGCAAACCAAACTTCGTCCGTTTCTTGTGTTTGGTATGTCAGTACTTTACTCAGATCAAATATATCAAATTATGTTTTTAAACAATTCCACGTTTTATGATCTTACATAATGACTCCAATTATAAATCTAGTCCCCACATACTCGCATATTATTATTATTACATCGATCGACAAAGAATGTGTGCTCTTGCATTAATAGGACGATGCAATGGATTATTAAAAATTAATTTTAGGTGCCCTAAATAAAACGAGTTTTGCATACCAAACGTGAAATGATTTGCAAAACTATTAATGCATGCTATTACATAACATTGCTATATTATATACGTACATACTATAAATTAAAAAAAAAATACATATAATACATTTTGAATATTGAAACTACGACACTTATGACTTATGATAGTATCGCTAACAGCTTGATTGACAGTTAAAAAACAATCAAATGTTGAAGGGTTCACGTCATATAAATGTTTCGTATTGAATGGCTGCTAAATAATACGTTCCTTTACTTTTTAGAATCGTATACGTAGGCTTCGGCTGAGTTTCGTTTGGTATTCAAAAATACCTCTCATACTTACAGTACAGTTCATGAACGAAACAAACCACACGATTTCTGTCGCATGCGAAAAATTTCGTATAATTTCAAGAATCGGGCCCTAGGCACTTCTAAAGTTTATTCATTTAGCTTTATTAATTTCGTATAATTTTATACATATGATTTAGGTTTTGCTACCAACATATGTGGGGAATCAAAAGCAAATCTACGTATATTTAGAATAATTCTCAAATACAAAAGAAAAAATCTGATGTGGCCAGCACAATACCTTCCGTCAATCATGTGTATTATGTATAAATTCCAGACATAATTTTTTTGCAAAAGATTCTAAATTTTCAGTAAAATTATTTCATAAACTATGCAAATTGCACTTGACACTGACATCGTGCCATTCGTTAGGGGTCGCTATTTTATATTTTCTTCTTCTAGTCATTTCTGTTTTGCGTGTCGTTCTCATTTACTTCCTTTTCTCTCAAGTCCTCCGCAATATAGTCCTTCCATCTTAATTTTGGTCTTCCTCTGTTTCTTCATCCATCTATTACTAAGCGATTCATTCTTCTTCCAATATTTTCTTCATCTCTCCTCATGTCATGTTCAAACCAATGTAATCGTCTCGCTCTTAAAAAAGAACAAAAATACTTCATTCGGAAACTAACTACATATAATAAATTATCAATATTAGAAAAAAATGAAATCCTTTTAAACACATTAAAAATAACAATAACTTACTTAACGAAAACATACAATTTCCAGAAAATCATACTTTTAAACATTTACCGACATTTAAACAATAAATATTACCCTACACAAATATAAAAAATCTGAAGTGGCCAGCATATTACCTTCCATCAATCCAGTGTATTATGTACAAATTCCATACATAAATTTTCTTGCAAAAAATCCTATATTTCCAGTAAAATTATTTCATAAACAAACTATACAAATTGCACTCGACATTGACATCTTCTTGTTCTTTAGCTTGTCCCGTTCGTTAGGGGTCGCTATTTTTTATTTTCCTCTTCCACTCATTTCTGTTTCGCGTGTCGTCCCCATCCAGTTCCTTTTATCTCAAGTCTTCCGCAATACAGTGATTCGATCTTATCTTTGGTCTTCCACTGTTTCTTTTACTTTTTACTACGCTATTCATTCTTCTTCCAATATATTTTTCATCACTCCTCATAACATGTTGATACCAATGTAATCGCCTCTCTTGTATATATCTAGAAACTTTTGTTATTCGACCGATTTCCCTTATCCTTTAAGTCCTTACCCTATTTTTTCGTGTCTACCCCAACTTCTATCTTAACATCCTCGTCTCTGCCATATTAATTTTATTTTCATTGATACTGACATCTATCAATTCGAATTATCTGAATAGATTAGCAGTTTCCATGGTTAGCATAGCTGGTTAATTTATGAAATTGATATTTTTAACTCTATATCTATTGAATATGAAGTCAATGTAAATGAACTGTCGTCCTTATTAGACGTGTTTGCTTATTCTGGCGGAAAGTTGCAGATATTTTTGATTTAGTTTTGTTTTAAAAATCGCATTTATATTTTCAAAATGTTGACCCGTGACGATCAAGCTACGATTACGAACATGATTAGTGAAACGTTTACTCAACTGGGTGAAAATAAATCCTTCGTTGAACTCATTGTTAAGCAAGTGACTAGTGTCGTGCAAAATGTTCTCAAGCAGAAGCTGAAAGTTCTACAAGAGGAAATCACTTCACTCAAGCAAGTAAATTTTAATTTAAATCAGTCGTGTATCGCGTATGAAAAGAATTTAGATGATTTCGAACACTAATCATGGCGTAATAATATTAGAATATTCGGTTTATCGGAAACTAAAAATGAAAACTGTGATGAAAAAGTTGTTAAGTTGTTACAAGATAACTTAAACATAACTGTTACACCTCAAGAAATAGATCGTTGTCATAGGCTTGGCAAATTAATCCCGAACAAAACTCGGCCCATAATAATCAAATTTGTGAGCTACCGTTCCCGTCAAAACATTTTCAACTCGAAAAAACTGCCCAAGAATTCGGGTATCACCATCAGGGAATCTCTCCATCATATTTATCGGTGTACATGTGGAAACACGATACTAAAGATTTTAAAAATAATAATAATAATAATAATATCACAGATTCAAAACACTATACAGATTGCTCACGTATAGAGTCGCGAAAATCTTCCCCGCGATACTAGAGTCATCTGTAGACGGGGAAGAGCAACATTAAGTTTATTCCCAGATCCCTCGATCGATATAGTAGAAACCATTTATTATTGTATGATCTCTGATATATCTTATTTGTTTGGATAAAGAAGAGGATATTTAAAAATTAAAAAAATAACACTTTAACGCTGACATAAACTATCATAAATACTAACACTCTGACATAACTAAACAATCAAAAGCGTAGCGTATCCTGGAACGTTACATTTTCTAGATATTGTATTAGTATACTGAAGATATTGACAAAGAATACATCCTAAAATATCAATTAGTATTCGTGAGTGAATAGTGCTTTTTTGCATTTTTATTCGATAATTATATTTTTTTCAAATTATTTTCGTATTACTGGTAAGTGCATATTATGTTGATCTTTAATAATTCGGTAACAGGAACGGACAAATTCAAAATATTTGTAAATGTTAATACCAATGTGGAGTTAAATGTTTTTACATGGTTTTTACATGATTTTGAAAAATTTAAACAAAAATAGTTTTAATTCAGCACGCTTTATTCCTAAGGTATACATACGTAAAGTCTAGAAATAATGAACATTAATGAAGTCAGTTAACATCAAGATAAGATAAATAAAGTAAAACATTAATTTTTTATATGTATATGTTCAATAATCAAAAGCTTTGTAAAGCATTGTGATGTTTTACGTTATATTAGTTTAATTTTAATATAATTGAAATTTTGCTACATATTTATAAGTGTGGAATAAATACAAAAATTTAACAATAATGTATAAGTTTTTACCTCCCCCTATTGCATTTATGCTAATATCGCATATCCAGATTTTAATAACACGATTTTTAACACGAACCCTATATCTTTCTTACCAAGGGTAGCGGAATATATATATATATATATATATATATATATATATATATATATATATATATATATATATATATATATATAAAATTAAACTAGTAATATTAAAGTAAAAATTATTAATATTTCTTCTCAGAACTGCATGCCGGGTCAAATTCTTTAATAAGTTGAGATCGTAAACTTTTACCTACTTCATTAATTGTTATAAACAAAATACGTATTATTAAAAATGTTAAATGAATGTAAAGCCTGTTTCAAATGTAGCAACAATTACAAAAAAATATTAATATTATTTTGCATTTTTTATTAATGTTATTATTAGTATTATTATTATTTTTGTTCGATACTGTTAATACTACATAAAATTAATTATTCATCCCATATATTATTATTGTTGTTCTTTTTAGAATAAGAAAATTTGGAATCGATTATAAAATAAAAGATACCAGCAATTATACCTTCGCATCGTGTGTCGCAATGTCGCAGTACAAGAAGTGCTGTTTCAAGTCATGTACCTCCAACCGGAAAAGAAACCCAGATTTACATTTTTTTAAATTCCCTATTCAAAATGAATCACTTTGTGACTCCTGGTTAGAAAATTGTGGAAACATTGAACTTTTAAAATTATCAAAAGAAACATTATCATCAAAATTAATATGCGAGAAACATTTTCATGAAAGTGATTTTATTAATAAAATTCTTCGAAATAAACTCATTCCAAACGCCATACCACAGTCATTAAGCCAGCAAATTACATCTACTACATCTAAACAAACGGATCCCTTATCGCCCAAAAACTTGAAAGTGTTGACACCTAAAAAAACTTATAAGCGTGAATGTGATTCTTTAGACTTTGAAGTGCGAACAAGTTCAGGTGTACTTAAAATAGTAACTCCCGAAAAGTCAGTTAGAAGAAAATTGAATCTTTCGCCATCACCAGAAAATTATAAAAAATTTAACATAAAATTACCTGCAATGTCGTCGCCAATTAAAAAAAAATCTCCTACTAAATTATTAAAACGAATTGATAGGCAATCCATTTTATTAAAACGTAAACGAAATGAAATATTTAACTTGAAAAGGAAATTGCAGTTATTAGAAAATAAATTAACAACAAATAACAAAAATTCAAATATATTCATAAATATGTTAACGAAAGACAAAAAAAGACAACAGTGGACAATAGCTGAAAGAAATGTGGCTCTAAGTTTATTTTTTAAATCTGCAAGTAATTATAAATATATGAAGCATAGTTTAAAGTTTAATATTCCTGCTCTATCCACCATTAGAAAATGGGCAAATATTTTTCAATTACCTACTGGAGTAATACCTAGTTTGTTTTCTAAATTAAAATTGAAAGTTAATGGTATGAATAATATGGAAAAAAATGTTATTTTAATTTTAGATGAAATGTCTATTAAACAAGGATTAGAGTATAATAAGATACGCGATATTGTAGAAGGTTTTAATGACCTGGGTTTTTTAGGAAGATCTACACTTATAGGAACGCAAGCTTTAGTTTTCATGGTACGAGGTTTATTTTCCTCTTGGAAACTTCCTGTTTCATATTTCATTAGTACAGGTCCTGTTAAAGGCCATATTTTAAAGCAATTACTTGAAAATATTATAATGGAATTACAACATTTAGGATTAAATATAAGAGCTGTGACGTGTGACCAGGGGTCGAATAATAGGAGAATGTATAATTTGCTAAATATTAATGAAAGTAATCCTTACTTTTACGTAAAAAACAAAAAAAATTTTGCTTTATATGACGTGCCACATCTATTTAAAAGTGTTAGAAATATATTATTAAAGCAAAATATAAATATTGATAACAAAAAAGTATCTTGGAATGATATTAGAATCACTTATGAGAAAGATAAAAATATAACACGTTCGTTGGTTAAAATAACTAACGCGCACATAAGACCAAATTCTTTTCAAAAAATGAATGTAAAGCTTGCAACTCAAGTACTCAGTCACTCTTTTGCTACGGCTATTAAAACAGCTAGACAATTAAATGTTATACAGAGTGAAACTGCATTAAATACAGCTGATTTTCTTCAAAATTTGAACGACATTTTTGATTGTTTAAACAGCAAAAATTTAAACGATGTCAATCCTTTCAAATGTGCAATATCGTCATTAAAGCCAAATGTTGAAAATAAACTAAAAGAATGTATTGAATGGATTAAAAAATGGACAGTTTACAACAAAAAAGGGTCAGTAAGGAAAGATATTTATTGTTTTTCTGGACTAATTCAAACAATAACAGGCATACTTCAAATGTGGGATAGTTTAAAGTGTGAAAATGTTTTATTTCTTCTAACAAACCGACTAAATCAAGATCCATTAGAAAATTTATTTTCTTTTATTCGAAGACATGGCGGTCATAGTACTAATCCTACTGTAAGATTATTTCGGATTGCATTACAAAGAACAATTATGTCAGGATTACAAGATGAAGTCAAATCATCTAACTGTGAAACTGATAATAATAAATATCTTTGTATCAACTTTGAAGATGGCAGTCCAATTTCTAATGAAACAGAAGTAGTTATGGATTCTCTGAGCAAAAAACATACTTCTTCTTCTTCAGAAACATCTTCTGATACAAGTGCAAAGGATGTGGAAGTACAAGTTAATTTTATTTATTAACTGTTAACAGTATGCTATATTTTACAGGCTACATTGTCCATTGTTGTCTCAAAAAATTTAATTGCAAAATTTGTAATAAAACTTTGCATACAACGAAGGATGCAAATGATAAAAAACAACTATTAATTATAAATAGAGATTATTCTACATCTGAAAGTATAAGTTACTTAAAAATTCCTACAGAAAATATTCAAGAAATTGTAGTTATTTGTTGCAAAATATTTTCTGTCGAATTTAAAAATACTATGCATAATATTGGTATTAAAGCCAGTATATATGAGAAGTGTATTAAGAAAATTTCATTAAAATTTCCGCTTTGGTTCAATAACTGTATAAATCATAAACAATTTATAATTTCTCATGCAATACATTGTTTGTTAATGAAACATTTAAAATGGACAAGCACAGAATTGAGGCATAAAATACCTGATAGAAAATTAAAAATATTGAAAAATAAATAATAATACCCATAACTTCATGAATTATCTGTCTTATAAATTCCAAATGAATAGGATTTTTCTATTGAGAATAAATAAATAGTACATTTATTATATATACAGAGATTGATAATTAACCCTAAAACTTTAGTGATTACTAACATAGTGTTAGTTTGCAATAAGTTAGCTTATAAATTAAATAAGATCTGCCATAAATTTATTTAGATTTTGTTTTGTTATTTTAACGTTAACTTTCAGTGTTTTTTTTTTTAAGATTAAGGAATCGTTATTTTATTATTTAAAACATGTAAATTATTTAAATAATTAATACCTACTCGTAAATAAGATACTTGTATTTTTGTAAAGCTTTGAGAAATATTGTTATACAAATATATTTAATTTTTTATTACAAATTTTTATTTTCATACATTTATTCTCGTTCATAATCAGTAATGGCATGTAGCACAAAAGCAAAAGTACAGCGCGAACGCATCGCTGTACAGAAGAAACGCTGTAGTTCTTCTACATACCGTCAATGCAAGCAAAACGCTAGTATCCAACGTACCCCTCTACTCTCCGTACACCCGGCGCCCATATATTTTCGCGTTGTGCTATGCGCATTTACGTGAGCAATCTGTATAGTGTTTTGAATCTGTGATAATATACACCAAATTCGGTCGCGTTTCATATTACTAATGCTTACACGAACAAATGATAAAAGGTAATATATTCCCCTTTCTCTATGTTTTCAAATTTCTCCACCTATTTTAATTTTCTTCTCCAATAGTGTAAATGACTAATCATATAGAAAATTATGATAATTGTTACTGTATATTATAAAAATTAGAATTAGCAGAGATTTGTAGTCACATATAGATAAAATTGATTCCAAATTAAGTATGTTTTTGATGTACATATTCATTATTATATTTTAACTTATATTTGAACAACGCTAATAATAAAGGTAAAAATAAAGCCATTACACTGAACAATAACATTAGTTCGTTGCTGTCCTTCATATAATATTTAAGTAATGAAACAATTGTTTTTAAATATCACATTTTTTTGAAAATAGTGTGAATGTATTGAACATAAACTGATGTAACGTAATAATTGAATTTTGGATAACTTTAAATATGTATACTAGTATTAAACTTTGCAACTTTTTTTTCATAAAATACAAATATTAAAAGTTAAATCAAATTTGGATCTTGGAAATTTCGTTGTTTGTATTTTATTACCGATATAGTATTTACTGGTAGAATAAAATGATAGAACACAATTATCCTACTCATTATAAATTTGATGAATGATATTTTGTGGATTTGTATACAAATTAGAATTTGAGAACATTAAATTCGTTTCCACGAAATAATTTTACATAAACGTAGTAATTATATATCCCTAAAATTACTTTGCAATTTCAATTTGCAAAACACTAATTAACGTCAGCGTTATAATATCATCCTTCAAAAAACACCTCTAATTGAAAATAAATTGGACGCTGAGATCTTCATTATAATTAACTGTTGTATCCTAAAGTAATAATTTGCTTTTTGAGACAATACTATTCAAGATAACTACAAATACCCGCATATAATAATCTGTAATAATGATTGAATAACTAGGTAAGAAAATTATACAGGCAATCTGGTATTTTTATTATTATCAGGCCCAGTGAAAATATAATTACATGTAATATATATATAACTATATATATATATATATATATATATATATATATATATATATATATATATATATATATATATATATATATATATACAGGGTGTCCCTTAACTTGGTGCACAAACTTTAAGGGCATATAATACTGATCAAAATGAGTAAAAAAAGCTCAGTCAAAATGTGTCCGATCTTTAATAGTTTCCCAGATATAACGCAGTGAAAAATGAGTTTTTACGAGATTTACCTTTGCTATCTCGAAAACTATAAGAATTACGATTTTGATTAATTGAGACTTTTTGTTTACCTTTGAGAGGTAATCTTAGATGGCCTTTTGTTATTTTATAAAAATCAAAAGTGAAATGTTGTGGCGACCTTGGTCAATATTTAATTTTCATATAACTACGTAACTATAAGAAATTGAGAAAAATGTTTCATATAAAATTTTATTGTTTTTTATAGTCTTTTTACTGACATAGACAAAATTTTATTCGATCGCTATCTTTGTCAGTTTTTCTTAGATTTTTCGCTTTTCTCGGAAACAGTTGAAGATCATTCCTATGTTGATGAAGCTTTTTTATTCATTTTGGTCAGTATTATATGCTCTTAAAGTTTTTGCTCGAAGTTAAGGGACACCCTGTATATACAGTGTGTTTGAAAAAATGGTTACACCCTGTTTTCTCGCTTATTATTACAGATACATATATTGCTTATAGGACATGATTTAATCAGTGCAATATTTGTGATTGAAATGTGTATAAACTGTAATTGTAGAGCTTTCGGTATAACCGGAAGTGACATCAACTTTGTGAATTTAAATACAACCTATACTATTTTTTTATAAATTTGGATTGCATTTTTTGTCCTCTTTCCGACAATAATAAATTTATTAGTGTTAACGTTATTCATTTGTTAAAAATAATTATTTTCTTTTGCACGATCTTTATCGTTGAGATGTAATTTAATACTTATGTGAGAGTCTCGAAAATAAAGCCACAGTAAGGGAATCTATGGCCGAGAATCCAAGAACTTCCATTCAGCATCGCGGTCAAGAATTAAACATTTCCAGAAGCACTATACAACGAATTTTGGTAAAAGATCTGCATTTGCATGCGTACAAGGTTCAATTGGTGTAAGAAATCAAGCCAAGGGACCATGCGCAGTGCCGTGGATTTGCTGATTGGGTGTTGGAACATTATCAAATTAATTCGGATTTTTCGAAGAAAATCATTTTTTTAGAGGCACATTTTCAACTCGACGGTTACGTAAATAAGCAAAACTGTCGGATTTGGGGTGCTGAAAATCCTCGTGTGATACTCAAACAACCAATGCATCCACCGCGAGTAACTGTTTGATGTGCATTTTGGGCTGGCGGAGTGATTGCGCTGTATTTCTTTGAAAATGCGACTGGAAATGCGCTAACTGTTAATGGTGTGCGGTATCACGAAATTTTAACGGAGTTTTAGTGGGCCGAATTGGATGTAATTGATGTGGAGGACATGTTTTTCCAACAAGACAGTGCGACCTGCTACACAGCACGTGAAACAATGGTGTTATTGCAGACCAAGTTTCCAGGCCGTGTCATTTCTCGATTTGGCGATCAACATTGACCACCAAGATCGTGCGATCTAACACCGATGAACTTTTTTCTTTGGGGCTATGTGAAGGAAAAGGTGTACGCGAATAAGCTTGAAACAGTTGAACATCTTAAAGAGGAAATACGGCGCGTTATTGGTGAAATACAGCCACATTTATGTGAAAACGTTATTCAAAATTTCAACAAAAGAATAACCCTGTGCCAGAGGTTTCGTGGTGGCCATTCTCCTGATGTATTTCACGTTTAATTGGAACTATTTTTGTTTATGTTGAAATAAAAATGTTTGCTTAATTCAAAAAATAAATGTGTTTTTCTTTAAAATTAAATCCGGCGCTCTAGTTGGGACAGCCTTTATATTGAAGGTATTGTCTTTGGTCAAAAATTTTGATAGTGAGGTTCTAATGAATAAGCACGTTTTGGGGTCCCTAGGATCGCATAACTCCAATAGCACGATTCCAAAAATTTTAAGTTTTTCGTATTCCTCTAGATTAGATCCATATTCAGACATGATTAGATTTTGGTTATAATTGGTCCACCGGAACTACTCTCATTTGCAACTTTTAACAGTTTTCTTGAAAAAAAGCTGTTAAATATCATTTATTGACATTTAATATTATTATATTTTAAAGAATATGTTATTCCATATACGATTTGATTGCATTTTATACATAATAATAATAATTATAATAATAGTAATAATAATCGACTTTATTGACATCAGTCAAGGGCGGGGTTCAGCCAAAGGCTGCTCTTCAACCCATCCAATATATACATACATGATACAAATAACCAATAATGAACGCCGATATGATTATAACTTAAAGACATATAAATACAAAGAAAAAAAATCTGATGTGGCCAGCAAAATACCTTCCGTCAATCCTGTATATTATGTATAAATTCTTTACATAAATTTTCTTGCAAAAGATTCTAAATTTCCAGTAAAATTATTTCATAAACAAACTACAAATTGTACTTGACACTGACATCTTCTTCTTCTTCTCTAGCTTTTCCCATTCGTTAGAGGTTGCTATTTTTTATTTTCTTCTTCTACTCATTTCTGTTTTGCGTGTCGTTCGCATTCAGTGCCATTTCACTCAAGTCTTCCGCAATACATTCCTTTCCTCTTATCTTTGGTCTTCCTCTGTTTATTTAACCTTCTAATACTAAGCTATTCATTCTTCCAATATATTCCTCTTCTCTCCTCATGGCATGTTATTTCCTTACCGTATCTTTCCGTGTCTTCCCCAGCATCTACTTCAACATCCTCATGTCTGCCACAATTTATTTAGATCATTCATTAAATAATTCATTTAGATCATAATAATTGTGTTGCAGTAAAAACATCTTTGGACCTTTTTACCTTCCGTCACCTTCAGGTAAGGAAGGTATTGTCTTTGGTCAAAAAAAATTATGATGAGTTTTAGTGAATAAGAATGTTTTAGGGTCCCTATAATACGATTTTACCATTTTTACGATGATGTCTGTATGTATGTATGTATGTATGTGTGTGTGTGTGTGTGTGTGTGTGTGTGTGTGTGTGTGTGTGTGTGTGTATTCTTTCTATTTGCAATCCGACAAAGCAAGAAGCATTGCTCAGTGTGATTTCAAAAGATTCTTGCAATGATGCTATTATTATATCGAGAGCTTCATTTGATTCACTAAAAATTAAACCGTCATCAACATACAATCCTAAATACACTTGTCCAAATTCAAATTTACCGACATACACACACTTATCAGCAAAACCTTTTGTTCCAAAATCGCGGAGACTGTTTTAGACCGTACAAAGATTTATTAAGTTTACACACTTTATTATGGTCTTTTACCTCTACACCTTCTGGTATAGTCATGTAGATGTCTTCTTTCAAAACGCCGTACAGGAACGCAGTTTTCACGTCGAACTGACGAATCTTCAGATTACGCTCAGCAGCAAGCGCAAGAAGAATTCTCACAGAATCGTAGCGGACGACTGGAGCGAAGATCTCGTTGTAGTCCACACCTCGTGTTTGCGAAAACCCTTTTGCACATAGACGTGCTTTGAATCTTGGTGGAACGTCTTCTGGTGTAGAATTTTTTTTTTCTGAAGACCCACTTATACCCAACAGGTTTCCTATCTGGAGGTAATGGTGCAATGGACCACGTTTTATTTTTCTTGTGGGCATCAAGCTCTTCTTGAATTGCTTTCTTCCACTGACTTGCATTGTTTCCTGATATAGCTTCTTCATACGATGCAGGTTCGTCGTAGGAAACTAAAGTTGCTTCATATCGTTCAGGTTTCTTTGTTTTGGAGCGATCTCGTAAACTCGGAGCGATGACTTTTTCTTGCTGATTCTCTGCTTCTTCGCGATGAGTTTGAAGTTATTCTTCGGTAATAGTTTCTTCTGTTATTAAACTGTTAGTAGTGAAATAAATTCTGTCGTCGTACTTCTCGTTCGTTGATGGTACTTCGATGCCATTTTCATTGAAGACAACGCTGCTTGACGCAACAACTCGCCTCGTCTGCAAATTGCACAGTCTGTAATTATTAGACTCACCTTCATAACCGACGAGAATTATATTTTTCGATTTCGCATCTAATTTCTTTCGCTGATTATTAGGTACATGCAGGTAAGCAGTGGATCCAAAAACTCTAATATGAGACAGATTTGGTTTTCTTCCTGTCCAGATTTCATAAGGTGTTGTGTGTTTCGTCTGAGAGCATGGTGTGCGATTTAGGATATATATGACAGTGTTCACACATTCAGCCCAAAGATATTTAGGTAATTTTCTTGTATAAAGCATAGAACGTACTTTTTCCATTATTGTCCTATTTTCCCTTTCAGGACGACCATTTTGTTCCGGGAAATAGGGTGCTGCAATTTCAGATCTAATTCCATGTTTTACAAGATAGTCTTTTATGTTTCTATTACAATATTCGGTACCGTTGTCCATTCTGACAACTTTAATATGATGGCCAAATTTATTGAAAATATACCTGTCAAAATTTATAAATTTGTCAAGAGTGTCAGATTTATGTCTAATAAAATATACATGACAATAACTGGAACTGTCATCCTTGAAAAGTAAATAGTATTTTGCGCCACCCATTGACTCAGACATTGGACCACATAAATCAGTGTGAATGAACTCACCTGGTTTAAAACTTCGTCTTTTTGGATTTCTTATAAAACTGGGACGATGCCGTTTACTAAATTGGCAAGCTTCACAAAAGAAATCGCTTTTTTCTATAATAGGTAATCCTTCTACTAAACCATGATTTGCCATATCGATTATATTTTTACAATTTATATGACCTAAGCGATTGTGCCAAACTTTAAGGGTTTCTTTGGCTGCTAGACATATTTGTTTCTGAATCACAACATTAAACAACATTATATATAATAAATTTTCTTGTTTTATTCCTGTTGCCATCAATGTATTTCCTGCAAAAATATTTACACAATTATCCTGGAAACATATGTTATATTTCTTATTGGTGCAGGCTCCCACTGAAAAAAGATTCTTCTTTAAAGTGGGGATACACAAAACATCTTCAAGTTTTCGTAAGATCCATTTATCTTTCACCTTTCTTTCAATTAAAATCTTTCCATGTCCTTTATTTTCACAAAGTGCATTGTCATCTAGTTTCACAAATTCACCAGCACACGGGAAAAATTCATAAAACCATTCTCTCCTAAAACTCATATGCTGAGAAGCTCCACTATCAGTCAGCCAAACATCCATATAAGGACCAGAAAGTGTCGAAGCAGTAAATGCACTCATATTTGCAAAATTTGAGTTTTGATCTTTATGAAAATTTTGATTTTGTTTCCTCTTTCGACAGTTTCTGGCTATATGACCCTTTTTGTGACAATAAAAACATTCAACGTCTCTCTTATGCTGCGAATGATTTGAGTATTTTTGTTTTTTTTTATCATTTTTATTCATGATGTCTGTCACTGACATACGACTTTCTTCTTTAATTAAGCGCTGTATTAAATTTTTGGTTGTTTGAATAATAAGCTCAATACTATCCCAAGCAGTCATAAAATTATTAAACTTTGCAGTTAGGCTGCCTAAAATTTTTGCCATTAAAGTTAAGTCTGAAATATTTTCTCCGAGATCTTTTAACTGTCTAGCCATACTTTCAATTTTAGCTACATGTTGAGCAATAGAATCATTAGCAGACATTTTGTAATCATGAAACCTACTCATCAATAACAATTTATTGGACTCACTTTGCTGTTCATACAGGAAACGTAATTTTGACCACATTTCAGCTGCAGTCTCACAAGTGATAAGATATTCTAATTGAGAATATTCTACAGAAGAAGAAATAATGTACATCGCTTTTGCGTTACATTTCTTCCATGATGCCATTTTCGTTTTTTCATTCGAATCTGGTTTATTTATAGTATCGTTGACATATTCCAGGAGATCATTGGCTACAAAAACTGTATTCATCTGAAATTTCCACATTTGAAAATCTGTTCCATCGAATTTCTTTAAATTTTGGTAATCTATCGCGTCAGCCATTTTTGCGTATACCTACAAAGACAAATTTATTCACAATCCTTCAGAAGATTTTCTTACAGTGTGAAAACGTTGCTTCTGGGCCCATAACCTATTGAAAATGTTAGGAGCAGCAGTGGAAATACACTGAAGAAAAAAATAACTTCCGAGAAAACAGTAATTTATTGTGAACAAATTTAAACTGACAGTTACATAACGTATTTTTTTTTTTAAACTATAACTATGGTAACTAAGGTAACGAAAATTTTGAGATGCCAACTAGCTACAAAATAATTTATTAGTATAAATTTCAATAAAAGTAAATTAATGTGGCAGAGAAGACACGGAAAGATAGGTAAGGAAATAACTCTAGTGTTACAAGTTTCTAGAAAGATACAAGCGAGATGACTACATTGGTTTGAAAATGTCATGAGGAGAAATGAAGAATATATATTGGATAAAGAATGAATAGCTTAGAAATAGAAGGTTGAAGAAACAGAGAAAGACCCAAGATAAGATGGAAGGACTGTATTGCGGAAGACTTGAGAGAAAAAGAATTGAATGAAAACGACACGTAAAACAGAAATAAGTGAAAGAATAAAATAAAAAATAGCGACCTCTAACGAATGGGGAAAGCTAAAGAAAAAGAAGATGTTAGTGTCATGTGCAATTTGCATAGTTTGTTTATGAAATAATTTTACTGGAAATTTAGAATCTTTTGCAAGAAAATTGATGTATGGAATTTATACATAATACACAAGTTTGTATTGTGCTGGCCACACAGATTTTTTAATAAGTATTTCCCTTTTTCAAAAATTAGGAAGATTATAGAGTATTTGCAGACCAATACAATTATAATTTTAACTGTTTAGTCTAAATATATATATATATATATATATATATATATATATATATATATACATATATATATATATATATATATATATATATATATATATATATATATACAGAGTGTTCCACAACTTAGGACAAAAAATTAAAGGGTATATACTGTACACAGCACGTGTACTGTATATATAATCAGCACGATTATAAAACAAAAAGAATTTTTAAAAAAATCACAAAAAAATTGCATCGTATTTCAAGCAAACATTTTTTTTTGCCACTGGTCGGTAGTTATGGTGTTAATTTATGGAGAAATTATTTTGTATTCAAAACAATTATTATCTCTAAATCTAACGTACATTACATAATGTTTCTCTGATAATTAATTTCATTTAACATTTCTTTCTATGACGTATGCTACTCCAGTGTTCCAATAAATGTCTACTTCAAGTAAACTACCGTTAACTTTGCGAATTAAAAAAAAATACTTTTTGTTTCATGATCAGCACGTCGTACAGTATATACCCTTTATATATATACAGGGTGGTTATGAACTTAATGTAATAAATTTAAGGGTAAGTAGTATGACGTGTAGATTACGAAACAGAAAGATTTTTTTAAATTCACATATTTAAGGGTAGTTTTAATGAAATTAACATTTTTGGTACCACTGGACCACTGGCATCGCATTTGCATTATTTTATCTATTACACAATTATTTTCGTTAAAAATGCTATTTAATTTAATTATTAAGAATAGTATCTTACAACTAATTTTGAATGTATTTTTGATAACCATATTTTTAATGAAATATTAATTAAAACAGCAGTAAAAAAAGTTTCCTTAAGAAAAGTCGAATTTTCTTTTTCCGAATTTAAAAAAAAAATCTTTCTGTTTTGTAATCTACACATGTTATACTACTTACCCTTAAATTTATGACATTAAGTTCATAATCACCCTGTATATAGCTTTTAATTCGCGAATACGTCGTTCATTATATAAAGTACATATTTAAATATTGATTAATTGAGATTGAAACAGTCACCAGTAAAAGTACATATTATTTCGTGTTATAAGTATATTCTTTGTATATAGGGTGATGACGGCGACATTGAAACATAGATCTTTAACATGTAAAATTTTATTTTCGTAATTTACTTTCACATTTAAGGACAGAAGTTAGGTTTGCTTATTGATTCAGATGTAGAATTTTACTTCTGAATTTAAATTATTTTTATATCTGTTTAAACTGTCTGTCAACTTACCTATCAGTTAAAAGAAAAATATAGCAATATATCAAATATAAGTTGTAAAAATTACACAAGAGTCAATATTTTGAAATAGTGTTTTTCGTATATTTGACAATTAAATTATTAAAAGGCAGCTTAACCAGATAATTCAATATAATCCAATATATTACTGAGCTCGATCTTCAATTTTTCTATTTGTATTTTTGATACTAAACCATTTCAATGTTTATACTTTGAACCTATATTTTACTAGTACAGATCCTTCATTTTACCGACATTTTGTCGTCCGGCCTGCCACCTACATTTCATTTTGTCTTCTTTTGCAATAAAATAGTCATACGCCTTTTACCGTAGTAACAAATTAGAACATGGATCAAATATATTTAAACTTGACTTTAACTTTAACTATGTTAAGAACTATCAAAGTTACAAAAAATTTATTAATTAAAAACGAGTTATTAAAACCATTTCATTTCCTCATTTCTATAGGTGAATCAAAATTAGATTGCAGCGGAGTAGCGGTGTATATGCGTACTAGAGTTTATGTGATAGGTGTTTGCAGTGTTCATATTATTTGCTAGTAAATATCCTTTTAGCAATTTATTAAAATTTCATTACGTGTCACGTAGTTGGAATATGTATGAAATAGCAAATATTCAGTTAACCAAAGAAAAAGTGATTACTGTGGTGTTTTGCTAGTAAACAATGTAAACTTTATGTACATAATCAATTATACCATATACTTCGTCTGTTAAATCAATATGATCGGAATTATTTAAATTTTCGACGGAAAAATATCGATACTGCATCGTTGTTTTTTTAAACTTTCTTTTTGTGCAATTTTCAAAACAGTTACATTGTTTACATCTCACTTCTAAATAATTATAAATTATTGCAATTACCTCTATACAAAAGAATCTGTTGTGGCCAGGACAATACCTTCCGTCATTTCTATATATTTTATATAAATTCCACACAGAAAGTTTCTTGTATTATTCGTTAAATTATATCGCACACATACTGTGTGAATTGTACTTGACACTGACATGTGTCAATTAGTAATATTTAATTATTAAAACTGTTGCCATGGTGATGCATCAAAGATTACCACATTTCCAAATAACGATAATAAAATTTATTATCATCAGTTGGCAAAACATAAATTACAAGGGAACTTACCGCAAAAATGGCAACCCACGTACGACACCGGCTAGCTAGCAGAGAAGGGGAGCGGTTATAAATCAAAAAATTGTAACTTATTTTTATAAGGAAGCCAGGTATTTTAACAATGAATCCGATTCACGAAAAATACCAAAATAATAATTCGAGCTAAAAATATAAGGCGGTTCAAAGGATAAAATTTTAAGACCAGAGTTATATATGAAATTAGGTTGTTTATAACAAAGGTGTGAATAAATTTTGACAAACTCGGTTTATTAAGCAACACAAATAAATTCTTGCGACAATTGACTAATTGTTATCTAAACTGAAATTGTAATGAAAGATGAAGTGATGAAAGGAGAAGGTGAAATGTGCACATGAAATTATTTTAAACTAACATTCACAGATCAGTAGCGTATGGCATGGCACTAAAGAGAAAAGAACAAAATATTACTGCTTCAAGGCAGTAGCTCCACAAAATTAATTACAAGAAAAATAATAACGTTGATTAGGACTAATCTGACTTTAATAAGAGCACAAAATGATATTATCAATACTTAAAATAGTATAAATTGTATCTACACGGCGCACTTCAAGTACGTCACTGACAAGAACAAGACGCGCATGCGCACAACACAAAATGCACGCAGAAAAATGATGAAAATTAACTCGATGATACAAATTTAGCGCTTCAAGCAAACATTAAGTATTGTACTCATCTGGAGTGCTAAGTGATCATGGAAACGATGTCCAAATCCAACACAATAGGCGGCGGCAAAGGACCTGGGTAGAAATGGCAGCCCAAGATTGGTTGCTTTGGCGTGGCGCGGTTTGTACGCGTAGTGAAAATCTGTAAGCTCAATACTAAAAGTCTTATTAACTCCTCAAAATACGGGAAAATCTGGACGCTCGATACTAAAATTTCACAATAGGTCGAGTCGAAAAAAAGGGCGCACATAGACAATAGAGGAGAGTTGGGTAGTTGTGGACCAGGGTAGAAATGAATAGCTCAAATTTCTCTAATATAGAAATATGCACCAAGTTCATAACCTTCGTGGTAGACAATAGAGGAGAGTTGGGTAGTTGTGGACCAGGGCAGAAGTGGATAGCTCAAATTTCTCTAATATAGAAATATGCACCAAGTTCAAAACCTTCGTGGTAGATATCGTATATGATGCAGAATATACACAAACATTTTGTATTTTCTGGAAAGTCTGCAATTTGGTATGTCTGTGATTACATGTTTTAGAGTCATAAAGTAAAATATTGTCTCCTTAGTAAAAATATCGTGAAATTTCCATACAACTGCACTGTAGAAATGAACCGTATGCAGTTGAGGCAAGAGAAAAAAGATAGGAAGAAAGCACTAATTTTGGAAAAGCAAAAAAAAAAAAATTAAAGCAGAAGAACAAAATTAATTCACGGTGAAAATTCGGAAAAAAAATCACTCGAAAAATCATGACAAGTTTCAAGTAGCTGATGATTTAACATTGTCAGAAAATGACTTTGTGCCTGTGAAATTTGCATCAAAAAGAACAATTAAACATTTTGTGGATCATATTCAAAAGATAATAAATACTGTCTAATATGTTATTGATTTTAAAAAAATTATAAACAGTATAAAGTTTGTGCATCCTAATAACAAAGACATATCTAAAGTTAATATGCGCAATATTGTTCGCAAATTGCCAAATCTCAACTGTGTTACAGAAGCTACAAGATACGATCTTTTTATATTTTTCAGTAAATTTTGAAAGTTATGAGTTAATCTTTATATTTTCTATTATAACAGATATTTTCACTTTAACTTAATATATTGTTCATTTTAACTAGTGTCCACTTCTGCCTCTACAATTGTTAAATAATATCTACATGTGCCTTGCTTTAGGACAGATGCGGGCATAATACATTGCTACACAATATTCACATTTTCTTTTGTTTGTAACAAGTTGTTCTTATTACTCATTGCGTTTCACTGACGTAGATATATATAAAAGTTACTGTATACGTACACTTAAGTGCTCGTTAATATATTTTTTTTAATAAAATGTAATTTTTCACACCAGACGTAATAAATGTAGTACAATTGCTATAATCTCTCTACCCATTATTAAAAAGCAAAGGAATCAAGACAAGATTCACAAAAATTCAAAATACACTAAAAAAACAATATATCCGTAAGCACAATAACACCACACAGAATAACTATATGCAACATATACATCCCGCCAGACCAAAAACATACAAGAAACAAATAGAAAATATACTAAATCAACCAGCAACACCATTTTTAATAGTAGGAGACTTCAACGCTCACAACACCGCCTGGGGAACAAACAATACTACAGACCCAAAAGGTAAAAAAAACTAGAAAACTTCATTAACAATGACAACTATTAGACAACGATTCTCCCACCCATTTCTGTACTAGATCAGTTAACTTCTCACCAATCTACCTATCCCTATGCTCACCATCCATAACACTAAACTTTACATGGAAAACACTACCTTGTCTAATTAACTCAGACCACTTTCCAATCAAAATTAGTCTAGTTACAATACTAATAGACCAGAAGAGCCATCTAATTTACGCAAAATGGACGATAGACAATTCCAAATGGAAAAAAATCACAACCCTAATTAAGTTGAAAACCATGAGATACAAAACGAAATGCAACTAAATACAGCGGTAAAAAGCATGACGGAAAATATAATATAAGCGGGGGAAGAAACATTTGGAGAAAGAAAAATTAAATCGTTAACAAAGATAGTACCGTGATCGAACGACGATTGTAAAACAGCAATTATAAAGAACAAACAAGCACTTTACAAATATAGAAAAAATATGATGTGGCCAGGCACAATACCTTCCGTCAATCCTGTGCATTATATATATAAATTCCATACATAAATTTGCTTGCATAAGATTCTAAATTTCCACAAAATTATTTTATAAACACACTATACAAATTTCACTTGACACTTACATCTTCTTCCTCTTCTTTAGCTTTTCCCATTCGTTACGGGCCGCTGTTATTTATTTTCTTCTTCCACTCATTTCTGTTTTACGTGTCGTTCTTATTCAGTTCCTTCTCTTTTCTAGAAACTTCTAATACTAGAGTTATTTCCCTTATTCTTTCATTCCTTACCGTATCGAAAACAAGCAATCGGAAGTAAAATGTGACTTTGCTAGCCTAGCATTTGATTGATTTGCTCGCAAGCAATCCAAGCGCCAAATTTCTCGCTTGACTTGCTAACTTATGTAACATAATGGTGGGCAATGCAAATTATACATATATGAATTTAACTTGTACTGTTTCTATCTCATATTATGGTGTATTTATATCAATTACATGTTAAAAAGGCTTTTAAAGTTTTGTGATGAAGGTTCATAACATTGTTAAATTTGAAATATTTTCTTAGACCTAAAAAATGTTCAAAATTAATTCTACTATCTATAAATTACTGTACCTACATAAAAATTCATTTTGTTTAACTTTCCAAACCAATAAAAGAAATATGAGAGATACACATGTTATATTTGACAACTATATACAGTACTGGACAAAATAAATCATACACCTAGCATTAATTTCAATTTCTCCTTGTATATATCAGTCCTGGACCAGATGGAATCCCATATGACTTCATTCAAAACCTACCAGATACAGCACTACACCAACTACTCAACATATACAATGCAATTCTCCAACAGCAAACCTACCCAATAAAATGGAAAGAACTAACAGTAGTACTAATATGAAAGCCAGGCAAACCTCAAATAGACCTATCAAGTTACCAGCCCATAGCACTGTCACAAACAATGGGAAAATCCTACAAAAAATGATCAGCAAGAGACTCATGTGGTACTTGGAAAAGAACCATCTCCTTTTCAATACACAAAATGGTTTTAGAAATGGACGATCAACTAAGGACAACATAATAAGCATCACGGCTGACATCGAAGAAACGTTCAAACGAAAACAATATCTTATTGCTATATTTCTGGACATGGAGAAAGCCCATATTATGACATGGCGATATAGTATTACAAAATCGCACAAGGATATGAAAGTAGAAGGAAACATATTACTACTTATAAAAAACTTTCTTCGGAACAGAACTTTCAAAGTAAAGTGCAACAATACACTATCGGAAAGAAAAACATAAGAAAATGGCGTTCCCCAGGGAGAGATCTTAAGCGGCACCCTATTCCTGATAGTGATCAATAAATGACAAGCACCATACCGACAAATGTAAAAGCAACACTTTTCGCAGACGACATTATTTATATTTTGAAAATTGGGCTTCCACAACCGGTTTTAATTTCTCAAGTCAAAAAACAAGCGCTATCCATTTCCGCAGAGCCAGAAAAGAAAACGAAAATCCCATTTTAAAACTAAACGACAACAGTATCAAATACGAAAACACAAAAATGTCCTAGGAATGATATTAGATTCAAAGCTCACATAGATACCACACATCACGAATCTAAAAAAGTAATGCTGCCAAAAACTAAATATTGTAACGTTTTTATTTATATGGGTGAAGTGTAAAACATAGACAAATATTATTAACGAAAAGAATACGTTTATTAAACGATAATTAAATAAGGATTAAATATTAAAAGATAATAAAAACAACTAACACTATGATTAAATAATTATAAACATTAAGAATATTACTTAAATGTTTAAACACTACGATTATTTATCTATACAATATTTATATCACAACACTTATTTATATAACTACATTTATTTATGTTAAAACTGTTAAACTGTTTATTTATATCACTGAGTTCATTTCTGGTTGCTTGTATATCTGAGACTGTCCCTCCGCTGTTCTCCCGACGGTATTTATACAGACCATATCCTTCTAGAAACCTCGGACACGACAGTGACCTGCATACAAAGGATTTAGGTCACGGCGTAATTGACCGGAAAGAACGTATATGGGTTTTCCCCGGGGGATTACGTCATCGGGGTAATTCCGGCGAAGGGATTACGTCATCGTTCGCGAACATGCTATCAGTAGCGCCGCTAGCATTCGGCGCGTTGGGTCGGCGCGCGCTACAATATATTAAAGGTACTAGGAAACACAAAATGGTGTGCACAAAAAGAAACGTTGATACTCGTATATAAATCTCGTATAAGATCTAAACAGGATTATGGATGCCTAGCTTATCAAACAGCGAAACCAGCAAAGCTTAAGTTACTAGATCCAATCCATAACAAAGGAATCCGGCTAGCAACATGAGCTTACCGAACGAGCCCCATAACCACTCTACTATGTGAGGCAGGAGAACTACCACTAAAAAACTCGCCGAAAACAACTAATGGTATCATACCTAACCAAACTAGCAAGCAAACCAACATCACCAAACTATAGTCAATTTTATTAAACAACAAACAACGCAAATACGGAGTTACTAAATTCAACACAATTAGAAAATACCGCGCACTCATTTTTCCAACCAATAAACCAGCATGAAATAAAAATTAACCAGACAACACACTACAACCCCACCCCCATGGTTAATCAAACATCCAACTCCAATACAAATAATGACCCAATATCCCAAAACACATACCCCTCCAGAGCTCTACCACAACATATTTAAAGAATTCAGAAATAACCACACAGACTACGAATTCGTTTTGTTCAAAGCAAGAAACCAAAACAGGAGCTAAAGTGGTAATAGGGAACTCAACATACAAATATTTATTACTAAACAACACCAGCGTATACACAGCTTAAATGTATAGAATCAACAAAGCCACAGAGTTCAACACAAGAAACGAAAAGTGCATATTTATTATAGGTTCAGACTCTCAAAGCGCAATGGAAGGTATAACAAATCCATACTCCAAAAACAGCAACATTCAAGATATTCAAGAAAATCTGCACGAAGCAATTAACAACCAAAAAAAAAAATCTGTTGTGGCCAGCACAATACCTCTCCCCACTTCCGTTTTTGGTTACATAAGTATAGGGCGCGAGCATTCAAGTGACATTGTTGGCCTTGACAAGCAGATATGGGGGTTCTGTCAAAATGACAATTAGTAATTTTGTATATAGATGTCAAATGTCAGAATTTTTCATCAAAAATTCCAAGATTTTCTAAATTCACGTAGTTAGTTTGTCATACTTGACCTAGACAAGCAGATATGGAGGCCCTTGTCAAAATGACAGTTAGTAATTATTTACATAAATGACAAATGTCGTATTTTTTCACGTGATTAATTTGTCACCAGAAATGTGGAATTTACTTGTCGAGGAAAATAAACCACATGTAATTGGAATATCACGACATTTTGGATAGAAAATTGACATTTGACATATATGTACATAATTACCAGCTGTCATTTTAACTCGGGCCCCCATATTTGCTTGTCAAGTCCAACAAAGTCACATGACTGCTCGCGCCCTATAAATTTCTCATGTCTTTTCTTTATGTTTGGATTATTTTTATAATTTTAAATTTATTTTTTGAGGAAGTTTTCTCCTATACTTCTAAACGTTCGAATTTCTTCCAATTTCTTGACTGGATTTCAGATGGGTATATGTATATAGCTATAATTTTAAATATTTAATTGTTATTATTGTTGTACAACAAGAAATAGTAAACTTACCAATATCTCTGAAAATTCTTCAATAATGTCAGTTAAACTTCTTCATTTGACGTAAAAGAGTATTTTGACGTTTTACTACTATGTTGCCAAAAAAGAATATCTAAGATTTATTTTCAGCTAAAATCTATATAAAACCATATTCGTACTATGGCAAATTCTGAATCGGTTCTTATCCACTGTAGACTTAAGGTCAAATTTTAGAATTGAGCTGCCAATATCGCCCAAACAGGTTTATGAACTACTGTTGATTTTTGGCAATGACATTTTCCTGTCATTTACAAACATCTGATGGTTACTATAGAGTTGTTTAGGCTCTGAAATTTATTACAAATTATTTTATATTATTATAGACTATATCTCCAAACCTATAGGAGATATAATAAAAATTTAAAATGTATCGAATAGAGAATTTTATGTTCTTTAATGCTAATAATAAAAAAATTAAAAAAAATAATATTTAGAATTTTTTTTTTAAGATACTACTACTTCCGGTTTTCCAATTGGTACCAAAACCTATTCAACTCTTCCCATTAATGTTAGATTAAGGAATCCGTAGTCAAAAAGGTCTTTAGTATTATATAATTTGAGAAATCGTGTCTCCAACAACCTCACACACACACACACATCCACACACACACACACACACACACACACACACACACAGACATCATTGTAAAAATGTTAAAATCGGATTCTATGGACCTTAAATCGTGCTTATTCAGTAAAATCTGGATATGCGATTTTTAGCATGAATCCAATACCTCTCGTAGCGAGAGGTAAAAAACTAAAATAATATGGTTCCCTTCACACATAGGGATGGAAAAAAATTAAAAAAGCTGACAACGCTGCAAAAGACGTCTGCACACTACCAATACCGGACAATATAAACATACCCCTAGAAGATGCATACAACATAATAAAAAAATCGGATGTGGCCAGCACAATACCTTCCGTCAATCCTGTGTATTATGTATAAATTCCATACATAAATTTTCTTGCAAAATATTCTAAATTTCCAGTAAAATTAGTTCATAAACAAACTATGCAAATTGCACTTGACACTGACATCTTCTTCTTTAGCTTTTCCCATTCGTTACGGGTCGTTTTTTTATTTTCTTCTTCCACTCATTTCTGTTTTACGTGTCGTTCTTGTTCAGTTCATTTTCTCTCAAGTCTTCCGTAATACAGTCCTTCCAACTTATCTTTGGTCTTCCTCTGTTTCTTCAACCTTATTCTATTTCTAAGCTATTCATTATTTTTCCAATATATTCTCCATCTCTCCTCATGACATGTTCAAACCAATGAATTCATCTCTCTTGTATCTTTCTAGAAACTTTTAACACTAGAGTTACTTCCCTTATTATTTCATTCATTACCGTATCTTTCCGTGTCTTCCCCAACATCTATCTCAACATTCTCATCTCTGCCACATTCATTTACTTTTCATTAAGTGCGTTCAATAAGCCCCAGGAAAACAAGCAATCGGAAGTAAAATTTGTTTAACGACTTTGCTAGCCTAGCATTTGCTTGACTTGCTGACAAGAAATCCAAGCGCCAAATTTCTCGCTTGTCTTGTTAACTTATGAAATATAATGGCGGGAAATGAAAATTATACATACATGAATTTAACTTGTATTGTTTCTATCTCATTTTATGGTGTGTTTATATCAATTACATTTGTGAATATCAGGTCTTCATATAGCTAGCAAATCTTTCAGTGTATTAAGCAACAAGTCTCGTTTGAGTACCTAGTATTTGCTTGAACTGCTTACTTCATTAAACGCACCTATTGATACTGACATCTATCAATTTGTATTATCTAAATATATTAGCAGTTTCCATGGTTAGCATATCTGGCTAATTTATGAATTTTAATATCTTTATGATTCTTTAATCTATTGAATATGAAGTATGAAATGCGATCAAATCGTATGCAGAATGATATATTCTTCAAGTTATATTAACGTTAAATGCCAATAAATGATATTTAACTGCGTTTTTTCGAAGAAAAACTGTTAAAATCTTCAAATGAGGGTACTTTCGGTTGACCATTTGTAACCAAAATTTAATCACTTGTTCTTCTGGATGTAAACTTGAGAAATATGGAAAAATTATAACTTTTGGAATCGTGGTATTAAAGTTATGCAATCCGAAACTTTCGTCACACAGACATACTCACAAATACATACAGACATCATCGTAAAAATGGTATTTTATGGACCCTAAGACCAAAGACAATACCTTCCTTACATAAATGTGATGGAAGGTAAAAAAACATATAAAAGAGGAAAGAATCAAGAAATGGCGTGACATAACGAACAACAAACAACAAACTGGACAACAGCAGGAAAAAGAAGACACCAAGTCGTCATAACAAGGCTGCGAATCTGTCACAGTCGATACACTCGCGAACACGTCCTTCGACGGACTGAACCAGAACCGTGCAGCACTTTCAATACCCCCATCATAATAGAACACACAAACACAATGCACAAAATATACCAGAGAAAGACTAAACAACAACATACCAACACTACCACAAGTACTAGCAAACAACAACACAGCCATAAGCAACATTATCAAAAAACTTCAAGACACCAATATAATAAATAATATATGAAATGTGAAATAACTATATATACCTACACAGAATTGTAACAAAAACTGTACCAGGATGTTAATGATCCTAGATATCGAAACACCCCAAATATATACAATAAAAAAGTAATGTAATTTTTGTCCACAACTGATCTCCTCTCCCCTGATGCTACCACGTGTACAAAACTTTAATTCCTCACTCGCGGAGAACTTTAGGTTGAGACAAAATTTTCTACACTTTCGGTAATAACGATAATCGATGATACTCAACTTACGTATTTTAAATGGAACTGCTAGTGCCATAATATTTTGTTAAGACACGTGAAAATGGCCAAAAAACTACCGCCTTGTTTCACGGCAGAAACGGAAAGACTCCAAATTTTGCAAAGACGTTCGGCACGCGTACGTTTAATTAAATGATCGTAAATGCCCGAGACGTATTAAATAAATTATAAAACGCTTAAATTAAAAAAAAAATGAATTTATAATATTAAAATTTTGAACGTTACAATACTTTGAATATGAAGGAAATAATGCAATCAAACCGGATAGAGAATAAAATAATCTTTAATATTTATAATAATATTAAATGTCAAAAAATTACATTTAATTGAGTTTTTTTAAGAAAAACACTAAAGAACTACAAATTTAGGCTTTTTTGATTGTTCAATGATAACCAAATTTAAATCAAGTCTTCATTTGGATGTAAGGATGAGGAATACGAAAAATTTGTAATTTTTTGAATTGTAGTATTGGATTTATCGCGGCCGAAATGATCGTCACATACACACGCACACGCAGGCACACACATATAGACATCGTCAACAAAATACAACACAAAAAAGGTTTTTTATCGTCTTATAACAAATGAAATATGGGTTTATTTGTTATTTTTTAAAATATGATCAACTAATCTTTAAAGTAACATTATAAAATAAAACAAATGGAGCAAATACTTTATTTATTAAGAAAAATAAAGGATAGTACATACCCTGAAAAACACCATTTGACGGTGGTAGTAAAATGGCATGGACTGGTATTTTGATGTATTGAAATATTAAGCTAATTTTGGTTAAATATGGTACTTTGGCGGAAGTTCTGTAAATTAGAAAATGCACAGCTGACTCCGTAGTACATTTTGCTCCATTAGTTCTCGAGAATTTCATATTAAAAGTTGACAATATACGTCCTAACTTTCTATACATAACAAAGCAGCATTTAAAATAAGTCAAAATTCGGTTATTACAATGGTCAGAACGCAGCGCTAACTAAAATTCCTGCGAAAAATATGGCATTACAGTAAGGCAAAGTATTCAGCATCAATAATGAGTACCAAAAACTATTCAATATTTAACAATATCTTTTTCTGAGGAATGGAAAAATAATTACCACGAAGAGTTACGAACTGATCTGTATTGAAAGTTTACCAAACCATGTGAAAGAAGTTTTTACAGTTCGGGGAGGCAATACACATTATTACTTACTCAAAATAAGTCGTACTTTAGCTATAAAACCTAATTAATAAAGAAAAATAATTTTGCTATTTTTGTTCATTTTTCTGTTTCAGTAACTTTTCTTAAGAAATAAAGTGTTTGCTACATGATTTTTATTTTCCAATTATACTTTACAGATCAGTAATTTATATTGTAACAAAAATCGCATATGTCGATAAAAACTTTTTTTTGGCCACGAGTGTAGAAAATTCGTATTTTAGGGAACCCAGAACGTACTTATTCAACTCATACTCGAATATTTTAGCCAGACATTACCATCCTTACCTAAAGGTGACGGTAGTTGTCATTGATATCTGCTTTCATTTACAAAATATTTGTTTCTTGTCAGTAAGATCAAACTCACATATTGAAACCTACACTAGGGAATTCAAGCCATGAACACGAGCCAAACGCAAATTCTTACCACACTTTACTGGTATATTTATGTATTCTGTTTAGCTGAGCGTTTACTTGTGACTATACTGAGAAAATAGAGATTGAACAGAGAAGTGGGCGATCACTTCACAAATAAAACAACTTATTTATGTATGGTATACAAAATGAATAATTTTTTGCTTGTCATCAACAATAATTTAATATGCCTGAATATGAAAGCGGAATTTTAGTTGTAAATAAATTATCTTCAAAAAACATACTATTGTGCTTTAGTTGCGTTCTAATTTGACACGACTAAATTATACCGTTTCTTTTTATATAATTTCTATGAAAATTAAATTAACATGGTATTTTAAAATAATGTTCTCTGCTTCAATAACGTGTTTGTTTTTTAGAAATTTCATATTAAAATACATTATAATCTATGTTTACAATTGTCATTAATTAATTGTTCAGTTGCTTGCACAACTGATTCCCCCGCAAAGGTAGATTAGTAGCGGTAAAAGGTAAGTTGCCCACTTCATCTGCAATTGAGCAGCGTAAATAGAACAATTTTCAATGTCACTATTTTGCTCGAGCAGAATTGACTGCTCAGTTAAAAAGAATAGAACATATACCAATGTCACACATTTACTCTACTCCAAATTCTCACTACTTTTAAGCCTTCTACTAACGTCATTTTCAAGTAAATAAATACAGAAAATAACGAAACAACGGAAGGGAACCATATAACACTTGATGGAATATGTGATCCCCAGCCTACCAGCCAGATAAATTTTTGCTGCGTTTGTATGACGGAAGGTAAAAATCCATGACTAGCACTGTACCTCTCTCCATTTTCTTCTAATGTTAGATAAGATTTTGAGATTGAATGACCGAAAAGGCATTAGGCAGCACTCTCACAGATCAACTTCAGGCAAGCCTTGTCTGTAGATAATCTGTGAGAGAGACATACGAGTAGTTTACATTTTTTTTTAAATTAGAAGATATGCTTTTGTAACTACTTTAATATTTAATTTTTTAACAAAATAACATTACATTTTCTCTGAGGAAGACAGACTGGCTGCCGAGACGTCGGATTTTTTATTATTATTATTTTTCTATACTTGGAGAACCAACAGTTAGTTGACTAATAACAAGTTCTCACGAACAATACAAATAATTATTCAAATAAATATCAGTTACACAGAAAAAATTAGGTGATACAACAAAAAACATAAAAAGAGTAACGAAAAAAGAAAAAAATATTATGCGTATGTTGTGATGCCTATGAAATTTCTTGTATAATCGCAGTTTTGAATTTTGAGAAACAAAGGTGAAATATGTCTATATGACTGAAAAATGAATTGTATGAATTAATAATTCTGTTGATTCTAAAGTGCATTGAACAATTTGTGTTAGACTGTTGTATATGAAATAAACATTGTTGTCTAGTATTTCTATTTGGTATGTGGAAGTTAATCACAGTATATTTAATGTATCATACATGTTATTTACAGTTTTTATAAAAAGACAATATCATTAATCAATCTTTTATTTCTAAGTGATACAATATCGAAATATTGTAACTTCTGAGAATAATCTAGAACGTTGACCGTAAATTTAATACACAACAGTCTAACAATTTTTTTGTACAGTTTCTAACAGATTAATGCTATTATTATAAAGCGGATTCCATACAATGGAAGCATATTCTTACTTAGACCTTACCTATTAAATAGGTAAATTAGAGACTTTGGGTTTTCAAACTGTTTACTGTGACGTAAGATGAATCCAAGAAATTTATAGGAATCTTTAACTGTTTTGTTGCAGTGATACCCGGAAGCCATTGTAGGTTCAAAGTTAATTCCAAGGTATCTAATTACTGATTTATTTTCCAATGCGATATTATCAATTTTATAATTACAATTTATCTTAAGATAATTCCTAGAGAAATTCATGATGTAGCATTTGGATATATTGCGTAATAAATGATTTTCTTTGCAGAATTTATGCAAGCGGGTTAAGTCCTCTTGAAATTTCTTAGTCTTCTACGTATATATTTCGTATAGACGTAATAAAAAGTTCACAAAATTTCCAAGACTGTTTTCTTTCCGATTTTCCTTGGTTACACAATTTAGATCTCAAATTTACGTCACTTTCGATCATTTTAAATTAATAATGATATTATTTTAAAAAGAAAATACTAAAATATGAATAAAGATTTTAAGTTTTTCTTTCATTTATTGATATTTAAAGTTATTATAACTTAAAGAATATATAAATGAATGTGGCAGAGATGAGGATGTTAAGGCAGATATTGATGAAGACACGGAAAGATACGGTAAGGAATAAAAGAACAACGAAAATAACTCTAGTGTTACAAGTTTCTAGAAAGATACAAGAGAGACGAATACATTGGTTTGAACATGTCATGAGGAGAGATGACGAATATATTGAAAGAAGAATGAATAGCTTAGTAATAGAAGCTTGAAGAAACACAGGAAGACCAAAGATAAGATGGAAGACTGTATTGCGGAAGACTTGAGAGAAAAGGAAATGAATGAGAACGACACGCAAAACAAAAATGAGTGGAAGAAGAAAATAAAAAATAGCGACCCCTAACGAATGGGAAAAGCTAAAGAAGAAGGAGAAGAATATGTCAGTGTCAAGCGTAATTTGCATAGTTTGTTTATGAAATAAATTTACTGGAAATTTAGAATCATTTGCAAGAAAAATTATGTATGGCATTTATGCATAATACACAGGATTGACGAAAGGTATTGTGCCGGCCACATCAGATTTTTTTAATTGGAATTAAATTTTCTTTACTGAAACCTACATATTACATTCAGTATAACTTTTGTTTAAATTATAATTGTTTTAGCTTTAAAAAAACGAATTGTTATCTCATCTTTAATATGCATAGTGGAATAATATATGCGTATTGAAGCAATCCTAGATCAAGTCAGGTTGTTGGTTGAGAACAGTTTCAATAAATGTCTTCCTTGAAATTATTGCATAAGTTCAGGCAAACCAGAGCTTTCTGGCCTCATCACTGATGGTGGCACAGTACAGTAATGTGTCTAGGTTGAACCGCATCCTTATACATCACTGAATGTGATGGATTGCTCGTTGCTGGGGCCGCGGACCTTTGGAGTAACGATCCGGAACATTGTATAACTCGTCCCGTACCTTTTTTACCCTACTCGTATAATGAATATGAAGGAACAATGTTCCTTTTGTCTTTACAGCTTTTGTTTTTAATAATGTAGGAAATTGGTTCCAGTTTTAAATTGGGTCATTTATAACAGCTATAATTTAATAATAAAAATCTGATGTGGCCAGCACATAACCTCTCGCCGTATATTTTACCTGGCTGTATGCATAAAGCAAAGATTATTTTTATAAATACAAATAATATATTCATATAAATCTATGACGTATAAACTTCTTTATTATTCAATAATAGCATGTCTCAACATGAAGATATTTTACCATAAATTATGTTACAATAAATTACAAAGTAGAGTTTACCATATATAAATATTAGGCTGGTAACTGCAATTTTCAATTCGAACAATTTTGTTTACTTTCTCTTCATATTCTTCTAGTAAAAACATTATTTTGGGCGGTCTAAAATGTATATATCTGGATTGTGCATCTATTCTTATATATCTTCTTTTACATTTTATTTTTTCATACTTGTTACATCTAAATAACCTTAATTCCCTTTAATAAAGTGACGGATAGATTGCACTCCGATTTTGTCAATATTTACAACTTACTTGAGAAGAATTTGATAGCTTTTTCGCAATTCAAAGTTACTCTAGTCTACAGTACTGGTGTACATTGTCCCGTAATGTTTGAAACAAATTTAAGTCCTTCAACCTAGACTTGTCATCTCCATAATAGTCACAGATCAAGAACTAAGGGATTCTCCAAGTACATTTTTAATTCATTACTCATTATTTCTGACACTGACATTTATCTGTCAGTTACAAATAATTTAAATTAGCAACTATTTTTCATGGCATTCTTTCGGCTGTCAAATTTATTACAACAGATTATTTTATATATTATACTTCTTTTATCTCTAAATCTATGGAATATATAATAAAATATTTAAATGTATCAGATAGAGAATTTAATTTTCTTTAATATTACCACGAAAAATTTTCAAAAAATAATATTTAGAAGATTTTTTTTCAAGAATCTTCTACTTCCGGTTGTCCAATTATTACCAAAACCTTTTCAGATCTTCCCATGAATGTCCGATTGGGAAATACGTTGTTAAACAAATTTTAAGTCTTATAGTTTTTGAGTAACCGTCCTTCCAACATCCCACACACACACATCCACACACACACACACACACACACACACACACACACACACACACACACACACACACACAGACATCATCGTAAAAATGTTAAAATCGGATTGTAGGGACCTTAAAACGTGCTTATTCAATAAAATCTGGATATGCGATTTTTAGCATGAATGCAATACCTCTCTTAGCGAGAGGTAAAAAGAAGTCCAGCTAAACATAGGTGAATGAAATAAGCTTTAACATTTATAATAAAATAAATATTTACAAGTCGACATGAATGATAATATATCTTTGAATGAAAACAGAAGCAAATTGTCGGTGTTTAAAGACTTGACCATCAGTTATCCCAGGTAGTCAAAATAAGTATTTAATTTTAGAACAACATTTTACCTCTCGCTAAATGAGGTATCTATTGGATTCATGCTAAAAATCGCATAATCATATTTTAATGAATAAGTATGTTTTAAGGTCCATACAATCCAATTTTAACATTTTTACGAAGATGTGTGTGCGTGTGTGGATGTATGTGTGTAAGTGTATATATGTATGAGTGTGTGCATGTGTGTGTGTGTGTGTGTGTGTGTGTGTGTGTGTGTGTGTGTGTGTGTGTGTAGATTTTGGATGGACGATTTCTCAAAAACTATACTTAATATCAGTTTTGGTAATAATTGGACAACGGGAAGTAGCAGATTCTTAAAAAATCTTCTAAATATTATTTTATGAAATTTTTTGTTCTTGGATATACTAAAGAATATTAAATTCTCTATCTGATACATATAAACATTCTATTATATCTTTTATACATTTAGAGATAAAGAAATATAATATATATATATATATATATATATATATATATATATATATATATATATATATATATATATATACAGGGTGTTAATACTAAGTCGTTACACCCGAAAATGGTAGATAGAACTCATTCAAACAAACAACTTTTCTTAGCTCAAATTTTTGATTTGGAGCCCCAGTTCATAGTTATTGGCGTTCTCTTGTTTTTCGAAAAATTGTCATAACTCCCTTATTTTAAGTAATATTTAAAAAATACAAAAACTTTCAGCATTTGAATTCGGTTCTCTAAAACACTTGTATTTACAATTATTTTCTATTTCATCAAATAACAAAATGGCGACCAATCAAAATTTCAAAACAAGATATTTTGAAAACCACCCCATCGATTTTCGAAAATAAAACATTTTTAAAATCCATAAACTTTCTACCACAATATTTGTCTGAAACATTTTTTTCTATCTGGCCAAAAAAAGTTTTTATTCAAATTTAATTGCAAGATAAATTTTAACAAACTGCAACAATCATTTAAAACAAAGTAGGCTTGCTGCCAGTAAACAAAAAAAAAACAAAAAACAAACAAGAAAAATAAAACAAAAAACAATGAAACAACAAGGGTGGGACTAAATATGATTTTCAAAGTGGCCACCATTCGCAACACAATAGATTTTTTTGGTCGATATTTACTTCCCAGTGGTTAAATATGTCATAATATTCCTCCACAAAGCCGATCCAGGTGGAGTAGCGGTAGCACTATCGCTCCACGCTCCAAGGGTCCTGCGTTCGAATTATCCGGATAAGGCATGGTTGTTTTGTGTATCTTTCGTCATTCATCTTCATTAACGAAAGGTATAAAATGTAAATGTTATAAAATATTAAGCGAAAAGTCACCTCCATACATGAATTGTAATAAGTTCATTGTAACTTTAAAATGCAATAAATAATTATTGTAATTATTATTATTATTATATTCCTCCACAAATGTAAACAAACTTTAATATTTATAACACAAATATAAATATGGTCATAGAAGAGATAAGAAAAGTACAGAAACGCCAGTATTTGTTGTTGTATCATGAGTTTTATTTAAAATGCTTACTTTAACTTCTCTTTCTGAGTGGTGCACTTGTATTCTGTGATTGTCTTAAAAACTAATTCTTGTTTTGACAACTGAGATATTTCAGTCCGTCAAATTTGCCTTGTAGTACTAAGCAGCTTTGGCAAGTTGCTTTTAAATTTTAGTGAAGGAGAAACACGAGATTAAAATTATGAATAGGTGTTATATGTGTATTTATTTATCAACCAACCAACTAATTACACATTGTTGTTGAATTATAATCATTTCATTTTAATTGAAGAACGTATAGTAGGGTACAAGTCAGCATGGATTTATGTAGGGCAATTCGTCCTGTGTTGATGGCGTTGGTACCCTTGTCTTAGGTTGATGTCGTCGCACGCTCGAGCCTCAAGGGTCTTGCTCCCTGGATCACGTGGACTGCGGGTTTTATTCCCATGTAGGGAACTAATCCTGATTTACCCTGAAGAAAAAAATATTGAAAAATGTACACACTTTAAGGTATTACATTTTTGGATGGAAGGAATCAAATCCTAGTAATTTACAATTATTAATGTTATATTCAAATTTAAAAACACTAATAAAAATTACAGGGGCACAATTCGCAATTAGTTCAGAGTAGTTTTAACAATTAACAATCATATTTTTTATATATTGACGAAGGATATTACAACTTGTAAAAATAAATGTGATCATGCGATTTGTACTACTTAAATAAATAAGTGATAAATTTTATATTTATTTTTAGGTGAAATTTGTAATTATTATTGCTTTAAACTAGAGACAAGTTTTCGTGCAAATGAAATAAAAATGTTCATATGACTGGTATTATGAATGATGAGAAGGAGAAATTAGAGTATTTGGATATAATGGACACATGACGAAGGATGACTAATGCATGAATGTTTGAATTTATGCCAACCCAACCAGGTCTCCGTTTATAAATAAACCAGCAATTATCTCGCTTATTATTACGGTTATCGATTTTAACTATATCACATGTATTACAGCATGTAAACTCCTTTATATAATAGCGAAAGTAGTTATTACTTTTGTTTGTCGAATAATTGATAGCACCTTTTTATAAAAACAATTACATGTCAAATTATAAAGAAATACAATGACAAATACGTAAAATATAACGTTTTTATTAAATGTAGTAGCCATATAAAATGGTTTATTTTACTTTTATTATAGAAAGTTTATTTAAAATAATGTTATTTGGTTAAGTACTTTTCGTTTAAAAAATTGAATTTCAATGCCTACTATATTTAATAAAAATGTTATTTTTTGGGCATTCGCTATTGCATTTGTTGTTAATATGACATATAATTGTTTTTATACTGTTAGATAGCAAATATCATGTATTTTTTAAATTTGAATAAATATATAGGGTGTTTTATTTGAAAATGAAAAGTTGCTATCAATTACTCAAGAACCGGCAGTAACAACCCCACATCATACAACGTGACACAAACTGTATTCTCCATAGAGAGATACATTAGCGGCTAAAGTGGAAGATAATGTCAGCCATTGGATAGGTTGGCGTTACTCCGGCAAAGTAATGGTCCATGGTTCAAATCCATGTGGCTGACATTATCTTTTCACACTTTCTTAATTTATTTCGAATGTTGAAATACTTCCGCTATTATATAACCCCAACGTCCAAACATTCTAACGTTTCACAAGCAGCCATGCCAACCATTCAGTCACAATGACAATTGCAACTTCTTTAATATTACCTAATAATATACAGGGTGTTTCAGGACTAGTGTAACAAACTTTAACAGCTTATTCCTGAGGTCATTTTGATCCAAAAATGTTATATGAACATAGGTCCTATTCCTTCTAGTTACCAAAATACAAGACGTTAAAATTCTAAAAATAACACGAAATTTTCAAATTTTTGTAATCAAGGTACTTTCGGAAAACAAGAGTTATCATTGAAAAGTCATACCTTATTTGTATTAATTAATTAATTGTCTTAATTAAAAATTGTTGTACTTTTGATTGTATTTTTGTTTCATAATGGATGGTTATAGTACTGCTGAATATGATGCAGATATGATTTTTATTTATGGATTATGTAATGGTAATGCCCGTTATGCGTCCAGAAAATACCAAGGCAGATATCCAAATAGACGCCAACCTTCCCATCGCCTATTTGCGCGCATTTTTCAGCGTCTATCTTATTAAAAAACGGGTTTTCTCTAAAAAAAATATAGCTATATTTAATAATTTACTTCAAAATACGGACTGGAATTCAATTTATGATAGCGCCTTAACTTTAAACGAAAAATACATACTTTTCAATAACGCAATACAAGAACAATTTGAACTCGCTTTTCCAGTGGTTACGCTAAATAAAAACAAATATAAATTCAATTATTGGATAACACCAGGCATAAAAAAATCTTGTAAAACGAAACGAACATTACTGCTAAAAGTGAAATTAAATCCTAATCCTAATTTTTTGTCTTTTGTTAAACTTTACTGTGCGGTGTTAAAAAAAGTGATAACATTAGCAAAAACACTACATTACTCACATCAAATTAATACGTCATCTAATAAAACAAAAACCGCCTGGTCAATAATAAATAGAGAAATAAACTTTAATAAAAAAAAGCAAAATGTAAATAATATAACGTTATCGCTTAATAATAGCATTGTTACAGATCCAAACGATGTCGCGAACATACTAAATAATCAGTTTTTGCAGCTTCCAACAGCTAATACCTCATGTATTAATTACACATCACACTCATTACGTAATAATATTGACAACACAATCTTTCTAAACCCTACAACAGAAGAAGAAATTCTTTCTATAATAAATTCTTTCAAAAATACTAGTTCTTCAGGTTTTGATAATATATCAATAAAAATTCTAAAACAATGTGCTGTGAATCTCCAACCATATGTTACTTATTTAATCTTTCACTAGAAGAAGGCCTATTTCCCGATATATACAAACAAACTATAGTGACACCAATCTTCAAAAAAGGTGACCCACACTGCACTAATAATTATAGACCAATTGCGCTCCTATCGGTAATTTCTAAAGTGTTTGAAAAAATAATGTATGTTCGCCTAATTTCTTTTATAAACAAAAATAATATAGTAACTGAATGCCAGCACGGGTTCATAAAGAATAAATCAACAATTAGTGCTGCTTGTGATCTAACTCACTATGTATTAAAATGTTTAGACTCTCGTCAGTTTGTTATGGGACTGTCATGCGACCTGTCAAAGGCTTTTGACACCGTAAACCACGAAATATTATTATCGAAACTTCAATGGTATGGTATTAGAGGGACTGCACACAACCTATTGCAATCCTATCTTCAAAATAGACGTCAGGTGACCAAGGTAATTCACAAAGATGTAAAAGGCCATTCAAATGTGTACTACTCCGATTCCAAAAATGTAACACGCGGTGTTCCTCAAGGTTCTGTGTTAGGCCCTTTACTATTTGTGTTATATATTAATGATATTCCTAATATTATCCAAGAAAATGAAAATTCTAAATGTACTATTTATGCTGATGACACTTATTTTATTTTGTGCAATAAACACTTACCTACCCTGCTTAATAATATGGTATCACTTGTAAAACAATTAGAACAATGGTGTAACACAAACTATTTAACACTTAATTTTTGTAAAACTAATTTCATAGATTTCAGTCTAACTAGCATTGATTCAAACAGAATGAGTATTCAATACAAACAGATACATTACACTACATCAATTAGTTTGTTGGGAATTTATGTAGACTTCAATTTTAAATGGCATACTCAGGCGTCTAACCTTATTCCTAAACTGAATAAATCTATCTTTTGTATGAGAATTTTAAACAAATGTATTGACACAAACTCGCTAAAAGGTGTCTACTATAGCTATTTTTATTCCATTGCAACTTACAGTGTATTAATATGGGGCAACTCTCAACTTATAGATGATGTTTTTATTATTCAAAAAAAAGCTATTCGCATATTGTGTAATCTACGACATAATGAATCTTGTAGAGGCAAATTTGTTGCATTAAATATTCTTACGATACACAGCTGTTATATTTATCTTCTTTTAAAACATGTGTTTACTAATGTACATAAGTATAATTCGGTGTCCCAGTCTACTTATTCTACACGAAATTCAAATAATACTCGTATTTTAGAAATCCCATATCACAATACAACTGCCTATGAAAAAGGTTTTTACTATTCTAGTATAATATGTTATAATGCGTTACCACAATGTTACAAGGAATTAAAGGTAAAAAGATCACTGTCTTTAATTAAACAAATTCTCATAGAAAAGGAATACTACAACTGTAACGATTATTTTAATGACTGTAAAATTAATACATTCAGTTATTTGTAATTATTGTTAAATATAGTATTGTTATTGTAATATTAATTAATTCATAATATTAATAATTTAAATCAGTTAATAAGTTTGTTAATTACTTCTCTCTTTGTAAATATTTCGATTAATAATTAATTATTGTCAACTATTGTAAAATATATTTTGTATTCCATACGTTGCTTCTGTACAACTTTTTTTTGGAATAAACTATTATTATTATTATTATTATTATTATGTGAAACTGGATCAACAACTGTACGGGGAGGTGTTCAAAATGATGGCATTGGTGTTAATAATAAAGTTGAAGATGAAGAGAATGTAATTGATGCTGTTCTCGATAATCCTGAAATCATCACAAGACGCATCGCTGCTCAATTACACATGTCTCACAGCACTGTTTGGCGGATATTAAACCGTGAGGAATTACATCCCTATCACTTTCAGCGAGTTCAAGCAGTGCAACCCGGAGACTATAGTCCTCGTTTAGAATTTTGTCGCTGGTTTCTCCGTCAAAATTTAAATGATCCTGACTTTATTTCCAGAGTGTTATGGTCTGATGAAGCCCAATTCACTAGAGATGGAGTAAACAATTTCCATAATTACCATTTATGGAGCATTGAAAATCCACATGCGATTGTCAGTCCCGTTTTCAGCAAAGATTTTGCATTAATGTCTAGGCAGGAATTTTCAATACTAGATTACTAGAAATTAAAGTTTTAATTGACCGATTAACAGCTGATGGCTACAGAAACTTTCTGGAAAACAGACTACATGAACTAATAGAAGATGTTCCACTTCTTGTACAACAGATGTGGTACCAGCATGATGGTGCTCCTCCTCACTATGGTAGACAAGTAACTGAGTGGTTAAACCAAAACTTTCCCAATAGGTGGATTGGACGTGGAGGTCCAAACTTTTGGCCTGCAAGATCTCCAGACTTATATCCTCTTGATTTCTATCTATGGGGACACTTGAAACAATAAGTTTATAGGGTACAAAAAAACACGCGTGAACAGTTACTTTAACGAATTATGAATGCATCTGCTGCTATTCGTAACGATCAAAATGTAATTTATCGTGTATATGATTCTATGATTCGCCGATTTCAAGCATGCATACGAGTTCAAGGCGCGCATTTTGAGCACATGCTGTATTTTTTTAAAAATTTGTTATCTTATTTCATATTGTGTTAACCTATTCCATGTTGTTCTGTGTTTAGAATTTATTTATTTGTCTATTTAATAATTGTGTCATCGTATGTTTTGTTGTCCAAATCGCATTCGTTAATATTAATAAATAAAATTAATTAATACAAATAAGGTATGACTGTTCAATAATAACTCTTGTTTTCCGAAAGTACCTTGATTACAAAAATTAGAAAATTTCGTGTTATTTATAGAACTTCAATCTCTTGTATTTTGGTAACTAGAAGGAATAGGACCTATGTTCATATGACATTTTTGACTCAAAATGACCTCAGAAATAAGCTGTTAAAGTTTGTTACACTAATCCTGAAACATCCTGTATAAAAACAAATATTTATTGAGTTATTTTAATTTTTTTTATTTATGCAATAATATTAAAGTAATCAGTATTAAATAATGTACAGGAGGTAATGCACTATTATCATGTTCAATACCCGTTTTTCAGTGTCAGCCTGTATATATGCATATAAATGTGTATCTATTTTAACCCCCTTATAACGGCTACCAGCTTTTTGCAACACATTCGGTTACATCGTGTCTGACGGCCACGTGTGTTATTTGTACCGTATTAGAAAACAAAAATTAGGGAAAGTATAAATAATATAAAAATCCGTCTCTATACAAACAAAAGTGTTTATTTAAAAAAATATATTGCATAAAAAACATATATTCTTAGAAATTACAAAAATTCGGTGCGGTGCGTAGAACACTGGTACAGACCCGTATGTATTTTGTAGACGCTTGCAGATTTATATGGGCGTGTTAGCCATTTACATTATCTTACATTTTTAAATTGCTTACAATGAAACCTTTTCGACATAACGGTATATCTTTCGAAGAATTATTTATAATACCTTAATTTAGGAGCAAATATATCAGAGAATGGATCAGAAGACACGGAAATACAAAGAAGAATCACCCTAGCCAATAAAGCATATTTTGCCCTACTGCCATCCATCTGGTCCAAAGATATACACAGAAAAACAAAAATGAGAATTTATAAAACCATAATTAGGCCTATTTTATGCTGCGGCTGCGAAACATGGGTGATGACCCGAAGAAATGAGGATAAAATAAACGCCTTTGAAAGAAAAAAATTGAGACGCATATTAGGACCAATAAATGAAAATAACGCTTGGAGAATTAGATACAACCACGAACTCTATAAAGAATTTGAAGAGACTCCTGTATCAGGGTTTGTAAAGATCCAAAGACTGCGCTGGGCCGGCCATGTCATAAGAATGGAAGAAAAAAGAACCCCTAGAAGGATACTATAAAGCAACTGGTATAACACAAGACCCAAAGGCAGACCTAGGAAAAGATGGGAAGACTGCGTCACAGAAGACGCGAAAAGGATTGGGGTGAAAAACTGGAAGAGAGCTGCACTAGAGAGAGACGAGTGGAGGAGAAAGCTGGTGGAGGTAAAGGCCCGATTTGAGCTGTAGCGCCATAGAAGAGAAAGAGAGAGACCTTAATTTACAAAGTCAGTGATGGAAAGGTCCCAAGCTTATTGTACTTATTAAATTTTCATAATTTTATATTCGAATGTATCCGCCGGACAAACCAAAATCAGACTAGGGTTAATTCTACTAAACTGTTATTATAGTGGCTGTATTTGTTTGGGACCTTCAGGTTCAATCTTGAACTGATCTCTAACCAACCTTTGTTACTTCCAAATAAATGATACAGTTCTGAAATTTGGTGGTAAATTAAAATTCACATTATTTATTCCCATCATTGTTAGTATAATTAGTTATTTTTATTTACATTATGTAAATAACTCCATGTGCAATCCACATCTATCAAATACTTAAAATGTGCCAATTGAACACAACTAACCTACGAAGTTACTCCAAAAGTCCCAAATAAATACGGCCAGTATGTACGAATATTATAGAAAGAGTAAATTCTGAATTAGAAGTCATATTCACACCCGAAAAGCACTATAAAAATTATTGACGACAAATTTAAATTTGGTCTATGTTCGTGCCACTATACCGTGAGTATTTTTTAACATGAAACATGGGATTTGTCATATCTATGGTTACGACTTGACATTTGATTGACAGCAATGTATTTGCCTGTCTCATTTAAAATGAAACATAGGGGATGAATTTAACAGAAGTATTATATTTAAATATTGAGCAGTAATATTCCCGTTAATAAAAAATGGCCCAATAATGTGGGTTCCTATTATGCCAGCCCAAACGTAAACTTTCTCGGGTCGTTGAGTCCTCGTACTATGATACAAATGTAGATTTTCCCTGGACCAATACCGACAATTTTGTGAATTTACCTCGCCATGAAAATAAAAAGCTGCTTCGTCCGTAAAAAGTATATTTTGCAGCAAATCTGGATTGTTATTAACGTTTTCAAACATTCTTTCACAAAAATTTATTCTTCGTTTCGTATCGTCCATAACTAACTCCTGGTGATTTTGGAAATGATATGATCTGTAATGATCCTTTTTAAATAGTCTGTGTACAGTAGCTTTGTTTACAGCAGTAGCTTGCCCAATCTCTCTTAATGTTAATATGTTCTTATTTTGTATTAAAGTCAGAATTTCATGTTTTTTTTCTGCGCAGTTAATATATTACAGGATCTATTCCTACTGTTATGTGCAGGCTCGATGCAACCATTTCCTCTAAAGGTATTCACTATTCTTAAAAAATTTGCTGCACTTGGTGTAGGCCTGTCAGGAAATGAAGCGCGGAACAAGTCCGACACTTGCCTTAAACTTGGACTAAAATTCGAATAATACCACTTTATAATCTGCACCTTCTCTTCCACAGTATAAACCATTGTATTTCAAATTGGTTTTTTGACATTGACAGAGTAGACAAATGTCAAAATTGTCCCCTATGTTTCATTTTAAATGAGACAGGCAAATACATTGCTGTCAATTAAATCGTAACCATGGATATGACAAATCCCATGTTTCATGTTAAAAAATACTCACGGTATAATCCTGGCCTCTCAAAAATAACAATTGTAAGTTATGAATAAACAAACAGGTACAGTTGATTTATTGGTTGTTCACACTTAATCTATTTGTGTGTAGAAATAGGTAATTAATAAACTAGGTTAATAAATCAATCTTGGTTTCAGTGGCCTGGCTCAGGGTGGATCGATTTTTCCCCTTCTTCCATATCTAATTTCAGCATAATGTTGCAAATTTTATTCGTATTATATGCCGCAATTTATGAACAAAGTTTTTCAGCTATAAAGACAAATAGTCGGGTTGCATGGTAGGTTTTATTTTTTTATTATACAGTATTTGATAAAAAAAATCTGAATACCTTCCGTCAATCATGTGTGTTATGTACAAATTCCATACATAAATTTTCTTGCAAAAGTTTCTAAATTTCCGTAAAATTATTTCATAAACGAACTATGCAAATTGCACTTGACACTGACATCTTCTTCTTTAGCTTTTCCCATTCGTTACGGGCCGCTATTTTTAATTTTCTTCTTCCACTCATTTCTGGTTTACGTGTCGTTCTTATTCAGTTCCTTTTCTCTCAAGTCTTCCGCAATACAGTCCTTCCAAATTATATTTGTTCTTTCTCTGTTTCTTCAACCTTATTCAATTTCTAAGCTATTCATTCTTTGTCCAATATATTCTCCATCTCTCCTCATGACATGTTCAAACCAATGTATTCGTCTCTGTTGTATCTTTCTAGAAACTTCTAACACTAGAGTTATTTTCCTTATTCTTTCATTCCTTACCGTATATTTCCGTGTCTTCCCCAACATCCTCATCTCTGCCATATTCATTTACTTTTCATTGATACTGACATCTGTCAATTTGAATTATCTGAATATATTAGCAGTTTCAATGGTTAGCATATCTGGATGATTTGTGAAATTTAATATATTTATAATTCTTTCACTCTACATCTAATGAATATGAATTATAAAATGCAATCAAATCGTATAGAGAATAATATATCCTTTAAGTTATAATAACGTTAAATACGTTTTTTCAAGAAAAAGTGTTAAAAACCATTAAATGAGGGTACTTCCGGTTGACCAATTATAATCAAAATCTAATCACCTGTTCTTCTAGATGTAAACTTGAGGAATACGAAAAAATTATGATTTTAATCATAGTATTGAAACTTTTGTCACACAGACACACACACGCACACACAGACACAAATACATACACACATACATACATACATACATACCTACATATATACATACATACATACATACATCATTGTAAAAATGCTAAAATCGTATTATATGGACCTTAGAACGTGCTTATTCACTAAAAACTCATCACTGAATTTTTTGACCAAAGTTAATACCTGCCTGACCTGAAGGTGACTGAAGGTTAAAATGTATTTATAGATAAAAATTTGGAAGGAATTAATTTTCATAAATCTTTCAAACTTTGCTGCGTCACTATGGAAAGAGTTTGAGTAATTCAATATAACTAATTCATAGATGTCAGTGTCAAGTACAATTTACATAATATGTCTGTGAAATAATTTTACTGAAAAATACAAGAAACTTTTTGAATGGAATTTATATAAAACACAAATAAATGATGGAAGGTATTGTCCTGGCCATAACAGATTTTTTACAATAATGGTCAGTATTTTGTAAAATGAACGATTAATAAATATGAATATACACGTATTTTTGAAAATAAATTTTGTGCACTGTAAATGATTGTAAATTAATGGAGAGTCAACCAGCAACTAGCTAATAAAATATATAACCCTATGGTTTGCTACCTAATCTCAGTTAGGAATTATTCTTGTTGAGTTTGAGAGTCAAGTTTGTGAAAACGGTAGAATAGTAACCAAAATATATCACCTTAGAGCGTAGTAGGTTTCTCCGAGATGTCTTGAAGTAAGTTATGATAGCACGGCAACGAACTACGATCGTGGATTGTCGTTGACTACTAAGTCTCAGAGGAGTTGAGAATGAATTCCGTCTTATAGATCTATTACACATTTCCTTCCGAAGTACATACAAAAGATAGCTGAACATTAATCGTAGGATTACTCTTATTATATTTGCAATGAAAAAAAGAGAAGAGAAAATAGATTTCTAAACATATTTATAAAGGGCTTAAGAGACTCCTTCCTATACAGGTGACTAAAAAATGGGCCACTCAAAATAACTTTTTTCTTTATAAACATTTTTTAATTTTCTTTAAATATTTATAAACTAGGCTTAGGGGCTCACAATTCATGTTATTTGGAATAATGGTAGCACTTCCCGTTGGTGGAAAATGACATTAACTTTCATATTTTAATTGGGACAGCCTATACATGGTGTTTGACGTAAGTCCGGCACCACGAATATTTCGTTTATTTTGAGAGATACAAAAAAATGTTAATAAGCAAAGTTAAACTAGATAAAGAGGCTCATAAAATAATCATAGCAGAAATTTTGTATCACTTCCGGTTTTAGCGGAAATGGGTACAACTTTAAATCTATCATAGGGACTCGGCATTTTTATATTTTTTTCAAAATATACATAAAATTAGCTTTACAATGATACCAAATTGTCATAGTTTTACTTTAACCATTTCAAAATGGCGACCATTTATTCTTAAAATATATATTAATAAAATTCCATACAAAATAAAACATAGCAAGCTATGAAAACAATTTTATTATCTTATAACAAAACAAAAGAATTTACCTACATTTGTTATAGTGACAATTTCTTGTGATAATTAAATAATTATGGCTCAAGTGAATTACACAAATGAAGAAATGGTTAATATGATTTTAATATTCGGAGAATGTCAAAGAAATTCTGTTAGAGCACTTCAACTTTATGGAGAGAGGTATCCTCACCGACGACAACCGAGAAGACAATATTTTAATGAAGTTGTTAATAAATTGAAAACACATGGATCATTTAAACTGAAAAATCGACGTGCAAGAAGAGGAAATAAAGTAGATAATCATCGAGATGAAGAAGAAGAAAGAATATTAGCTTACATTAATTACAATCCTGAAGTGTCGGTGAGGGAATTAAATAGAGAATGCGCGGTATCATGTTGGAGAGCATTCAAAATTTTAGAAAAACATAGTTTTAATTCTTATAATATGCACATTAGTCAATCTCTTAGGGAATATGACTATGATCGTACAATAAATTTTTGCAATTGGTTTTTACAAATGTGGCAGAATGATAACAGATTTCATCATAAAATTTTATTTTCTGATGAATCATATTTTTCGAACAATGGGCTTTTTAACAGAAATGATGTAAGTCGTTGGGCAACCGAAAATCCCAGGATACTGAGAACATCCAGGAATCAAGAAAGATTTGGTTTTAATGTTTGGCTGGGAATAATTCGGACCAGAATTGTTGGCCCTATTATATTTCAAGGTACTCTGACAGCAGAAAGGTATTTACTATTTTTACAAAATGAAGTGGAAGATCTGCTGGACGACTTACCTATTGTCAATAGCATTGGCATGTGGTTTCAACAAGATGGAGCGCCAGCTCATATGCAAGAAATGTAGTGGCCTATTTAAATGAAAAATGTGAAGTTAATTGGATTGGAACAAATTCTCCAAATCCTTGGCCGGCACGATCTCCTGACCTTACGCCACTGGACTACTTTCTTTGGGGTTATTTGAAAGATAAAGTATACCGAACACCTCCAACTACTTTGGAAAAATTAGAAATAAAAGTTAGAGCGACTGTTAGAGAAATTAATTAGAATATCCTAGAAAATGTAATGAAAGAGTTTTTATTACGTATAAGAAAATGTATAAAAAATAACAGCGGCCATATTGAGCATTTGTAGTTTTTTACATTTACTGTTTCTGTTTTGGTATCGTTGTGAACATGCTAAAAAATAAAAAATAATACCTCACGCCGAATTTGTTTTTTAATTTCTTCTTTTCTTTTGTTATAAGATAATAAAATTGTTTTCATAGCTTGCTATGTTTTATTTTGTATGAAATTTTATTAATACATATTTTGAGAATAGATGGTTGCCATTTTGAAATGGTGAAAGTAAGACTATGATAATTTGGTATCATTGTGAAGAAAATTTTATGTACATTCTGAAAAAAAATATAAAAATACCGATTCCCTATGCTAGTTTTAAAGTTATACCCATTTCCGCTAAAACCGGAAAAGATACAAAATTTCTGCTATGATCATCTTATGAACCCCTTTGTCTAGTTTAACTTTGCTTATGAACATTTTTTGTATCTCTCAAAATAAACGAAATATTCGTGGTGCCGGACTTACGCCAAACACCCTGTATATTGTTAAATATTTGCAATCTACGTAAAATTACAAATTCAACGATATTCTTGATATGAGTTTTTATTGAAGAAATAAATTACAAAAACGTAAAAGAAAATTAAGAATAATTAGTTTGTTACGCCATATCATGTGTACTGTGATATCAAATAAATATTTTTTTTGGAACAAAATATGGAATATTACAAAAATAAATTAATATTTAAACAATTAACTTAAATATATCTCAACTGTTTTCACAGATGCGTAATACCATTGCTTAGCAGTTGAATTACCTATGCATCATTTTCTCACGTTTTCGTAATTTATTTTTTTCAAAAAAAATGCACTTCAACCGTAATCTTGAAGTCGTAATTTTACGTAGATTCCAAATTTATAAAAATATATACGGTGTCTTATTTGAAAAATGAAATTAATTATCACTTCCAAATATAAAGATATATTCATAATGCTGTTATTTAACGTTTTGTTGTAGGTCTTTAATATTGTTTATTGCAGAATTTAGCACGATAAATCTCGTTGCTTCTGGTACGCCTTTTAGATTCAGGGTTACCTCTAAAAAATTGAAGCTTTATCTGTCAAAGTATTAAAAAATAATCATTTGTCATGAAAACAAACCAGTAGGCTCAATTATTTTCAGCATGTCTCATAATCACACAAAAGAGTATCTTCACCCTTTAATATTTCATTTCGACTCTGTTAATTTAACTGGTAGTTAAAACGAAAAATATAGCATCCATATTACAGCATAAGTTAAAATTACGTATGTGTCAATTTTTCGATGCGACATTTTTCTATCTGATAGTTAAGTTAACAATTTAATGAGAGATGAAAAGACAAATTTTTATATACACTTTTTTGTTCATTTAGATTTAGGGATTATTTATCTAAAATAGTATAGTGCAATACAGAATCACACGGTATAATAAATTTAATACAGAAAATTAAAATAATAAATTAAAAATTTAAAAGTTAGTACCTGTGTTGAACTATGTATATAGAAAAAAAGTGGAATTTATATATTTATGCCTCTGGAACATACATAATGTTTTCAAGCAACATTTGACACAAAAGACGACACGTTTATTATATACATGTAATAACATATTAAATATCAGTGCAACTGATTTATAAATTTTTTACTATACTTGGTGTATATTTTTAAAATATATCTAGTCTCATAAAACAAAAAAGTTAAACATATTTCTGGTATTAAATTACAGCCACGATAGCTCAGAAGGCACTGCGACCAATGTGAGATTAAAATAACCAGAAACAAGCCGTAGAAAATAATTTATATTCGCCTCACATATTCAAAGTTTTTTTCCAATAAAATTTCAATATCTCCATTGAAAAATGCACTTTACTTAAAATCCGGTGTTTCGTAATGCTATTATATAAAATGTTTTCAATGTCGTATTCAGGGACTATGGGACTGCGAAGTAAAAAGCATTCCACCTAATTTAATATTAAAATCTATTTCTGCCCGAATATTCGATAAATCGAATTTAGGAGACAAAAAATATAAGTACGGCAGTAAATAATTATGTATAAATAATAAAACCTTATCATTTATTTAGTACTTATTGATTTTATCACGATGAATATCAAATACCTATGTTGAGCTTATCTCTTTCGACTGTCATTCACTTTTATTTTAAAAGAAGAAATAATGAATGCATGTGTACTCTATGAAATGCTAATGAATTTCCTAATAGTACAATTGCCAGTAATATATTATGGCTTTGTAATAAACGGGATAAATAAAATAGCGCAATTGCATTATATCCTTTTAAAATTAACTGTAACTTTTAATATAAGCGCAAGCCATAATAGAAACATATCATGGTGTGGTAATAACGCAATATGAAGTTTTCACTTAGAAGAAAGATAATAATAGAGAAACAGAATTTTACTTATACTTGATGATTCTCTTTTAGCTATGGTATCTGCTACATAATTTGTATCTTCATCATGTTGAATATAGTATTATTACCCTCGTATATATATTGGGTGTAATTGTGGTTTACTTATAGTCTATCAGGGTTTCGAACCGAAACTGATCCGAAAATCGGAAACCCGAACAAACCGTATTTTTTCAGTATGAAAACCAAGGCTGAACCGAAAAAATATCGGTTTATTTCGGTTCGGTACACGTAGCATAATCGCAAACCGTCTTACTCGAAAGAGAATTTGGTTTGATTTCAATAATAATTAATCACTCGGAACTCTAGCGAAAACCGAAGAAAACTGGGGCTAAACTGATATATGTATATACGTAAATAAATAATTAAATAAATATTTCATCACGGCATATTACCCATTGCTGAGTGTGCCAATCTGCTTCATACACAGATATCGGTAATGATGGAATATTTGTACCGTGCGGGCGCTTACCAGGCGTCACCTCACAGGCACTCATTGCTGGCGTGGAGAGTGCGCCACAGGGGTCAATTTTGTGCCATTAAAATGCGATGTAATTTTTGGCGTCGGTCGGGATCGAACCCGGGTCCCCTAGATTCGCGAGCAGACACTCAGGCACACGGCCACGAAACCCCATATGTATATACGTATATATTTTAATTGGACAGAAATGAAAACCGAAATGAAAAAAATAAAGGATCGTAACCCTGTATTCCATTTAATTTCCAACATTATATTACATGCAATATTGTTAATATTATTTATAATGTTTCTAATTAAATAATTAATATTGACAGCTTCCCATTTGTTACGGTTTTATTTTTATTTAAAACGCGAAATAAAGAATACTGCATTGTGATTGATGAAGATTCCAAATATGTCACTAACAATATTAATTTTAGTCATTTTTAACTTTAGCTAGTAATTATTGGGTTTAATTAAAATACTTTACCTGCAAAGAACACTTGTGTAATTTTTTTGAAGATAATAGATCGGAGTACGCCATTTTGTGATACTGTTTCACATATAGATTGTTGCAAAGTGAATTGTGATTATTATGGCATGTTGTTAGAAATGGATCATTTTCAATTTATTGAAGAAACGAATACATTTGTTATTTATTGTCGTTCAGACGGTTTATCTCCTTCAAAATAATTGTCACTTAAACATTGAACATCTTTATCAAGGCAAAAGGAAAAGTATTTAATGCGTAAGTGTGGAATTCTTTAATTTGTCATTCCATTGTTGTTATAATTTAGTAGTTCTATATACGCGGCATTCTTAGCCCGTTAACTCCGAGAGAAACGACAATCATTGAGGCCAGGACAGTCGTTAAAGATTTCTGGAAACAAGGTGGCGATAAGCGATAGACTACGCGGCACCAACTACTCGAAATCAACAGCGATCGGCGGCTATGCAACACATATTCAGCTTATATTCTGGTAAGCCCGTTTCAGTTTGTTATAAGAACCCGTCTTATAAAAAAAATCTTTTTGTGATTCAGGATTTTGAATCAGATATTTTTTTACTTTTTACTTATCAGTATGAATAGCATGGCGCCCTTATAAAAAAAATCTGTTGTGGCCAGTGCAATACCTCTCGCCATTTTCATTTTATGTTGCATAGGGCGCGAGTAGTCATGTGACTTTGTTGGCCATGGCAAGCAGATATGGGGGCGCGTGTTAGTAATAATGTACATAGGTGTCAAGTATCATAATTTTCATTTAAAACACCATGATTTTTCAAATTCATGTGGATTATTTTCCTCGACAAATATATTCCATACTATTGATGACAAATAAACATCAGAATATTTTGAAATTTTGAATGAAAAATTATGACAAATGTGACATCTATGTAAATAACTACTAGCCGTCATTCTGACACGGATCCTCATATCTGCGTGCCAAGGCCAACAAAGGCACATCATTGCTCGCGCCCTGTAAGTAACACAAATAATTAAAATTGTATCTCTTCTTTCGTTCTATAAGGAATTTTGTCCTACTCTTCTAATATGTTCAAAATTCTTCATATTATTTGACAGTATTAGCGGTATTTCTTAAGGATATATCTAATATTAACATACCTATAATTTAAATAATATTTAATTAATAATACAATAATATATATTAAATGTACTCGTACCTCCCAGAAAAACATTTTGCATTTATCTTCCAATTATAGACATTTAAATATCTCAACTGTTTTTTAGGCAACGAGATTATTTTTTACAACAGATTATTCTATATTATTATATACTATATCTCCAAACCTATACGAGATATAATAAAAAAATTAAATGTGTCAGATTGAGAATTTAATTTTCTGTAATATTTCCAAGAAAAAAATTCTAAAAATAGTAATTTTAATATCCAACTCACACACACGCACGCACGCACGCACACACACACACATACACACACATACATACACACACATACACACACACACACACACACATCAGCGTAAAAATGTTAAAATCGCATTGTAGGGACCTTAAAACGTACTTATTCATTGAAATCTGGATATGTGATTTTTACCATGACCTTTGGTAGCGAGAAGTAAAAAATTATAACTTATTTTTTGTTGCTTATTTTTTGCCCACAATATTTTCGACACTGAGGTTACCGGCCCGGTAAATAAATTATTGTACAATTTATTCGTTATAACGTAGAAAAACTTTTAATTTTAACACATTTACAAACATAATATAATTATAAATCTACAAATTATTCATCATTATTTTAAAAATTTAGTAATTTCAATTAATTAAATTTAATTAGCTCATATTTATACTATACTAATAATTTATATTTATGTGATTTAGCTAAGTGCATTCCTTAAGTTTATTTTATTTAATAAGTTTTATCATTATGATTAAATCGTTATATAGAACTAAATTATTGATAATTTTTAAAAAAATATTAAATAATTTTTTCTATTCACGTTGTTAAAATGTGACAAATTTTTACCAAGATAACATTATTTACCTACTTGTAAACTGACTCTAGACGCGTGGTAAAATTATAAAAATATAGACCAAAGGGTCAGGAAAGCCTAATAATGGAAGAAATATAAAAATCTGTAAAATATAACGTAGTAATGTGTTAAAATGTCTGTTTTATGTAATTATATAAGTAGATTTTGGTTTTAATCATCTTGTTAATTCCGAAAATTACTAAATTTCTCATCGCCTAAAACAGGCTTAACATCGTAGTAAATATCCTATACACAAATCAAGTATTCTATGTTATATACGAGTATTTACATTTGTATTCATCATGACGACAGCTGAAAATACATATACATCAGCAGCTTAAACGATTTAACTGTTGCTCTTGTTATGGATAATAATCCAACTTAATTTCCTATACATGTATCATTTTATGAACGTACGTCGACATATCGTTTGTTTAAAAAAATGATTAAATACTGAAAGTTGTTACTACAAAATTTTATATTATGTGAACGTACACACGTATAACAGAATATTAAAAAAAGCACCTGCCTTGGGTTTGTCCAATAAATCCTTCTTAATTTTTCATGAAAACTATTCTTTAGACAACATATATCAAGAATTTAAAAGAAAAACGTAAGTGAAACATATATAACTTCAAAATTCACACTTTATGTGTTGAAGAAAATAACACATTAAACAATAAATATAGTACATATAGAGAAAATGTTTTTTTTTATCTTCTAAAAAGTGCAATACAAACATTAACACACTAATTTTAATTTTTAAACATCAATTTTTGAATATAATTAAGTTCAAAAAATAATTATTCCGACTTATTTAATTTAAATAAAGTTAAGAAAAATAATGATTAAATTAAGCTTTGATATATGTCTATTGCATTATAAGAAAGACCGATGTACAAATTTATTAAAAACACGATAAATCGATAGAGATTTTTTGTAGAAAGCTGTCAGAAATAATGCCCTTGAAACTAACAGATTTATAACGAACTATTTTATAATATGTTGAGGATAAAAATAATAGTAAATATATTAAACAAGCATAAAAAATATATAATATGATTTTAATATAAGGTTAAGACAATAATAGCCTAATTATAATTATTAAACAGTAGGTACATTTTAAATACGGCCCGTTTAAAAACAATACCAAGTTACTGAATATAAACATAATTAGGAAAAAAATCTGATGTGGACACCACACGACTTCCTTGTACGATTATTAAACTATACATATTTTTTTAATAAATAAATTACAAAATATTAATTTTAACTTCAAAACAGTAAGAACAGGGAGTTTTTAAAGAGTTTTGATTACAACAAAGAAATATTTGATTACAACAATGAATACCTATAACTAATTTTACAACAAAAATATATTTGTTATTGTACGAATCATAAAATTGCACGTATTTGACATGAACATTTTTTTAAAATTTTTTTTGTCCTAATCCATAGCAAGCTTTATTACAAAAAAAAAATTTTTAAATTTACATATCTCGCTTATATAAAGGGCTAATTTAATAATACTTGATGTGCTAGACGCAGAAATTAATTCTCTAAAACTTTTATTTGAAGCATTTATTTCTAAAATCAAAATAAAATCATTTTATTCAAGAAAAACTGTTAACAACTTCAAGTAATGTACCACTTCCGGTTAGCCTATTTGAACCAAAATCTATTATGTTATTTTGATTGACATAAAAGTCATGTATACCAAATTTGAAAAGTTTTGGATTATATTTTAAAACAGTTTTTCATTAAAATCTTTTATAGGCTTCATGTAAAGTACCACTTCTGGAAATTGTGTAATAACCAGAAAGGGAGGTGCACAACTAGATGTTATAGGATTCCTAAATACAAAATTTCAACTTTCTACGGCTTACCGTTTTTGAGTTATGCGAGATACGTACAGACGTCACGACGAAATTAGTCAAAATGGATTCAGGGATGATCAAAATGGATATTTCCGCTGAAATCTGAAAACCGAAATTTTTCGCGATTACAATACTTCCTTTACTTACGTACAAGGAAGTAATTAGTTAATTGAACTATAGCTTCATATAATAACAAATGAAAAATATTAAGTAAGGCCGGTTTGCACATTTGTTAAAAAACTCGATCGGTTTTCTTGGTAAAAAGTTGCCAGAAGTAAGATATTTTAGTTATCAAATGAAAAGTTTCTTTATAAGAAATGCCCTTCACGAGCAATAACTTTAAAATTATAGTCTTTACTGAAAATTCAAGGGGGCGTTCGTGAATGTAAAAGTTCAATATTTTTTTGTACAAAATATGGAACATATCAAACTTCAATACTGCAATTCCAAAAATAAATAAACCTTGTACTCTTTGCTGCGTCACAATGAAAACAGATTCAATAATTCAATATTACTAATTGATAAATATCAGTATAAAGTACAATTTACACAATATGTATGTGAAATAATTTTACTGATAAAACAAGAAACTTTCTGTGTGGAATTTATATAAAATCCGCAGAAATGACGGAAGGTATTATGCTGGCCACAACAGATTTTCACCTTTCGTTACCTTTAGTAAATTTTACAAAATATGGAAAGTATCCCATATAAAATAACTAACAATTAACTTAAGAGTTCATAACTTTTTACCTTCCGTCACCTTTAGGAAGGTTGGTGAGTTTTTAATGAATAAACGGTTTTTATAGTATGGAATACTATAATACGATTTTACTATTTTTACGATGATTTCTGTATGTAGGCATATGTGTTGTATGTGTGTGTAACAAAAGTTTCTCCTCTGATAACTCCAATACTACAATTCTGAAAATTATAATTCATTCATATTCCTCTTTTGTACGTCCATATGGAGAGTTGTATAGATTTTGATTACGATTGATTGACCGGAAGTACCCGAATTTGAAGATTTTAACAGTTTTTCTTGAAAAAACTATCAAATATAATTTTTTTTACATTTTATGTTATTACAGATTTTTTTTTATTCTTTATTCGATATAATTATATATTTTTCTTCATATTCAATTAATTTAGAGATAAAAAATTACAAAGAAATAATTTGCAACCTATGTTGCTAAAAGCTGCATCATGGAAACAGTATATTCAAATATTATTAATTCATATAATATCTTTGTGAAATGATTTTCTTGGAAATATAAAAACATAAAATAATTAAAAATAAAAACATGTCATATAATGTAATACAACAGATTATAGCCCCAAACCAATTCATCAGATTATTGTGTTATAAATATAATGCTATATATGATTTCATTTTATAATTCTTATTTTAAAAAACATACTGTTCTTTTTAAGAATACTTCAGTTCAGTTCAGTACGAGGTAAGGTCAATTCATTTCTCTCCTATAAACAAAGCGCCTACAGAATCATTTGCAAACAAAATCTGTGTGGAATTGGTACAAAATTGGTAGATTGACGTAAGGTAATGTCCTGGTCACATCAGATTTTTTTAAAATTTTATTGATTTGAAATTTCAACAGTAAAAGAGCAGGCATAGGGACGTCAAAAATCCAATTCAAACCAATAAGCAAGCAATTAGATATAAACCAAAAGCTGGACCAAAGTAAAATAGAAACGCGTGTTTGACATATGTAGCTAACATTCTGTATATTAAAAGACAAAGATGGGCCTAGTTATGACATATTTCACATTTACGATACAAATTCAAACGTTTTAGAAAAGAAAAAAAAAATATTCATATTTTCGATAATATTCAGAATTTTTAAAAGGAAAAAAGAAAATATACCTGCCTATATTTAGGTACATTAACTCTCAAATATTCGACATTTATAAATAGATGTATTTCAGGACTTTAGTTAATACTCAAAAGTTTATTTAAGAAAATAATGTAAAAATGTTAAACTAGCAAGTTGGCGCCGTATTGCGGACGCACTTTTATAGAGCGCATTTAAAAAGTGAGGTTTAACGTCATAATAATAAAATACAATATAAAAGTTTGCTTAATAATAGCATTATTATTATAATAGTGCGTCCGTAATAAGGGCCTTTATCATTATTCTACATGAATTTTGAATTTTATTTAATTATTCTCTTTGTTAGAACTTAATAATTAGGTCGTAAATATATTTTTCTATTTTGCATCTGTAACAAAGCTATTACAGCACTCAAAGGAGTTCGTTAATAGCTCGTTTGAGTGTTGTAACAGCCTAGTACAATTTATTTTTATAAAGTTGGTAGCATAGCTGAAATGTTATGTCAAAAAATATCAAATGTCAAACCTGACTGAATAAACGATACTAACGATTGTTAAGATTTTTATTTATATATATTTAGGGCATAAATAGTTCAAAACACTATTAATTGTTGATATTTAAAATATGTAATTTATTTTTATTTATTTATGAACTCTGTCGGTAAATTAGTTCGAGCTTTTTGGCGCTGATGTCATAGCCAAAGTTACGCAGGTTGTGTAGTAATTCAGACAAAAGCAAAATGGTGGCGGAGGAGAAATGTCAACAAGAATTAAGTGTTTATTTATAAGAAAATAGTGTTTTAAATATAAGATGTGTATAATTATATAGTTTTACACTTTCCACATCCTTTTCAGTTAATTTTATACAACAAAATGTAAGTAACTTGTAAAAAAATTATATTTGGTTATGACTATGAAATTGACTTTTTTCATTGTTTGTTTTTGGAATTATAAAATGTATTTTCCGTAATTTCACGTATTTCAGGTGGAGTACACAAAAAATCGTCTGTATTCATTTTTAATTTGATATGAATTTGATTGTAAACAACATGAGACAATTTTAAATTCAAACAATTGAATTTTCAAATGTCACATTATTACCAACTAACACAAAATTCCCTAAATTTTGAATTTACGATTTTTTATTTAAAAAGATCATAAAAAGCGCAAAATAGAAAAAATAGTATAAAGAACTCATGTCATAATTGTCGATTATTTTGTTCGAAGGTTTGGGCAACTCCGCTACTCGTCGTTACCCAAATTTCCTTCTCACAAAATAAAATGACATTATGACATTTGTTCTTTAATATACTATTTTTTCTATTTTTCGTCTTATAGCAAAGATATTACAGCACCCAAAAGAGTTCGTTAATAGCTCTTTCAAGTGCTGTATTAAACTAATATAATTATTTTTTTTAAGGTTGGTGGCTGTGAATGTCAAATAATATCATATGTCAAGTATCGTTAATTAAACGAACACAAACGATTGTTTGGAATTCTGTTTGCATATAATTTTGAAATTAAAAATAATAATAAGAACAGAGAAGAAATAGAGTAATAAAGTTAGAAAGAAATAGAAAATATTGTAGATAGATGGTGTTACAAAATAAGGTTAGAGTTCTTGATCGTCAACTGACGCAAAAATATTGAAACTATGTTTTCTTATTTAAAAAGGATATGAAAAGTGCAAAATAGAAAAAAAAATATAAAAACTCATTTCATAATTGTCGATTATTTTGTTTAAAGGGTTGGGTCCTTATCGTAAAATAAAATGACAATTATGACATTCGTTCTTCAATATGCTATTTAAACTAATATAGTGACACAATATATAGAAACACCCGAACTTCCGAGGAGTTTGGGGCTCCGGCTAGCAATCAGTGAAGACGTGGTGGTCCTAACTGTGTCGAAAGGATTTATCAGAGCACCAATTATTCTACGAGCATCCAAACAGTTGTGTGTGAAGGAAATGGGAAGGCCTAATATGGTAGGATGTAACAAAGACAAAAATTGAAACAATAAATAAATGTGGAACGTATACTAAAAGGCGAACTATATTGTCGTAAATAGTACACTGGTTGAAGTTCGCAGGACCGCTGGTACGTAAGTTCTTCATAAATAGTGCAAAACTCTAACATATGATGCAGTTTGGTACACCAATCGCGAATATGTCGTGCTATTAAATAAAATAAAAAGGTCTAAAGGGGCAGATTTTGTTCCTTTTTCCCGTAACGTGATCCACACAATACGGCGTGATGGTTACTAAAGCTAATACCTAAAGTTCTCTCGTGTGCGTTACTTCTCTCAACAGCGTAAATAAGAGAACACTGTGTCAGCGTGTTGGTGATAGAAAGGACCAGACATTAACACTAACTTAGGGGACTGTACTAAAGCGAGTAAGATGCCAAGATGGAAAGTCACCAGATACACTAACTTGCCTTTAGGCGAAATTTCACACCCCGCCAAAAAGGTTTAACATGATGTATGTTGACTTTGTAGGTCCTTTATCATCCTCAAATAATCACTCATATTTACTAACGTGTATTGACCGATTCATCAGATGGCCAAGAGTAATTCCCCTAAAAGACACAAAAGTTGAAATAATCGCCCGCGCGTTTAAACCGGATAATAAAGAGTTGAACTCACATCCATTATTACAACAACTACAGGGCCAGAGTTCAAATAATCATTTTTGAAACAAAAGCTTATCACCCAGAAGCCAGTGGCATGATAGAACGTTTCCATAGACAACTAATATGCGACTTAAAATCCTGCTGCAATGCCAGTATTTGGTTCGACAACTTTCCAATGATATTACGAACAAATTACTATTATAATTCTCCAATTTACACTATGTGCCATAAATGTTATAATGTTAGTTCAGTTATTTTTTTTTTGTTACCCTTAATGTATTGTGTTATTTGCAAATTTGTAATATTATTCTGTAATGAGGATTTACATCCTGTTGAATAATAAAGATTATTATTACTGTTATTATTATTAATATAATAATACGCACCCAATGGTACTACAATATATATATATATATATATATATATATATATATATATATATATATATATATATATATATATATATATATATATATAAACAAAAGATACATTAGATATTCCAACCTATCTAAACAAAATTGAATATGAAAATGTTACAGCGCTAACAACATAATCACAACAGGTCGGGATGTGCACCCCGACCTGTTCAAAACAAAATACGCATTCATACGACACGACGCAACTAAATCACCCTTCCAGCAAAATTACGACGGTCCATTCATAATAATTAACCCACATAAAAACTATTTCACGATAGAAATAAACGAAAATCCTTACATGATTTCTCTAAACAGGCTAAAGACTGGTTTATAGTTTAACATTAAGAACAAAAACAATAACAACATAACATAAAGAACATAACCTAAAATATAAACCAATGAGTATTATTAGTAAACATTTATAGATTACATATCGACAGAAACATAACAGGAATAAAACCGACATAACATAAGGAATTAACGAAATTCATTTCCTCATGTTTATTATTACTGTTTCGTATTATTCCATATGTTTTCGTAGAGTTTCGTGTAGAACAGCTGAACTATCATTCAAACGTTATTCGAATTCAATGTAATAAACGTTAACGATGTCGAAAATAAATTATTATCAACTAAAATTACTAGTTTGTTTCTCTTATGTGCCACCTTCTTATTCGCTGATATCCATATTCATTTATAAAATAATAGTACCTACGAATAGTATACCAGAACTAGTGCTGAGGTACTTGCAGTTTCATGTTTATAGATTTTTCTTAGCAAATTTCAAATAAAATGATAGGAGAAATTGTGTTCTATCTGTACGAAATGTATTAATGAGGTAAAAGATTTTTGTCACTAGTGTTATTGTTATGTTTATGTTGTTGTTCTCCTTCCTGATGTTGAACTATAAAGCAGCCTTTAAACCTGCATACATACTAGCCTAATAATAATAATAATAATAATAATTTTTTTTTAACTAGAAGAGGGCATCAACTGCTGAGGTTATTAGCCCATATACTAATCAAAAAGTATAATATAAATAAATATACGGGACATATACTAATAATAATAATAATATTTTTTTTAACTAGAAGAGGGCATCAACTGCTGAGGTTATTAGCCCATATACTAATCAAAAAATATAATATAAATAAATATACGGGACATATACTACTATGTAAGTATTACAAATAGAAGTATCATAATAATTTTGAAAAAGGTAACATGTAAATAAATATGTAAAATAAATATACATATGTATACGAGATCAACAAAACCCACATGCATAAAATACAATATAAAAATATAAGTTTTTACGCATACTTATGTATACGTATAAGGGAAAAATATAAAAGTATACAAGAATTAAACAAAGAAAATTTAAATGAGATGAGAAAAAAAGACAAGTCTATAACTTTTCATATATATTTACCGCACGCAAAAACTTCAGAACATTACGAATCTTACCAGAGTCTGTTAAAATAAAGGAAAGGTCTTGATCTAAATGATGTAGTCGCCTGAGTAGATCATACTGTGGACATGCAACAAGAATGTGTTCAACTGTCAGAGCAGTATCACATCTGTTGCACATAGGGGCATTATCCCGATTTAAACGGTACCCATGTGTCAGACTTGTATGACCCATTCTCAGACGATGGATCTTGACTTGATCCCTTCTAGTAAGATCATTCGGCAATAGAACTGGTGCAACCAACGGCTTAATGGTTTTTAGATGGTTCTGAACCCCATCCCATGTGCGCTGCCACAAAGCCAATACCTCTTTCTTCAGATGAAGACTTATATCTGAAGATTTATACATTACCACATCAACAGAGTTACTATCAGCGGCAAAACGTGCTGCCTCATCAGCCAATTCGTTACCCCTAATGCCGACGTGACTTGGCACCCAAAGAAAATAAATATCTCTCCCTGTCTCATGAAGATGTTTCATGAGGGACAAGATTTGCTGAATAATTGGGTCAACAGTAAAAGGGTTTGAAATGGCTTGTAGGACGCTCAAAGAATCGCTTACTACGAGGAACTTTCTAGAAGTTCTGACGAACTCGCAGTACCGTAGAGCTTGCCAGATAGCATAGGACTCTGCTGTGTAGATAGAAGTTAGAAGAGGCATTGACCATGAGTGCTGTGTGTTATCGACAGCAATTGCGCAACCAGTACCATGGTGGGTTTTAGAACCATCTGTATAAATTACCATCGTGTTTTTGTACCCGTGCAGAACCTCTAGAAACCTTGACTGTATCATTATCGGGGGACTGTTGGACTTGTCGTACATACTTAGTATGTAGTTAGTTCTAGGTAATGGAACCAACCACGGCGGTACTTCAGATTCCCCTACAGGAATCGATAATGGTATATCAAAGTTTATTTGGTCTAGAAGCTCTTTCGCGCGGATACCAGCGGGTCTGGTTTGAATTTGTCGTGGATTGCACCAATTATCACTCCGAAAGAAAGTATTGAAGTTCTTGTATTGCGGTAAGGACTTGATTTTAGAAACATAAAGCAGCAGAAACTTTTTACGTCTGACATCAAGTGGCGTCAGTCCTGACTCTGAATACAAATTTAATGTGGGGGTACTGGGAAACGCACCAAGAGCGTACCGTAGAGCCTGGTTGTGGATTGAGTTTAGTCTGTTGAGGGTTGTACGTTTTGCCGAGGCATAGACGACACACCCGTAATCAATCTTTGATAAAACCAGAGATTGGTACACCCGTATAAGAGTTTTGGGTTCTGCTCCCCATTTAGTACCCGCCAACATTTTTATAATGTTTAGAGCTTTAAGACAAACAGTCCTTAGCTCTTCAACATGTAATTTCCAAGTTAGCCTTGGATCGAAATAGAGTCCCAGGAATCTGACGCTATTGACGATTTTAATAGTATTATCCTTCATAAAAAGGAATGGTCCATAGTGTGGTCGGTTTAGGCGACAGAAGTGCATACACTGGGTTTTTTCGCGAGAGAACCTGAATCCAATTTTGTCAGCCCTCCGGGTAATGCTGTTAATTGCATATTGCAAAGTTCTGTTGATGTCTCCCATCTTCTTACCAGAACAGAAAATGGTGAGATCATTAACATACAGACACATACCTACAGAGCTAACAAAGGACACAAGCTCATTTACCGCAATGGCAAAAAGTGTGACGCTCAAAACAGAGCCTTGGGGTACTCCATTCTCTAATATCCTTAAAGATGATAGAGAGGTACCGACTCGAACTCTAAATTTGCGTTCTGCCAGAAAAGAAGAAATAAGTTGCGGCAAATTACCACGGAAACCCCAGCCATGTAGCTTGTTAAGAATGTGATACCGCCACGTCATATCATAGGCCTTCTCCAGATCAATGAACACTGCAACCAAGTGTTCTTTATTATTGAAAGCAGTGAGAATTGCATCTTCTAGATATACGAGATGATCAACGGTGGATCTGAATTTGCGAAACCCGGCCTGGTGATCTGACAGAAAATGATTGGTTTCCAGAATCCACATAAGACGGTTGTTGATCATTCTCTCGAATATTTTTCCGATGCAAGACGTTAAACTGATCGGCCTATGATTTGACGGTATCGATAGGTCTTTTCCGACCTTAGGGATTGGGATGACAATGGCTTCCTTCCACTTCTCAGGATATGAACCTTCTTGCCAGAGCATATTGTATACGGAAAGCAAGTGTAGTTTAAAATCAAGGGTTAAATTTTTGAGCATATCGTTGGTAATTCTATCTAAGCCTGGAGATGACGACTTCGATTGGCTGAGAGCATATTCCAGTTCCATAAGTACGAATGCAGCATTATAATGAAGAATTTCAGTAGTGCTGAAATCTAGCGGTACCTCCCTGTCCGCTTTTGAGTTTTGAAACTCAGGCACGTAATTAGAAGAGCTGCTAGACTTTGGAACTGGTCTGCCATTATTTCCGCGATAGCGGATGGATCATCCGTATAAGTTCCATCATCCAGTTTTAGGCACGTTATGCCTGTAGAATTACCATGCCCAGCGATACGTTTAACCCTTGACCAACACTCTTGTGTTGTGGTACTGGACGAAATGCCAGAAACATATTCGTCCCAAGATTTTCGCTTGCTTTCCAATATACAACGTCGTGCTAGTGCTCTGGCTTTTTTAAAAAGAATAAGGTTCTCCTGAGTGGGAATCCGTTTGAAGCGATTGAAAGCCATTTTTTTATCCCGGACCAACTCTTGAATTTCGCGGTTCCACCAGGGAACCGACTTTCTTTGAGCTTTGGACTTGCTCTGAGGGATTGCAGTTTCTGCTGCTAAGAAAATATTTTGTGTTAGTTCTTCTACATTTATATTGGTGTTATTAGTCATGAGTGGAATTTTAAGGAATGCCTTGAAACATGACCAATCGGCTTTACTCATTAACCAACTTGGCGCAAACACTTGTTCACACATAGGAGTGTCTGTAGTGATCACTATAGGAAAGTGATCACTCCCATGTAGATCATCAAGTGCCCGCCAAGAATAACGAGTTGATAATGTTGAAGAGAGTATAGTTAGGTCGATACAAGAAAAGGTCCCTGAACGGGCATTAAAATATGTAGGTGAACCATCATTTACCAGAACAAGATTTGGATCATCAAGCAGGTTCTCAACAATTCTACCCCTTGGATCAATATGCCCAGATCCCCATATGAAATGGTGGGCATTGAAATCTCCCAGAAGAATAACGGGAGTGGGAAGTTGCTGAATAATAGCTTGAATGTCAGTCAAATCCCAGTTGGCGTCAGGTAAATATATGTTACAGATAGTAACGTTAAATGGGGCTGACATTCGTATAGCAATCGCTTGAATATTAGTGTTGAGATTAACCTGTTTGAAATTCGCATCTTGTCTTATAATAATCGCCACACCTCCATTGACCCGGATATGGGGTGCAGAATCGAACCTAACTATACTGTAATTCTTCAATGAGTAAGCCTGGTCTGGTGTAAAGTGTGTTTCTTGAAGGCACGTACATATCGGATTAAATTCCGATAGTAGCATCTTCAAGTCACAATAATGAAAGACGCATCCCCTAATATTCCACTGAATAATATTGTTCATGACTTATAATATAATGTAGAAGAACTATACAGGCTTTCTTGGTTTGCCAAGAGGCCAACCCTTCTTTTTCTTTTGCTGCTGCGAAGATACAGAGCAAAGAGAAAGATCTTTGTCAGAAGAAGAAACAATACAAGAAGTATTTGCGCTTACATTTTCCTTGGTAGGAATGAAAGAAGGAGAAGGGCCAGGAGAAATAGGCACAAAAGAAGAATTAGTAGAATTTGCTTTTTTCTTCTCTTGTGTAGGAATTTTAGATGGAGTCGAAATAGGATTACAGGAGATAAGAGGTGCACTTTGTTTGGCATTAAAAATTTCTTTTGTAACAAAGACACTTTTTAATGCTTGAACAAGATGAGGAATTACTTGCTGCGCAAAAGAAGTAGGATCCGGTGTTACTAAAGCTGATGCTTTGTTAGCATAAGACATACCGGCCGGTGTAGGAATAACAACCTTCTTCTTTGCTTCAAAATAAGTAATATTCTCCTTTACTTTGAGCTCTTGGATGGCAACCTCTTGCCTATAAAGTGGGCAAATTTTGGAACGAGCAGAGTGGTCTCCTTCACAGTTAATACATTTAATGGGTTCCATGCAAGGGGTTCCTTCATGCAAGACCTTTCCACATATACAAATGTGTGGACTATTGCACCGTGCAGCTGTGTGTCCGAACTTTTGACATCGAAAGCAGCGCATCGGTGCAGGGACATACATGCGTACAGGGAGGGACATATACGCTACTTTTAACTTAGCTGGAAGTTTCGGGGTATTGAAGGTTAAGATGTGATTCGGTGTGTCTTTGAATTCACCATTAATTCGAGACTTAATTCGCCTTACTTCAATTACACCCTGTTCCCGTAGCTCAGAGCATATCTCCTCCACTGTACAATTCAAGAGGTCTTTGCAATAAATGACACCCCTACATACATTAAGTGTTCTGTGAGGGACCACTTCTATTCCCATATCTCCCATTTTTATTACTTTTAATAAATTTTTTGCTTGAGGAGCTGAAACTGTCTCCACAAGTAGTCCATCTTTAATTTTCTTAATGGTTTTTAAATCTCCTACCAATCCAAAAAGTAATTTTTGTAGAAGAAAAGGACTAACTTTTTCAAAAGTACCACTAAGCCTTTGAATGACCAAGAACTGGGGTACTACCTCCTTTTCTTGGTTCATATTAATAGTGAGGTTACTAGGCGCACCCTCACAAGAAATTTTGTTTTTTGACGGGGTTTTCTCCCCGGGAGCTTTTGACACGGCTCCAAGCGCACCGTTTTTGGAGGACGGTGAACCAGACAGCGGCTTTGAAAATTTCATGTTCATTTATAATGAACTTTCGGTCTTTGGTATCCCCACCCTCCATGGAGTCTCAAAAGGGACACTAATACCGCAAACTGGTATAGTGCCAGGGCTTCCCAAAAACTATAGCAATCCCGGAGAGCAGCAGGGCCAGTCCACGGGAGAGATCACGATGGGGCCGCTAAGTCCTCGTGCACGCCCGCTTCCCGGTGATCCCGCCACATCCCCAACACTACTCACCTCCCAGCCTCGTAACGGGATGGGAACCGATTGGCCTCAGGTGGGTTAGCCTGCGACCTCCCGTTTAGGTGAATTCAGGGCCAAAGTAGTGTGTTGGGGCTTCCTCAACTACCAGGATCCCCTCCTCCACCGACACGGGTCACCGCACACGGTCAACATGCAGGTAGGTATGAAAAAAATCTGTGCACGGACGATCACCTACTAATCGACCGGTTAATAGAAATCTTCAGGTCCCGTTAGTTTCACCTTTACTGGCAACAAAGGCTACTGAGCCCCCCCACCACGACAAGGTGGGCCCGCGGGGGGGAATAATAATAATAATAATAATAATAATTGTAATGAAATTCAAATAACACAACAAACTCAGCCGCAAGAAAGGAGGACACCTACACAAATAAAAACACAATGTCAAACAAGATTATACAATATTTGGAAGAATACATCTCTGCACGGACAAAAATTTAGACAAATGGAAAATTTAAACATAGATAAAGAACAATCGTACAAATGGTTAACAAGTGGTACTATTAAAGGTGAAACTGAGAGTTTATAACAGCAGCTCAAAACAGGCATGAACTACAAGGTATATTGCAAATAAATTACATCGCAATAGACAAGATAAATATTGTAGAGTATGCAAAAAGGATGATGAAACTATACATCACATAATATCTTCATGTTCGTAACTTGCTAAAAATGAATACGTTAAAAGACATAATAAAATTTACACTCTCATTCATTATAATTTATGCAAACATTATAAATGTACAAACTTAACTGAAAAATGGTATAACCATAATCCTGTAAATGTAATAACTAGTGCAGACAATAAAGTTACAATTTTGTACGATTTTGGAATACAAACTGACAGAACCGTGTTAGCCAATAGACCAGACATAATTATAAAAACAGAAAAAAATACCTATCTTTGGAAGTTTCAGTTTTCTGAAAAGCTGCTAAAGTATAAAGATTTAAGTATTGAAACTAGTAGAATGTGGAAGACAAAAACATTTATAATTCCAATAATCGTAGGAGGGACAGGATTTGTGGATGTAGAATTTAAAAAAAACTATAGAAAAAATCCCTGGTAAACATGACGCACTGGAAATTAAAAAAACTGCAATATACTGTACTGCACATATAATAAGGAAAACAATCACTTAACACCCTTACCTGAGCTGCTTGGTAAGCAGCTGGAAGGAGTGTAAATCCCAGAGCAGGAAGTGGATACTACTCTAGATTACACTCGAAAAATACAAATGTGTGTGTATATTGTACCTATAACCTGTATTTGTGAAATAAAGGATAATAATAATAATATTAAAATTTTCAACATCCTCCGTACTATTTCAGTGCCAAAACTATGGAACAGAAGAGGAACACCTTCATATATGCAATAAATTAATAACATGTTTTGCTAATTTTATATCGATTCTCTGATGGGGGGTAATGTGGCGGATCAAGTAGACCACCATATGGCATATCAAGTAGTCCGCCACGTTGCTCATTTAACTATGTTTTTATACAGTATTTCAGAAAAGAATGGTGTTAGGAGTAAAATAGGGCTTACGATTCCAGCTTCCTAATTGTCTACATGTAAACCAAGTTTACAATAGCAAAAAAATTGGAAACAAAATGTTTCAGGCAACTGTAATGCAAGTCAGTTCGAACGTCGTAGTCGAAGTATATTTTGTGATTCTCTAATATTATATAATACACAATTAGATATTGTCCTGTCGTAAGTTATGTAAATTTTTTTGGGAAATAGTATTTAGTGTAACACTTTTTCATTCATAGATTATGGCTGATAATCCTGAAGAAAACCGTCAAGGTTACTTGTACATGAAAAATTCAAGTGGAAAACACATAACAAGTGGACAAAAGCAATGGCTGCTGTGACGCAAAAGGCACCTACCTTTGTTGGCTGGCCGATCACTACACACAGATAACTGTGCCCGGTGCTGTAATGTCGTAAGCGAGGGTCGTGGGTCGTGATTACGTAAGGGAGCAGGAGTGAAAACAATAAGGGCGCCACTGGCGCTAATGGTATTGGCAGAATGAGCGGTGGACGCCAGACCACCGGTGATACTCGAGTGAACAATTTTGAGACAAATAAATAAAAGTGGAACAAATTTATTGCCGGCTACAAAAAAATTACAATAATAACAAAACTGTGTCAGAAGGACATCAAAAGAAAAGGAGTCAGTACTACAAAGCTTAATTTTTTGAAGTACAAAAAAATAAAAAAATACTCAGCTAAACAGGATGGGAGGCTTCAGCTGGGCCGGAGTAGCCTAAGCCCGCCTGGGGTGAGCAGCTGGCGGAGACGGCGGTGGCAGACGGCAAACGTAAGGCCGGCGAAGGGTTCGGCCGTTGGAACTCGCACAGGGGCTCTGGCGGTAGCGTAGCGCAGCTGTGGCTCGAGGTCACTCTCGGAAACGGAGCGAGAAGTGGTAAAGGCTAGGCCCTAAGTGGAGGGCCACCTTTTGGCTAGTAAAGTACTTAGCTCGAGGCGAAAGTCTCTCAGGAGCCGCGCCTGGGGTTCCTGTTGTCGTTGGAGGTCCGTCTGCCAAAATCCAGGAAGACTTCCTACTCTACCACCAGGCGTTCTAAACCACTCCGAGCCGGGGCGAACAAAATTAAAGCTGAGAAAAAAAATAAAGCAGCAGAAAAACTGATCCTTTTTGACAAATAGTAATAAAATATTTTTCTTGTAAAGGCAGGGCTAAACGATTAGCATAATAGGAATTTTCAAGAAAAACTAAAGGTCCAAACCTGACCGCAAAAATGTTTTAAGGAAATTTTAATGACAAACTGCCTTCACAAAAAAAACTAAACTCGCTCGGCAAAAAATTAAAGAATAAATACACAAATAAAAGTACAGTGCCTAAAATAATGAAATGAAAGATGTACAAAATTGTGCAGTCGTAGACTGCCTACACGATACAATAAATAGCTAACGTGAAAAATGATGAAAGTGAAATGAGGGTTGAAATGATTGCGACACTCAGGTGGAAAGACGCAAAGCGCAACCGGCAGTAGAATGAGCTGTAAGAACGCAATGCGCTGTTGCTATCTAACAGAATCTACGCAGACCTTGCCAAAGTTATGGTCCACTACAGAAATATTTAAAGAACAAAGTAAAAGCTCCTGTAGTAACCAAAGAAAACTAAATTACCTGATAAGTTGAGTAAAAGGACTTTGGCTCGGTTTGTTGCAAGAGCAAAAATAAAATTCGCGAACGCGACTGTAAAAACTGCTGGAAGAGCTGCTGTTACTCACTCATTCATTCACCTTTCACTCCAAAAGGTTGGTTAGGAAGGTGTGGTTGTCTGTGTCAGCATGCGTGTATGAATGTGTTGTTAGTATTCCCAATGAATGAAATATGAAAGCGATTTCTTGACTGAATGGACTGTAAAGAAATGGGGGGACTGATCTGCACAAAAGGGGCATAAACAAAAGGAAAAATATTTAAACTGAACTACTAAAATATTTATGGTATACAAAAAATCAAAGTTGAAGTGTCTCCGTTGACACAAAAAACCGATGGAGGCTAGGTTGGCTCTCCAGCAAAATTTAAGCAGAAATTACTAAAATGGAAGATTGCAAAATTTGAGGTGCCTCAACTGGGGCACAGGGGAGACCTAACGAACAGGATAATGCTCGTTAATAAGGGGAATAAAAGTTTAAACTGAACTACTGATAATAAAAATATACAAAAGTTGAAGTGCCTCTTATTTTTGGGCACAGGGGGCCTAACGAACGAGGTAGGGTTCGTTAATGAAACGGAATGAATTTAAGAATGCCTGGGCCAAAAAAAATTATATAAATTTTGAATAAAAAAAGCCTAAATGTGGGAAAATATCCCTAGTTGTTACTATATAAATTTTGAATATAAAAGTATAACACAAAAAAGGCCACAGGCTCGGATCCGGCCTGCAAAGGCACGAGTCCGCACCACGCTGCTGCGTAGTTACCGTGAAACAAAAAGGTTCACTAGTAATTGACTGTGGACTAGAAATTTAGAAAAAAGATATTACTTACTAAGGACAAGCAATTGTCCCACGACTTCTCCAAAGCGGTAGAAACCAAAACAAATCGTGAGATTCAATAGAAAAATTCACACAGCCCAGCAGCAGCTTGATGCCAACAACTTCACACCTTCACAGCCCGGACCGGAGAGATCTGGTAACCCAGCCTACGAAAACGTGGGTGCACGCTATTTCGTCTCCAAGTAGAAAATATTTAAATATAAGTACCAAAAATATAAGTCAACGTAAGAAAATAAATCAGAACGTACTTACAGTAAAGTAACCAATATCCTACGACATATCTAGAGCGGTAAAAGACCAAACTTCGTAGAATAATAACCCAAAAAATAGACAACAGAGCGTGCACTTGCACTCGCTTTCGTAGCTGGGAACCGAGAGAGGTTCAAACCGAAAAGACTTGTTCAAAAACCAGCGCTCACGAACAAAATCTCACAAGAAAGTAAGAAAGAGAAACGAACAGGGGTGTACAAAGTAAAAAAAATAGAAAAGAAACAGGAGTGTAAAAAATAGCCGTTACACTGCAATGCAAAATGCAACTGAGCATTGGTAAATTAAGCATCACACAATAGATATTAAAACACAACAACGGAGATGGTTCGGACCAGAGCTGTAAAGTAATGAATAACTTTGGTAATTAATTACGTGTCATTGCCATTTCTCAGTATTTACTTATTTTAATTATCAGTACCATTACACGGAAAGTGTAATTAAGTAATTCAACTACTTGAATTGACATTTAATTAGACACAAGATATTCAATGTATTAACTATAAGAAATTTTTATGTTGTAGTTCATTTGTGGGTGCAATGTCAAAATTTGATATATGGAAAAAAAACATTATTGTAAATTTATAGCAATGGAAAATAAATTAGTGGAGAAAGAAAACTGTGTATATATAGTTGTCAATTATATTAATAAAGACAAGGTGGAAAGGAAAGTAGGTAAAAGAATCTTTATATATTTTACATTACCACAGCAATAATTTATTAATATAAATATGAAATGTGAATGCAAAAATAGAATAGATAGTTTTATTTTATTTATTTATTAAAATTATAAAAACAATAGCAAATTGTGACACAAAAGAATAGATAGGTACTATAAATACGAGTTTTCAATAATAGGTTGCACTTTTAGGCGTAATATTGTAATATATAAAAAATGTGCACGGCACATCATTAGAAAAGCATAAAAAGAAATACTTGATGCAATTAGAAGCATATTTATACCATTGTATTTGTTATGTGAGTCAAGTCTCAGATTGTAAAGGATTCATAATTTTTCTTCCCTTAGATATTTCCCTATATAGTATTATTTTTTGTAAATTATTGTAGTAAATATAACTGATTTAAATTATTTCATATACAAATCTTTAATTTCTTCGGATACTTCATTATAAATAATAAATGAGTATATACATAAAATAATTTAGTTTTTTTCAAAATTAGTTATTTGTATATCAAGGCCGCGAAATCAGTCTTTAGCGTACCGAGAGAAAAATTGTCGCCGAGGCCGCTTGTGGCCGAGGCAAGACAATCTCCGCTAAAGGATTTCGCGGACAAGATGTACACAATATTTTTTGTGCAACCGTAAAAAATATGTAATTACAAATTTTATTAATTTTAATCAGTTTCACTGTAAATTGAAAGTTGGCTTTCAAGGTAGCTATGGAATTGACATTTGATAAACAAAACAATTAGTTTTGAAAAAATCATAAAATCATAGTGATTGTTTACTCAATTTCGCGGCCGTTACCATGACAGCGGCCGCGAAATCCATTTCGCGGCCGTTGCCATAACAACAACCGCGAAATTCAATTTTGTGGCCTATATTGCGGCTGCAAAATGCCTATTTCGCGGCCGGTGGCACAAAAAATTGATTTTTCTTCCATTACAATATATAAAAATGCAATATTTGCTTTCAAAAGTGTGAGTATTTCAAAGATAACGTCCAGTAATGCATTTCTACGTGGTACATCGACTATACCAGCGAAATAAAATTATCTTTCCACGGGGGCTGATGATGTCAGTGGAGTAATTAATTTCAGAATGTGGCTTTAATATTTAATCCTTGCTTTCGTTATTCTTATGTGAATTGAAGTCGTTTTCGATATAGGATATGACGAATTTATTTTGTGTTTCAATGAATAAAGCTGTACTGGAAGCTGGAAATATAGTTTATTGTTTTTATAATTTTAGAGCAGTTAATATATTTTATGAGAAAAAAGGAACATACTGCTCTTACCAAAACCGAAATAACTGTGTTTTCCATTAGTATCCATTTCTTGTTTCTCGTCATTTTAGGAATCACCTTCAAGTTCTGCTCAGCATAGCGGATAATAATTTTATTTATTTCCTCCATGCTAACGTTGGGCTGGATATTTTGAATAACGCTCAGCCAACCTATTTTTACAGATGGACACAAAATGGCAGCCACGATCGCATCATTTTCTTCGGGTTCTAAATAAAAATAATCATGGAAACGATTTATTATTTTTTCTTCCAATTGTCGTACTATATTTGATAATACAGTGAGTTTATACTCATACTGTATTTTCTTAAATTTTATTTTTAATTTCACTAACGCTGGTATCAGATATCCAACGAAAACATTACTTTTTTGTAAAAAAAATTGAGTGTATTGCATATAGGTTGCATCAGTATAGCATATTTTTCCAGATATTGTACGTCTTAAATTATTAAAAATCTTTCAGAACTATAATTCAATTTGATTTGTTGTTTATACCCTGTAGAAGGCAGTAGTTCATACTGCCGAAACGTCGGCTTTAATAAAAATAAACAGAACTAAAAAGGTTGTATTATTTTAATTGTACGTCTTGTTTTGTAAATTTCTCTATGGTTAATTTATTGCACAATTCATCAAATATTTCGTTATGTGCTAGTAATCGGGATAGTGAATTATAAATTGAATTCCAGCGGATCACAACAGGTGTTAATAAAGCGGAGCCCATTATCTCGTTAATTTATTTCGATAATTTTGGTCAGTTACATTTTTGCACAAATTATTACATTTTTGGAAAAGCCTGAAAATAATACTTCTATTAGTGTTTTCATATTTTATCATACATGCAATAAGGTATATACCTGTGTATGCCTCTGGTTTACTCTTCGATCACTTGTCACTGTTTTCATGAAGTCGGTAGTAGCTAGTAAATTGAGCGTGTGAATTTCACACCTCAAATGTTTTAAAACTTATATATATATATTCGTCGTCTTCGTAGTCGTCACCATCATCATTATCTTTGTTGGTACGTTGTGATACATTTTCAATTCCATAATCTATAAATGCTTTCACAAAATTCGCACCATTGTCGCAGATTTTATTATATTAAATAAATTGACCAGGGGATGAAAGAAAGAGATTTGATGCAAGATCAATGGAGCGACAGAGACAATACTGGTATAGACCGATGTCCGATACATATATATATATATATATATATATATATATATATATATATATATATAGTTTATTTATTATTGTTTCTTCGTAAGTATTCTCTTATTTACTATTCTTCCGAAAATTGTTATTTACCTATTTCTGTGTATTACAGAAAACTGATTGGAAGATATATAAGCAGATATATTATTTACATATTCCATTTTGACTTTAAAATAAAATTTTGACGTTTCGAGCTGTCAATTATGTAATGTACGAAACAAAACTAATTCATATGTTTATGTAAGTAAAACAGGCGGACTCCGCAGCGCTACCAACTCTATTCTTATCTAGAATAGAGTATAAATTACAAAAGAGTATGATACAAAAAATCTGATCTGACCAACACAATAACTCCCGCCATTTAATTTTAATTAATTGAAATACATACCTATGGGGTCTCGTTGCCGCTTGCATGATGTCTGGTTGTAAATCTGGAAAACCTAATTCGATCCCAATCAACGCCAAATATTTCGAATTTTCAATGGTACAAAATTGTCCTCTGTGTTGCACTCTCCACAACAGCAATGGCGTGACGCTTGATAAACGCCCGCACGAGATAAATATGTCATCATCATTACCGAAATCTGTGTACAAAGCAGATTAGCACACCCAGCAATGGGTAATATGCCGTTATAATATATTTATTTATTTTTTTATTTAAAAACATACCTGCATATATATAATGCTAGAAATTATGTATATTAAGGTCCTTTCCATATAAGTATTCTTCTCTTTCTTCATTTCCATATAACATATGGCAACGGCCGCGAAATGGATTTCGCGGCCGTTGCCATAACAACAACCGCGAAATTCAATTTTGTGGCCTATATTGCGGCTGCAAAATGCCTATTTCGCGGCCGGTGGCACAAAAAATTGATTTTTCTTCCATTACAATATATAAAAATGCAATATTTGCTTTCAAAAGTGTGAGTATTTCAAAGATAACGTCCAGTAATGCATTTCTACGTGGTACATCGACTATACCAGCGAAATAAAATTATCTTTCCACGGGGGCTGATGATGTCAGTGGAGTAATTAATTTCAGAATGTGGCTTTAATATTTAATCCTTGCTTTCGTTATTCTTATGTGAATTGAAGTCGTTTTCGATATAGGATATGACGAATTTATTTTGTGTTTCAATGAATAAAGCTGTACTGGAAGCTGGAAATATAGTTTATTGTTTTTATAATTTTAGAGCAGTTAATATATTTTATGAGAAAAAAGGAACATACTGCTCTTACCAAAACCGAAATAACTGTGTTTTCCATTAGTATCCATTTCTTGTTTCTCGTCATTTTAGGAATCACCTTCAAGTTCTGCTCAGCATAGTGGATAATAATTTTATTTATTTCCTCCATGCTAACGTTGGGCTGGATATTTTGAATAACGCTCAGCCAACCTATTTTTACAGATGGACACAAAATGGCAGCCACGATCGCATCATTTTCTTCGGGTTCTAAATAAAAATAATCATGGAAACGATTTATTATTTTTTCTTCCAATTGTCGTACTATATTTGATAATACAGTGAGTTTATACTCATACTGTATTTTCTTAAATTTTATTTTTAATTTCACTAACGCTGGTATCAGATATCCAACGAAAACATTACTTTTTTGTAAAAAAAATTGAGTGTATTGCATATAGGTTGCATCAGTATAGCATATTTTTCCAGATATTGTACGTCTTAAATTATTAAAAATCTTTCAGAACTATAATTCAATTTGATTTGTTGTTTATACCCTGTAGAAGGCAGTAGTTCATACTGCCGAAACGTCGGCTTTAATAAAAATAAACAGAACTAAAAAGGTTGTATTATTTTAATTGTACGTCTTGTTTTGTAAATTTCTCTATGGTTAATTTATTGCACAATTCATCAAATATTTCGTTATGTGCTAGTAATCGGGATAGTGAATTATAAATTGAATTCCAGCGGATCACAACAGGTGTTAATAAAGCGGAGCCCATTATCTCGTTAATTTATTTCGATAATTTTGGTCAGTTACATTTTTGCACAAATTATTACATTTTTGGAAAAGCCTGAAAATAATACTTCTATTAGTGTTTTCATATTTTATCATACATGCAATAAGGTATATACCTGTGTATGCCTCTGGTTTACTCTTCGATCACTTGTCACTGTTTTCATGAAGTCGGTAGTAGCTAGTAAATTGAGCGTGTGAATTTCACACCTCAAATGTTTTAAAACTTATATATATATTCGTCGTCTTCGTAGTCGTCACCATCATCATTATCTTTGTTGGTACGTTGTGATACATTTTCAATTCCATAATCTATAAATGCTTTCACAAAATTCGCACCATTGTCGCAGATTTTATTATATTAAATAAATTGACCAGGGGATGAAAGAAAGAGATTTGATGCAAGATCAATGGAGCGACAGAGACAATACTGGTATAGACCGATGTCCGATACATATATATATATATATATATATATATATATATATATATATATATATATATAGTTTATTTATTATTGTTTCTTCGTAAGTATTCTCTTATTTACTATTCTTCCGAAAATTGTTATTTACCTATTTCTGTGTATTACAGAAAACTGATTGGAAGATATATAAGCAGATATATTATTTACATATTCCATTTTGACTTTAAAATAAAATTTTGACGTTTCGAGCTGTCAATTATGTAATGTACGAAACAAAACTAATTCATATGTTTATGTAAGTAAAACAGGCGGACTCCGCAGCGCTACCAACTCTATTCTTATCTAGAATAGAGTATAAATTACAAAAGAGTATGATACAAAAAATCTGATCTGACCAACACAATAACTCCCGCCATTTAATTTTAATTAATTGAAATACATACCTATGGGGTCTCGTTGCCGCTTGCATGATGTCTGGTTGTAAATCTGGAAAACCTAATTCGATCCCAATCAACGCCAAATATTTCGAATTTTCAATGGTACAAAATTGTCCTCTGTGTTGCACTCTCCACAACAGCAATGGCGTGACGCTTGATAAACGCCCGCACGAGATAAATATGTCATCATCATTACCGAAATCTGTGTACAAAGCAGATTAGCACACCCAGCAATGGGTAATATGCCGTTATAATATATTTATTTATTTTTTTATTTAAAAACATACCTGCATATATATAATGCTAGAAATTATGTATATTAAGGTCCTTTCCATATAAGTATTCTTCTCTTTCTTCATTTCCATATAACTATTGTTCTATTTACAATTTTCTTTTTAAAACGTTACTTTTATTAATTTGAAATCATTATTTTTTGACAGTGACATTTATCTGCCAGTTACATACATTTGAGCTGAACTGTGTAACTATGGAGTTGTGTTTAAAGCATAAGTTCCGAGATATAATTTTTATATTATTTATAAATTTATCCACAAAATATATAGAAAAAGTATTAATGCAAACCTGTAGAAAATGGAATAATCTTTAATTTTTTAAATAACAAATTGCAAAATAATAACGTTTAAAGGTATTTTTTGAAGAAAAAAGTAATTTAAGCTTCAAATAAACTGCCATTTCCGATTATCCGATTGACACCAAAATCTAATGGCGTCTTTCTATATTAGAATAAGGTAGAAATACATGGTTTTTGAATAATAGTATTAGAGTTAGAGCGCCCAAAAGATTCAAACACACACACATATACACCCACAGACATCATCGTGAAAATGTTAAAATTGGATTATAGGGACCTTAAAACGTGGTCAATTACTAAAATCTCGATACGCAATTTTTAGCATGATCCCTATACCTTCCACAAGAGTAGCGAGAGGTAAAATAGGTCAAGGGCAAATTCGAAGCGTTATAATAAATATGTCATATTCAAAATTCACTTTTGTAATCAGTTTTAAAATCGATCGAAGTTTCCACACCATAATATAAGTGATACTCGTACATCGTTAACTCCACCAATATCAGAAATTCGTCTACTCGATTTGATCCGAGCATGCGTAAATGTGTTGAATGTGCGGATGCAAGAGCATTGTACGTGGGCGGGTTTATACTATGCACGGATAATTAAGATGGAAATGCACGTGGGACGTTTAGGTAGGTTGCAAGGATATTTGATAAAGGTATGCTCAGATGATTTTGAAATTACCGTGGCAAATGTTACGTAATAACTAAGTATATCACTCGATTTATTTCAATATTATACGGTGATTTGAGAGAATTTTTTATTTCACTTGTAGTTTTTTCATTTTTACCTCTCGCTAAGAGAGATATTGGAATCATGCTAAAAATCGCATATCCAGATTTTAGTGAATAAGCACGTTTTAAGGTCCCTACAATCCGATAATAACATTTTTACGATGATGTATGTGTGTGTGTGTGTGGATGTGTGTGTGTGTGGGGTTGTTGGAGGCACGATTTCTTAAATTCTATAAGACTAAAGACCTATGTAACTACGGATTCCTCAATCTAACAGTAATGGGAAGAGTTGAATAGGTTCTGGTAGCAATTGGATAACTGGAAGTAGTAGTATTTTAACAAAAATCTTCTAAATATTATTTTTTGAAAATTTATGTTATTACAAATATTAAAAAACAAAATTCTCTATCCGACACATTTAAATTTTTTTATTATATCTTCTATAGATTTAAAGATATAGATACGATATTTAATATTTCTTATTGTATTATTAATTATATATTTAAAATTATAGGTATACCACATGAACCCTTCAGAAATAACGCCAATCCTGTTAATGAATTGGAAAAACCTCGAACATTTAGAAGAAATGGAGAAAACTTGCTCATAGAATGAATTTAAAATGATAGAAAATACGTAAATATAAAGATTAGGTGTAATTAGAATTTTTTGTGTGTTCAAGAAATGTTAAATACAATATATACCACAATGGAAAGGGCGCGAGAGGTATTGTGATGGCCACAGCAGATTTTTATTTATTTATTTACATCACTACATACAAAAGTATACTTCATAAAAAAATATTACAAAAAATATTTACATTACATACAAAAGAAAACAGAACAAAACAAAATTATTATTTCCACACTCAAGAGAGGAAAGTCAAACTGTCAGTCGCAGACGGCTGATACATTTCGCAGTCAGAAGTAAATTGAAAGTTGAAGGATGTAAATATAAACTCGTGTTTGTCAAAAATGGCGCAATGACAAGATACAACTTTATGGAAATTGCGCAGACCAAAGTTTGGTATGCACATTTCTAACTTTTTCTCTCTTTCGCATATATATTTTGCGATAAAATTGGTTGAAAAGATCTGCATTGATATCATAGGGTTTCTTACATCCAGTACTTTATAATATTTGACCAAAATACAACTTTTACCTCAAAAAAATAATTATTTCAAAATAATAACACTGACGTTTTCAAAAGTAAATTGTAAATAGAACAAGAGTTACATGGAAAGGAACTTAATATACATAATTTCAAATTAATAATGTTTTAAAACGAAAATTGTGAATAGCACAATAGTTAAATGGAAAGGAACTTAAAATACATAATTTCTATTATTAGTAAATATGCAGGTATGTATTTAAATAAGGAAGTAAATACATATATTAATACAGCATATTACCCATTGCTGGATGTGCTAATACACAGATTGTACACAGATTTCGGTAATGATAATGACATATTTGTATCGTGCGAGCGTTTACCATGCGTCACCTCACGAGGACTCATTTTTGGCGGGAGAGTGCATCACAGGGGTTAGTTATATGTCATTTAAAATTTGAAATATTTGATAGTAGGAATTGAATCCGGTTGCCCAGAATCTTCACCAGACACTCAGGCACGCGGCCATGAGACCCCATAGGTATATGTATTTAAATTAATAAAAATAAATGGCGGGAGGTTTTGTGTTGGCCACATCAGATTTTTACCTCTCGCTAAGATAGGTATTGGATTCATGCTAAAAATCGCATATCCAGATTTTATTGAATAAGCACGTTTTAAGGTCCCTACAATCCGATTTTAACACTTTTACGATGATGTCTGCGTGTGTGTGGATGTGTGTGTGTGTGTGTGTGTGTGTGTGTGTATGTGGGATGTTGGAAGGACGGTTACTCAAAAACTGTAAGACTTTAAATTTGTTTAACTACGTATTTCCCAATCGGACATTCATGGGAAGATCTGAAAAGGTTTTGATAACAATTGGACAACCGGAAGTAGAAGATTCTTGAAAAAAAAAATTTCTTCTAAATATTATTTTTTGAAAATTTTTCGTGGTAATATTGAAGAAAATTAAATTCTCTATCTGATACATTTAAATATTTTATTATATATTCTATAGATTTAGAGATAAAAGAAATATAATATATAAAATAATCTGTTGTAATAAATTTTACAGCCGAAAGAATGCCATGAAAAATAGTTGAAAATTTAAATTGTCAAAAAATGTCAGTGTCAGAAATCCGGAGACATTACTAAATATTTTTTCTGGGAAGTACATACATTATATTTTTCTTATTGCATTAATAGTTTAATATTTAATATTATAGGTATATTACACATACCCTTCATATATGCTGTTACTTTCGACAATGAATTGGAAACATCTCGAAAAATTAAAAGAGTAAGACAAATTTTCTTCAAAGAATGAATTTAAATTAAAAAAATCTAAATACATGGAATAGATATAAGTAGAATTTTTGGTGTAGAGTGTAAGTATACAAGAAATGTTAAATACATTAAGGTGCGAGCAGTCATGTGTCAGAATTATAGCTAGTAATTATGTATATAGATGTTATATATCATAATTTCTCATTCTAAATTTAGTGATTTTCCAATTCCATGTTATTTATTTTCCTCGACAAGTCAATTCCACACTCCTGGGCCCTGTTTCATAAAACTTCTACACTTGTAAATTACCACTGTAGAACTTGTCAAACTAATAATTTGACAAGTTTCTGTTTCAAAAACCTACAAGTGTAAATTACAAGTGACAAGTAAACTAGTCCGTTTCTACAAGTATATTTTTGCAGTTTACAAGTGTAGCGTTTCAAAAAATATTTTCTGGTTTTTACTACTAGTATTTTACAAGTGAACAGTAACCAGGAATGAAAGATTGGTCATTTGAAAATTACAAGTTGACAATTGAATTTTTTTATGACAATTAATTATAGCAATTTTCTTTTGCAATATTAGAAATGTGGTTCAGAAGAGGAAGAGGTTTGAAACTATCTGTAACACCTATTCCACAAACGGCCGGGTAATCTTTCCCCAAAATGTCGAGCACTCTGCATTATCAATTTAGTTAATTTTACAATCTGTTGCTCCTGCTGAGCCAGTTTTCTTTGCATTATCCACTTTAGCCTGAACATTAAATATAAAAAAGTATGTTTAGCAACTACTTCGTAATTTAATACTTTTCAATAGTAATATTTAAAAGAGAGCAATTATTCCAATATTAAAAAATTAATTAATCTAATTAAATTTTTAAAAGAAAATATGAAACTGAGTTTGTTGAAATAAATTAAGAAAATGGTTTATTATACTGCAAAGTGAGACTGTAACAAAAGCATTTACTAGTGTCCTTTTTCTTAAATTTGGCCATAATGTATCCCGGCAATATTGCCAGTCCTTCTCATTTGAAATTAATGCGTGCGAAACAGCAAATTCATGGATTAATTTCCATTTTTCACATTTCATATTTTTTGTTAAATTTGTGGAAAAAGCGCCAAATATGATGTATTTATGTTCCTTAATTTCACGAAGAAACGCCAATTTAATAGAATTTTTTGCCATATTAAATATAATTACAATTAATTGTAATTTTGCCTGCTTAACTTTCTTTGATTGCAAGGGTTGAATGTCAAAATGTGGACAAAATTAAATTAAATTATTTTAAAACGCATACTTTTTAATGTGATTAAAAATATATATTTAATGCAAAGGTGGCTGCATATTACATTCACTATGAAACTATGGTTTCAAACTTGTCAACTTGTAAAAATTCACTAGTAATATTGGAAAACTGACAAGTAGTGAAAAATTATTCTTGAAACAGAAATTACTAGAACTTGTCACTTGTACACTTGTCACTTATAACTTGTAACTTGTCAACTAGTAATTTTTATGAAACAGGGCCCAGGTGACAAATTAACTACATAATTTAGAAAATCTTGAAATTTTTAATGAAAAATTCTGACATTTATGTACATAATTACTAATTATCATTCTGAAACGGGCCTCCACATCTGTTTGTCAAGACCAACAATGTAACATGACTGTTCGCGCCCTATACTTAACCAAAAAAAAAGGAAGTGGCGAGAGGTATTGTGCTGGCCACAACAGATTTTTTAGATTTTGTTAGCTTGAAAATATACAGATATTTATGACATTTATATGCAACATTTGACAGAGCAAGTGAACTGTGAACTACAGTTTGTTAAATATTTTTAACAAAGCCACATTTAAGTTCTAGATTTCCAACACACCCCCTCAAAAATTCATGGAAAATTACACATTTGTTAAACCAAATTTGCTAACTAGCCCAGGCAAATTAGTCCAAAAAAAGGACGTGCTTCCCGAAAAATATTACAAAGCTGGAAATGATTTTAATCTACTTTGGGCATCCAAAATAAGATTTATATGAGTTTGCGACGGTTTCTGACATGAGCTTAACTTTTGAGAGCCGAAAAACCCAGAAATTTTGGAACTTTCTTCTGTTTTTTTCTTATAACTCAAAAACAGTGCATCTTACAGAAAATTGTACCAATATAATCGTCTCTCTTGTATCTTTCTAGAAACTTTATCACTCGAGCCATTTCCTTTACCTTATTTTTCCGTGGCTTCCCCAACATCTATCTCAATATACTAGTCTCTGCCACATTCATTTTTTTTTTCATTGATAGTGACATCTGTCAATTCGAATTATCTAGATATATTAGCAGTTTCCATGCTTGGCTGGCTGATTTATGAAACTTAATATCTTTATAATTCTTAAACTCTATATCTATTGAATATGAAGTATAAAATGCAATCAAATCGTATAGAGAATAATATATTCTTTAAAATTAATAACCATTAAATGTCAATAAATTATATTTAACTGTTGTTTTCAAGAAAATCTGTTAAAAATTGCGGATGGTACTTCTGCTGGACCAATTATAACCAAAATCTAATCACGTCTGCATAGGGATCTAAACTTGAGGAATACAAAAAATATATAATCGTCACATACACACACACATACAGACATCATCGTAAAAATAGTAAATTAATTTTCTAGGGACCCCAAACGTGTTATTCATTAGACACTCAATATCGAATGTATAACCATGTTAATAACTGATATTTAATGGTGTTTCTTCAAGAAAAACTATTAAAAGTTGCAAACTAGGGTACTTTCGATGGCCCAATTATAACCAAAATCTAATCAAGTCTGCATATGGATGTAAGGAATAGGAATACGTAAAAATCATAATTTTTGGAATTCTAGTATTGGAAATATCGTGGCCGAAATTATAGTCACACACACGCACACACACGCACACATACATACAGACATCATCGTAAAAATAGTAAAATCTTATTTTAGGGACCCTAAAGCGTGCTTATTCATTGAAAACTCAACACCGAATTTTTTGACCAGACAATAACTTCCTTACCTAGCGAAAATTCAGCGCCACAACTACTTTCGATTTTTTTCGTGTATCTGTGTGTAGGAATGAGCGAATTAAAAATAAGGAGCTTACTTTACGCAGAATTTAATGCTCTACAACTTTCGTAACTTGACATTTTTCATTTGGAGTAGCCGTTTTTGGGTTACAGGCGTGTGAACATGAGCATAACGCACTTTTCAGCTAAGTTGGTAAAAATTGCCGATCTTTGACGATAGACTGTGGCTAAACCGCTGAACCGAATTTTATGTTTAAGGAAATTATTAGACGCGAAAATTTTTTGCTCTTTAATTTTGGAAAGAGTACAATTTTCTGTAGGATGCATTGTTTTTGAGTTATAAACAAAAATGAGAAGAAAGTTCCAAAATTTCGGGGTTTTTCGGCTCTAAAAAGTTAAGCTCATGTCAGAAACCGTCGCAAACTCATATAACTCTTATTTTGGATACCCAAAGTAGATTAAAATCATATCCAGCTTTGTAATATTTTTCGGGAAGCTAAAGTCTAATTTGCCGGGACTAAACTAAATAACATTAGGTTTAAAAAATCATTTAGTCTATACAGGATGTAATAACTAAACGAGCTGCTTCAAATAATTACAATATTATTAATGTTACAATAGAACACTCCTATAGAAGACCAAGGGGGATATCCGAATAGAGATTTTTTTAAACCAGTGGTTCTCAAGATACAACACAAAGTTATATTTTTTTAAATAGGATGGTATATATTATTTAGGCCCATTCGATAGAGTATTTTTCAATTCAATTCAACCATGTAATTATTTAATATACTTACAAATCAAAAATATTGAGAAAAGTTCATTTTAAATTTAAATAAATTTGATTTTTATAATTATTTTTCAGTAGGCTATAAGTAGAAAAAACAATTGAGCTTAAATTAAAATGAAACAAATATTCGTTATTAACTTTATAAATAGTGTTCTATTTGATTTGCGTTCGAAATACTTCAAATCAACAAATAGCGGTTTTTCATACATAGCCTACTGAAAAGTAACTATAAAAATCAAATTTGTTTAAATTTCGATTGATTTTTTCTAATATTTTTGTTATGTAAGGACATAAAACGATGACATATATATATATATATATATATATATATATATATATATATATATATATATATACAATCCGATTTAAAAAAATATAAATTTGTGTTATAACCACTGGTTTAAAAAAATATTTTCTTCTCTATTTCGATGTTCCCTTGGTCTTCTATAAGATTGTATAATATTTTATTGTATCTTTAATGATAAAGAAATTATTTGAGGTAGCTCGGTTAGCTGTTACACTCTGTATACCGGCTAGCATCTTATCAAATTGCATATATTGGACGTCGATCTCTTTGTTCTCTTGCGTCGCGCGGATGAAGTGGCAACGAGAGGAGATGTGCTTCGGTTTGGAATACTATATTGGATATTCTGACAATTATCTTATACCTACGTAATCGTTGTATATAACGGTAAGTTTAACATCGATTTGATCTAATTCTTTTAAAAAGTTTATTAAATAAATTGCTTCTCAATTTTTAATGTTTCTAACACCATATTGAACACTTTTTTGAATTGATTACGGTTACTGATAAATTATTTTCTCTTTCTATTTTTGTGAACTTCTTGTGAAGTAGAAATTCTGGGCCCATTACCTGTTATTTGATCAAAATATGGCAACTTTTATACTTATATTTTGTTAAATATTCTTAACAAAGCCACCCATTTGTGGTTCGAGACATTTAAGTTCTAGATTTCGAACAAGATCTACGTCAGCGACCCCCTAAATTTAATGTGTGACCACCCAAGGGTCCAACCCGAAATTTAATAAACACTACGTTGGTATAAATTTTATAGTTAATATATACTCGTACATTAATTTTAGAAATTATTGTAAATGATTCGATAAATGTTAAAAAGAAAAAAGGGAAATATTTAGGGCACGAGGTGTCCTATTAATATTAAATTAAATCAGAACATTCATTCTGGTCAGTCGCTTGTCACGGCATTGTACGAGATAAGGCAGAAATCAGAAAAAAAATCTTTTTTCTTCCTCTTTCTTATGTAGGTTTTTTATGATGTCACGTTCTTCTCCAGGTGCTTGAGTGATTGTTAATGTAGGTTTCTAGTGCAAAGATCCTTCTCCATAAAAATTTCCACGTAAAAACACACGAAATGTTTTAGGTCAGGCTCAGTCCCACGCTGCTAATCTAACCAGTATGTGAAATTTTAATAAAAGTGAGAATGTGAATGTTTTACAGGTATCCAGGGCTTAAATGGAATTTTTAATGAAATGCCCAAACTTCACGGTTAGTTTAAATAAGGCATCAGGTAATGTTGAATGCTTCAAAACATAAAACAAAAAATGTATTAAATAACATCAATAACAATATTAAAAATGATTTTCACCTCCCGCATACCGTAAATTAAGAAAATGTAGAAATCGTTTTTCAATAATTTATTTGATTTTTTCAATCGTTGGAGATTAAGAAATTTAATATTTATGAAAAAATTAAATAAATAATTATCATAAATAGGCTATATATTTTTATGAAATACGTACATATGAGAAATTCATAAATTTATTCAAATATCTAAACAAATTTCATTAACAAATTTATGAGTACGCTACTATATGTAAATATTAAAATGAAAATACGTATCTATTTTCTAGGAAGAACATAAAAAGTATTCGATGTATTCGACATGAAAAATTGTAGTAACGCAAATAATATAATGGCGAAGGTACGAGTATATTCAATTATGTAACTAAAAATAGATTGGATGGTTGCAGAATTGTAATCGATTGTTTCAAAAATTCCATTTTAACATCAAAACTAACCAAAGTAAATTTTCCATTTCAAAGAGAAATATTTAATGATTTTATGTAAAAGTGCATGCTAGTGAGCTAGTGATAACTTATAATAATAAATCAAAGATAATTAAAATGTTCAAAATAATTTATTTCAAATATTTTGTAAACAATGAGCAATAAAAGTAAATATATTTAGGTACTTGTACAATTTCAAAAACAATCTGGAAGTAAATGTTGATAAACTAAAATTAATACAAATAAATTAAAGATCACTAGTGTTTCAATTTTAGCTTTGGTTTTATTAATGTGTTTTGTCTTTGCTTTAAAAATTTACCCACAAATTTATTTATTATTCGTAATTAACAGTTCTTTAAAGTTTGAACTTCAGTATTTGCAGGCGTATTCTGTATTCTCAACTTTTATAAGATTATAAATACTTGGAGTATATATTCAGATTAATTTTGAGTGTTCAATTAATTTGGAATAAAATATAGATATAGGCAATTTCTGGACTGTGGTGTAGATGAGGCTTTAACAATTACTCGAAATCTTAGTCAAACAGCATTTATTCTTACTAAACCGACATTTCAGTGCACATTTGCACCCTCGTTTGGACCTTATTCAGGTTAGTAAGATTTTATAGATTATTACTTATCATGTATTGTGTTCTCCATTTGTACATATGTGCTCTTTGAATTTTTTTTACGATGCGTAAAAACGGAATGTTAAGTACAAATGTATTTTGTGTACATGATATGAAACAATTAATAAAATCTTAAAACCCTGAAGAAAGTGCAAATGTGCATCGAAACGTCAGTATTGTAAGAATAAATGCTGTTTGACTGAGATTCCAAGTAAGAGTTAACACCTTATAAAATATTGAGTTTTCTCTAATAAAAATAATTATTTTCTCGGGTGTTTCCCCGATTTAGTAGTACCTGCCTAATCATTTTATTTTAATTGAAGATGCTAACCAACTACAGTAGGTAACCAAATAATTAATCACTAAATTTGTTAAAGTGAATTCAGTTTATTAATGAATCAAATAAGTGCTTGGTAAACAAGGATCTTTTGAAAAAAAAAACGAAACAATAAACGATCAAGATGAAATGTTATATATCGTCTGACAGTAACACTGAAGGAGAGTTTTTTAAATTTTATTAGTAGATTATTTAAATATAGGTGTAACACGATTGTACGGCGGCGCCTCTTTGTTTAAATTATTTGTAGCCGAACGTCAAGATTAGCTACGGATCTTGCGTTCAGAACTCTTATGTTTTGTAATTTTTTGTAAGATTCTGTAATGGCTTTTGGAAGTTTTAATCTTTGTTAGATTTTGGGATGGGATAGTTTCGTGACATTTTCAAAGAATTATTGGGGGTCATAAAAGTATTTTTAAAAGTATAAGGTTACATAGAGAAATAATTCAAAAAGCGGATGTGTCACAGCGGGGGAAAGCATCTTTGGAAATTCTGATGAAAGATTTGTCACGTAGGCCAGAATTCGGAAAGCCGTTAGAAATTCAGTTCTTCCCTCAACCTCCGAAGTGGTCTAAGTTACTTGACCAATTATAGTTTGTTAATTTTTAAGTTAGCCAATAAGGGTGTGAAGGTTGGACTTCCTTATTGGAAAGTGGGGTGAAATCGAGTGAAGATGTGTTTCACAAGATTTCAGCTCGTGGAGTCTTGTTCTGACTTTTGATCGTGAAGTTTGTTCTCTTCCCATTTGATTGTTGTCTAAATTTATAACTTGTCTTAGTGACTTGTGAATTTGGTAGTTGTCTTTGTGACTTAAATAATTGTTGAAGTCCGCGTCCTCCTAAGTTGTTTAATTTGTTGTTTAGAGTTAATTTTTATTCTTGTAATTTGAAATCATAATAATCTTAATTCTTGCATAACGGTAGTTAGTGAGTAGTTTAATAATAAAGTGCTTCAGTCGAGGCCGACCTGTGATGAACAGTAAGTAGACTGATAGATTACTTTATTCTTAGTCGTTGGTGTTGACTACCTAAGCGCTGATAGCAATTCAGTAAGCCTAGAGCTTATTCTGAGGTCGTCCTTTTTACAATTCAATTAGTTTTTATGAGAGTCAGGTACCGATCCTTTAAACAGTAGTTGTCACGATCCATAGTCATAATTTTGTTTATTGTTGTCAACCATTTATTGTTTTGTGTAAATAAATTAAGTTGATTAACCAGTTCTCAGTTTTATTTGTTAAAGTTGCCCGAATTAATTATTTTTCAGTAATCGCGTAAGCGTAAGTATTCTGTGTGAATATTGTATATTTTGTCGATTAATAGACCGCATCTGTTAATACTCTTATATTGAGTCTTTCTATCCGCGGACTCTGAAAACACGGATAGTGGTGGCAGCGTTACCCTTGATCTAAATAGTTTTGCATTAATCAAATTAGTGTTTTACTTTCGGGTCAAGTATTCAAAAACCGTTTGTTAAACGGGTAACAGTAATGAGTTATTAAACTATATCTCGTTTCCCTGTTATATAAAAGTGGTGACAGCGGTGGGATGTAAAAATAATAACTCACTAACCTTGTTATATAAAAGTGGTGCACAGCGGTGGGATCTAAAGTTTTTCTTTTGCGAAAAACTACCCCATTCAAACCAGTATAAAACCGTTAAAATCGACAGAATCTTTTTTTTTTTTCAAAATTGTAATAGATTACTGTGTGTGGTTATTGCATTTTGAATGGTAGGTGTCGAGCCGTAAATCGACATAGAGTTGTAATTAATACTTTGTGTGTTAATTGTTATTCGGGCGTGTAGGTAGTTGTCGTGCCTTTTAAAACGACAAGAAAGTTTTTTTTTTGTGACGCGTAAGTAAATACTTGGAGTTTTTATTACGGTCATAGCAGGTAGTTGCCAAGCCTTTAAATTGGTAAGAGTTTTTAAACAATAAATCTACTTCGTGTGGTTATTGTTCTAATTTGAGTAAATTTTAGTATGGCGCAAAACGAAGCCGGGTCAGTAAACATGAATGACCAATTGTTATTAGATTACCTTGTGGCGGTATCATCTATGTCGGGAATAAATACAAAAATCCCCTCGTTTTCAGGAAAACCGGACGAGAGTGTTGTAGAATTTGTAGAGAAACTTGAGAACTGTAAAGAAATGGGAAAATGGGATGAAGAGAGAACAGTGTGTATGGCAAAAATAAATTTATCGGGAGACGCGGCACGATTTGTGAAAAATAATTCAAAAAGTAGAAATACTAAGAATTGGAAAGTATTTAAAAAAGAATTATTAGAGCGGTATCAACCTAAACAAGACTCCAGGACGGTACAAAAAGCTTTCAATAATTGCTATCAGCTTAGGGACGAAACAATATCTGCATATGTATATAGATTGCATGCTTTAGCGAACTGTTTTATTGAGAGTGAGGAAGACAGTTCGGCTGATGGTTCGGGCACTGGTGCGGAAGCCGCACCTATAGATAATTCTATTTATGTAGATAGACAGTTGTTAAACCAGTTTACAACGGGAATATTGCCACATTTACAAAGGGACGTGTTTTATGAAAACCCTAAAACTTTCGAGAAAGCGGTAGAGATCGCGAAAAGATCAGAGACCGTATTTCAAATGTTGCGTCGTGATGAAGCAGATTATGTAAATAGAGTTGCCGATGAAAGAAATAGCGCGAGTACTAGTAGAAATGATTCACATTTAACGGAGTCAATTGAAAAATTAATCCAAGTTTTGGCGTTAAATAATAGCGAGAATAAGAAATCTGTGCCGGATCGCAGTAGTAAAAATTTCAAAAAAGAAAATTATAACAGCCATGCAGGTTCGAGCTCAAGTAGAGAGAATAAAGTTCTTTGTTTTAAATGTCAAAAGTACGGGCATATTGCGAAAGATTGTCGTGATAATATTGTATGTAAACGGTGTAAGAAACGCGGACATACTATGAGTACGTGTCATGTAGTGCTTCCGTCGGGTAGTAGGCCGATTAATAATAAAAATGATAAAAGATTCAATTTCAAAAACAATAATTTAAACTAGGTTGGGCCGTCGATGTTAGTTCCGAATCGGGCGGCCATAGCAAAGTATCGCAATCAGCCGACGTCGTATCCACTCTCCCTTCTAGTGCTAGCAAAGGTAAAAGGCTAAACAAAGTAGAGTTGGTTATTAATGGTAGACGGTTTGATTTCCTTATTGACACCGGTGCAAGTGTTAGTATTGTTAAGCGATACGTTGCTGAGGGACAGCAGGTATTTCCCATTGCACGATCCAGAACCATTGTTGGTATTTCTGGGAAGGAACTACCTGTAGTGGGATGTACAGAGGTAGAGTTGAGTGTAGGCCAGTATGTTATTTTCCATAACTTTGTAGTATGTGAAGATAGGCTTAGTTTAGCTACTGATGGTTTGCTCGGATTAGATTTTCTAACAGATTATCAGGCCCACATTAATTATGCATGCAATGAGATGCGTATTTATTCGGAGCGACTCACGATTTCAACAATTAGTGAGAGTAACAAGACCGCGAATGGGAAACAGGCAAATCGTGACGATCGCGAATTTCGTTCTAATCTGAGTGATAGGGCGAAAATTGCCGAATATGGGGAACTTCGTGTTCCAAAAGCGAGTAATATTACTTCTTTTTCAGCATTTCGCACCGCGAATAACCATAAAGCAAATCGTTCGTTAAGTTCTTTTTGTGATACGGGAATTCCGGTAAAAGGTGAAAGAGCCCCGAGTGACAATTATGCTACTCACGGGAGTATAAAGGCCCAACGTCGCGAGAAGAGTCGCGAACGGTTAATCGGCGGGAGTAACGTTCAAAGTAACGACGTTACTCACGGGAGTATAAAGGCCCAACGTCGCGAGAAGAGTCGCGAACGGTTAATCGGCGGGAGTAACGTTCGAAGTAACGACGTTACTCACGGGAGTATAAAGGCCCAACGTCGCGAGAAGAGTCGCGAACGGTTAATCGGCGGGAGTAACGTTCGAAGTAACGACGTTACTCACGGGAGTATAAAGGCCCAACGTCGCGAGAAGAGTCGCGAACGGTTAATCGGCGGGAGTAACGTTCAAAGTAACGACGTTACTCACGGGAGTATAAAGGCCCAACGTCGCGAGAAGAGTCGCGAACGGTTAATCGGCGGGAGTAACGTTCAAAGTAACGACGTTACTCACGGGAGTATAAAGACCCAACGTCGCGAGAAGAGTCGCGAACGGTTAATCGGTGGGAGTAACGTTCGAAGTAACAAAGTTATTCACGAAAGTATAGAGACCCAACGTCGCGAGCAGAGTCGCGAACGGTTAACCGGCAGATGTAACTTGCAAAGTCATAAAGTCACTCACGGCAAATTAAAAGCCGAAAGTCTCAAAGAGAGTCGCGAAATTGAAATAGTAGTTCAAAATAATACCGCGAAAAGTAATGAAAATTGTAGACAAGCCGTAGGTACATGCCAATCAAAGTTAGATAAAGAGAGCGAAAAGTCGGATAAAGTAATCAGTTCAGATTGTAAAACTAAAAAGAAAACAGCAGGTAATAAATTTGTAGAGCAGGATGGTAGTGCGGAGCTAGATAGGGTAGATAAAGACAGAAAATCTGAGTCGAGTCCTTTCTGTCCCTTGAAAAGTGAAAGCGTTCCAAAAAGCATATTGAAAAAGGTTCATTTCGAGGAAATTGCGCAGGTAGAGCATAATATTATCGGTTCGCAAGGTTCAGGCAGTAATATGCAAATGCCAGGCAATCCTCAAGAGTTGGAAAGAGAAATCGAAGCCGTTGAAGCAGGTAGTAAGATACGGTCGGTCCGCATCAAAGAAAGTTTTACGATACCTCCTAGGTCCGAAGCTGTGTGCTTGGCGGAGAGGAGTATTGTTCTTAGGAAAGCAGACAGTATTTTAATTGAGCCTGTGGAACTTAGTGTTCAAGGAGTTATAGCCGCTAGAGTTGTAGCGAGGAGCGATAACACCGACGTACCGGTGAAGCTAATGAATGTAACTAATGAGAATTTAGTTGTACCTGCTAAAACCATTGTAGGTTTCGAAGAAGATGTCACAATTGACATATGCGGTTCTGCCGAACCGAGTGATTTTGTTGCATCAGTGCAGGATGCAGATTTTAGAACCCTTTTCAATTTGGAACACTTGTCGCGTAATGATAAACGTAAAGTTGACGGCGTATTAATGAAATATAAAGATATTTTCATAACCAAAGATGTGAAATTAGGGTGTACGTCGAAAGTTAAGCATCGGATTATTACCGAGGACGTTCACCCGATAGCAAAAAGGCCATATCGTGTTCCGTTTACGCAAAAAGAGGTTTTGCAAGAACAATTAGAAGAGTTACTTAAAGATGGCATAATTGAAGAAAGTGATTCGCCGTGGTCAGCGCCGATAGTTTTAGTTAATCGTGTCCTGTCGGACGGTTCGTCGAAAGTTCGACTGTGTGTAGACTTTCGCGCGTTAAATAAAATAACGAAGAAGGATTTCTTACCGTTGCCGAACTTGCAAGATACAATTTCGCACATGAATGGTGCGGCATTGTTTACAACCTTGGACTTAGCGTCGGGGTATCACCAGGTAGAAATTGCCGAGGAGGATAAAGAAAAGACAGGGTTCAGTTCACCCTGGGGGCATTATCAGTGGAACAGAATGCCTTTTGGGTTGTGTAATGCACCAAGTACATTTCAGAGATTGATGTATTGTGTGTTAAGCGGTTTAATTGGGGAAAAATGTTACGTTTATTTAGACGATATTTGTATATTCTCGCGAGATGATATAGATGAACATTTGTCAAAAATTAAAGACGTATTCAATAGATTGCGGAAATTTAATTTAAAGTTAAAACCAAGTAAATGCGAATTCGTACGCAGAGAGACCGCGTATTTAGGTCACGTAATTTCGGGTGAAGGTGTTAAACCGGATATATCAAAGATTCATGCAATTGAAAAATTTCCCGTACCGAAATCAGTCCGTGACGTGAGATCATTTTTAGGGTTAGTAGGGTTTTACCGCAGATTTATTCCGGAATTCGCAAAAACAGCTAAACCATTAACTAAATTGTTACAAAAAAGTGTTGAATTTGTGTGGAAAGATAAAGAATCAGTTGCATTTAAAGATTTACGAAACGCGTTGATTAAAGAACCGATATTGATATATCCCGACTTTAGCCAGCCGTTTACGTTAACAACAGACGCGTCAAATTTCGCGTTAGGTGCAATTTTGAGTCAAAACCGCGAAGGTATGGAGCACCCAATAGCGTACGCCAGTAGAGTACTAAACAAAGCAGAATGTAATTACCCAACAATTGAAAAGGAGTGTCTAGCAGTAATTTGGGCAGTAAAGTTTTTCAGGTGTTATCTGTATGGAAGAAAATTCACGTTGATAACAGATCATCGCCCACTTCGATGGCTAAACAGTGTAAATGATCCAAGTAGTAGATTGTTAAACTGGTCGTTAAAATTGTCAGAATATGTATTCGATGTTGTTCATAAGCCGGGAAAACTAAATAGTAATGCAGATGCATTGTCGCGAATAGAAATCCGTTGTGTGAATGAATATGAGCCCGTATGGGACCGGGACTTTATTAGGCAAGAACAAGATAATGATGCAGAAATTCAAAATTGGTTAAAATTGAAGAAAAATAAATTTGGCGAATTTTATAAGGATAGAGATGGCGTAGTTTATAAATTAAGAGAGGAAAATGAACGCGAAGATAGATTGGTTGCTCCTACTAGTATGATCAATAAAATATTGAGATCACATCATGACTTACCTCATGCAGGGCATCCAGGTTTTGAGAAAACCTATAATAGGATTAAAAAGAAATTCTTTTGGAAAGATATGGGTAAGCAGGTAAAAGATTATTGTGTTCGGTGTTTGTCGTGTAACCAAAGGAAGACATCACCGCACCACAGGCCAGCCCCTTTGCAGAAGTTCAGTGAACTTAGTAAGCCGTTTGAGAGGACGGCAATGGATATCGTAGGTCCGTTTGAGAGAACCTGTAGAGGCAATAAATATATTTTGACATTCATTGACTCTTTTACGCGATACCCAGAGGCAATTGCACTACCTGATGACAAAGCTGAGACAGTAGCTAATGCTTTTATTACACAGATAATTGCACGGCATGGCGTACCTAAGCAGCTATTAACAGATAGAGGGACAAATTTTCTATCCAAATTATTTAAGAGTGTGTGTCATACATTTGGTATTAAGAAATTACAAACAACCGCGTATCATCCAATGGGAAACGGTGGTATTGAGCGGTTTCATAGAACTTTTTCAGACACTATGTCACATTATATCAGCAGCGATCACAAGGACTGGGACTTGAAGATTCCGTTTGTATTAATGGCCATCAGGAATTCAGTACATAATTCGACGGGTGAAACTCCGTTTTTCTTGATGTATGGCCGGGAGTTTGAGACTCCGTGTGATGATAGTTTAGCCCCATTAGAGAGTGAGAACAGGACTGATTATAGTCAAAATATTGAGGATAGGCTGAAAGATGCATATCAAGTTGTTAAAGGGCGAATTAATAAAGCTCAGAGTAGGAATCAGGCTCAGTACAATAAGAAAGCAGCAGAACGCAACTTGCGAGTTGGAGATTTAGTTTTCTTACACAACGAGGTAGTGAAACCTGGCTTGAGTAAGAAGTTTGTAAAGCCATGGATAGGGCCGTACAAGATTATTAAGCAGACCAGTCCTGTGAATTTCGTGATCCAGGGCGTGGCAGGCGGCAAGGAAATGGTAGTTAATGTTAACCGATTAAAATTGTACTTGGAGCCGAATTCGAAAGAGGTAGAAAAAGTAAGTAGCCCAGTTCCGCGTGTAGCTAATATGAAACAGTTTGATTACGTGTATACACCGCGAAAAAGTAGTCGCGTTGAACGGGAAAACGGTCGTACGGTAAGAGTACCGGAAGTTAGCAGAGCGCAAAGTTTAGAGTCGCTAAATGAAGCAGGTGGTGCTACGGCAACCGTCGAAGCCGAAGTTCATAGCCCGCCAAGAGTAGTTAATGACATGCCGGTAGAAATCACCGAAACGCCGCGAGCTAGATATGCGTTGCGTAGTCGTGGTAGGGTTCCAAATGAACCATGGATTTCTAGGAGTCGGACATAGTTCCGCAGTGTTTGTGTCACAGTCATGTATTGTTCTTGTTGCTAACGATTTTTAAGTTTCAGTGTTCCTAAGGCCTCGTAGTAAATGTGTTACTGAGTGTTCACATAGATAGAGAGTAGGTTCAAGCATGGAGGAAGTGGAGTCTTCCACTATGGGACAGTAATGTAGTTTGGCGACCGAGACCGATCTGAGTGATGGCGGCGTCAAGTTGAGGCAATTGGGGAAGTCCGCATCAGCGATGAAGAGTCATCGGGAGAAAGGACGTGGAACACATAAGAAAGAGTGAGTATCAATTTTTTTTTATTAATTGTATTGGATTACTTAAGATTATTGCTTATTACGAAAATAGTAGAGAGCTATTGTTCGTAGCAATAAAAGTAATTAGGGCCAGTGATTCTGCCGTGGGTTTTATGGTTCTAGGACCGCCTGGATAGGCGCCCAGCAGAGGCCATTGTCGCGTAGCCACAACAAGGGAGACGGACGGACGACTTCAAGAGGCGAATATCATTGCGGTGCCCAGGCCAGGCCAAGTACCGTGGATCATCCGGCACGTGCCCAGAAGCCCCAGCCATTGCCAGTACTGTGTGTATGGATGGTTTTGATAAATTATATTCCCTTCAGGAAGATAATTTATTTTAAGGGGAAAGGGAAAGTTGTAACACGATTGTACGGCGGCGCCTCTTTGTTTAAATTATTTGTAGCCGAACGTCAAGATTAGCTACGGATCTTGCGTTCAGAACTCTTATGTTTTGTAATTTTTTGTAAGATTCTGTAATGGCTTTTGGAAGTTTTAATCTTTGTTAGATTTTGGGATGGGATAGTTTCGTGACATTTTCAAAGAATTATTGGGGGTCATAAAAGTATTTTTAAAAGTATAAGGTTACATAGAGAAATAATTCAAAAAGCGGATGTGTCACAGCGGGGGAAAGCATCTTTGGAAATTCTGATGAAAGATTTGTCACGTAGGCCAGAATTCGGAAAGCCGTTAGAAATTCAGTTCTTCCCTCAACCTCCGAAGTGGTCTAAGTTACTTGACCAATTATAGTTTGTTAATTTTTAAGTTAGCCAATAAGGGTGTGAAGGTTGGACTTCCTTATTGGAAAGTGGGGTGAAATCGAGTGAAGATGTGTTTCACAAGATTTCAGCTCGTGGAGTCTTGTTCTGACTTTTGATCGTGAAGTTTGTTCTCTTCCCATTTGATTGTTGTCTAAATTTATAACTTGTCTTAGTGACTTGTGAATTTGGTAGTTGTCTTTGTGACTTAAATAATTGTTGAAGTCCGCGTCCTCCTAAGTTGTTTAATTTGTTGTTTAGAGTTAATTTTTATTCTTGTAATTTGAAATCATAATAATCTTAATTCTTGCATAACGGTAGTTAGTGAGTAGTTTAATAATAAAGTGCTTCAGTCGAGGCCGACCTGTGATGAACAGTAAGTAGACTGATAGATTACTTTATTCTTAGTCGTTGGTGTTGACTACCTAAGCGCTGATAGCAATTCAGTAAGCCTAGAGCTTATTCTGAGGTCGTCCTTTTTACAATTCAATTAGTTTTTATGAGAGTCAGGTACCGATCCTTTAAACAGTAGTTGTCACGATCCATAGTCATAATTTTGTTTATTGTTGTCAACCATTTATTGTTTTGTGTAAATAAATTAAGTTGATTAACCAGTTCTCAGTTTTATTTGTTAAAGTTGCCCGAATTAATTATTTTTCAGTAATCGCGTAAGCGTAAGTATTCTGTGTGAATATTGTATATTTTGTCGATTAATAGACCGCATCTGTTAATACTCTTATATTGAGTCTTTCTATCCGCGGACTCTGAAAACACGGATAGTGGTGGCAGCGTTACCCTTGATCTAAATAGTTTTGCATTAATCAAATTAGTGTTTTACTTTCGGGTCAAGTATTCAAAAACCGTTTGTTAAACGGGTAACAGTAATGAGTTATTAAACTATATCTCGTTTCCCTGTTATATAAAAGTGGTGACAGCGGTGGGATGTAAAAATAATAACTCACTAACCTTGTTATATAGGCTAAGAAAATGTGTATAAGAAATGATGAATGACGTACAAATATTTTATTCATTAATAAACTTTTCGTGCTATAAATATTTTATACTTCGTTATTATGTACTCAACCACGAGTATGATTTAGATATTTAAATACAACACGGATGAAAATTTCAAAAAATGCTTGCTCTTTCTTACTCCTCCTCCGTACATGGACTAATAAAATCTTTGCCTAAACAGAGATGAGCAATTGCTCAATTGAAACCGAAAAAAATCAATTAATAATCAATAACAAACAAACGCAGATTTTCGCATGAAGCAAAAGGGCGATTATGTTGCTAAAACACTAAAATGATAGTTACAGCGGCAGTGAAAGTTATTTTCACTGACAACGACAGAGGAAGTATATTTTTATTGCTTTTTAACTGTCAATAAAATAATTGGCATTTGTTTTACATAGCACTCTGGATGACAAGAATAATGGAAATAACAATTAAAATATTGAAAATAATAATAGCCGTTAAGGGTGAATAGCGAGCACTTGATTAGAATTGTTTTACCTTTGTCAATTGTTTATTGATTATCTTAAAGAAAAATATTGCAAATAATAGTTATCGAAAAATTAATAGCACGCATTCTTATTTAAAGTATTTTTCTCTAAAAGAATACCTAAAGGATTGACAGAGATAAAACAATCACGCTAAATCACTTGTTCATATAGAGGCCAATCGATGGTGAAGAATGGAAACCTCCTTTGTCAAATTTTGACCTTTTTAACATTTTATGTTAATAAAATGTACAAAATTATTCTACATATGATGTAGTTACCTCCTATATCGATATCGTAGTAATATAAAGAGGAAAACATACTTCTTGTATGTCATTGAAAACTAAATTCCTCCCAAGTCATGCGGTATACAATATAGGAGTCTATGAATTAAAAGTATATTTAAAATTTATTGTTACCTAAATTCGGATGATAATTATTAAAAGTATAATGTTAGCTATAATTTTATTTGTAAAAGGTTTTTTTATAAATAAGATTTTTTTAAAGTTTTGAATAATAGCGATTTTTGACATAGGAGGTTTCCATTCTTCACCATCGCAATGTAAATAATATTAATTTTAAACAAGTGGCGAAAAAATATTTGTTCAATACGGCAAATATATAGATTCACTAGCTAGGCTAAATTGAAACTCGGCTACGGTTTGTCTATGAAACGCCTTCATGACATTTAATCTGCTACTTTTTGTCTCGTTAAACAAATAAATACAGTTTACTAGTTCTTATTATGCTTTACAACTTATATTTGAAATATGTTTTCCAAAATAACTTGGGAAGCAATGAGCAAGGATATACTGTTTCCTCTTTTCAATATTTCCTACTATTAGGGGGTTGACTACATCATCAATGAAGTAAGTAAATTCACTATAAGTTGAAACAGGCTATAATCATTCCGTCCTGTTCTGTTGGTCAATCTTGGTATTGGTTTATCTTTGCGAGATCAAATGGGGCCCTTACACAGTCTCTCGACTCATTACATCTCCACTGGAGTTTGATCGGAGCTCAACCCTTTTCGGGAATTAATCCATTAGACTTAAACGATTAACATTGCACACATCTAGTAGATATTTTGGTCTGAACAGTCTTATATCTGCAACATAATATATAATAGTCATGATAACTCATTGACAATAATTAAACTGATTATAGCGCATGTCAAAATGTTTTTCTAGAAATATTGATGATGAGCATGCTGCTAGGAGGTGTCTCGCTGAAAGTTTTTAAAAATAGCGACAAAATAGTAATAGGTATACACGCTATTAAAGCTATTATATCGTTTTCATTAAGAATTAGAGCATTGTAGTATTCAGTATATTATTTTTATTGAAAAATATTCATAAATTAGGTAAAAACAGCAGCTTCTACAAATATTACCCTACTAGGATGTCGATGTTACGATTAGATTAAAATTTACTAAATCAATTCTAATGAGCCGGTCACCTTATTATATAGGTAGTTTAATTTTTAATAAACTTACTAATGATAATTTGCCAACACATACTTCAAAAATAAAACTGAAAAGCTTTTTACTTTGTGAAGCTTTTTATACAATAGGTACAAGAATATATGGATTATATATTTTGGTGTATTTATTATTTATATTTATGATGGCCTCCGAAAGGCTCACAAAAAGCCCTATTTAACAAAAGTGGTCTTATGGTAAACAGAAAACTATTAAAACTTCAAGAATAGTATCTCCTAGGTATTCGATTAATCCTTTGTTTTGTAACGCGGTTAGTCGCGCTGTATCTATCAGATACACATACAAACATAGCTTGTTTCTAACTTATTTTCCTCATATCTTTATAATACATATTTAAACTGCTTTATGACTCAATGCAGAAACAATTTGACTTAACTGATCATTTTTATTAAAATTAATTTTGACTCATAGCACAAATGGTTATATTCAAGTATTTTTCTAACAAAACACATCTCTAATTTATAGTAAATAAGTAAGAATTATTATTATTCTACAAATAAAATCAATATATTTGTAGATAAGAAAAAATACAAAAAAAATATGCCGATTATTCGCCTTTATCAAACAATTTGCAATTAAACGATTATCGAAAATTATCTTCGTGAAGTTTCTTAGGCCCAAATTAATACAGCATTTTTTCTCAATGATTTCTTACTTTGTTGGTAACATGGTTGGCAGCGTGTTTGTTTTAGGATTCCAGCAGTCCCTTGCAATCGGCACCGAATTCATCTCTAAAAGTTACAAAATATGCTACAGATAACTTACCTCTGAAAACACTGAAAAAGAGAGTGTGACATAATGTTATGACACTAATAGTCGCGCTGTATCTATTAGGTACATGTGCCACGCCCGCTGAGTTATATATTACAGTAACTGCACAATAGCGAGGAATTCAAAAGGGCCCTTTTACAAGACGATGGAGGATACATTGGTCGAGGCATATATAAAGAAATTGTAGAAATTTGTGCCAAAACTAAAATATACCTTACCAATATGAAGTTTCTCAAACATTGTTGAGATTTAATAGTGATACATGCTAGTAAAATATTAATAATAACCAAAAAGATTATCATGGACTGGCCCACATACAATCCGGCCCATTTTCCACATTCTCCACACAGCCAGTCCGCCCCTGAGTTTGTCCGGTAACATATATACATTTATTTTGCACGAATGTATACATAAGTACAACAGTAAATTGCAATATACAACTATGTTTAATGTACAGCGTGCATGACAAACCATATCCTGATTGATAGAAACATGAAAGCCTAGTATTGTTACAGAAATACAAAGTCTATTTAAAAACTAAACAGATTGCGTGATTCTGTTCTTACTTTTAAAAGCGACTATCCTTAAAAAATCAATATAAGTCTACGCATTTGCACATAAAACTGATGTTAAAATATTTTTCTCATTACTTTATTGCAATAATGTTTTACGGCACATAAATAGGGTTAGATAATAAAATTGTGTTTTTTATAGCAGATATGTAAGTAGTATGATACTGAAAATAAAAATTATAAAATTATTATCATTCTACACAACAATTATTTTTAATGAGTGCAGTTGGTTTTTGAGGTTTTATATCAATTTGTTATATGATATTTGAACTGAATAAAATTTTCCACGTGAGCGTATTTTTTAAATGTTTCCAATACGATATAATCATCACTTGCAAATATAAATAAATCTATGTAGTTATAAAAATTATAACATTTTTCTTAGGTACTTCAGATTTATAAATTTTTATATGCATACATATGTATAAATGGACCCTAATTTTTCGTAATAAATAAAGATTTAATAAATTGATATTTAACAATAAATAATTATACATAGTATATAATACTGAATTAAATATGTATATTATGTGTAGCTCAATGAGTTACTGGTTGTGTTTCCAACGGCCCTGTTTCAAATCCGACTGGAGACAATCTTCATTTTTTTAATTATACAAAAGTAATTTCTTTAATCACTTCTTCAGGACATTTTTCAATGCAAGAATCGTATCAAATCGACATTACTAAAATATATGACTTCATGCAGGTTGGCACACAATTATAATATTGGTACCCAAGCCGTGATGATAAATTTATATACAAAGTGTCCTGCGACTCGAATTCTATAGCTTAAAGGTGTATTCCTTAGGTAATTTTAATTCGAAAATCACGTATACACTTTTCCCCGAAACTAAATATGTGAAGAGTTATAAGCGATATGATATTTGATAGAGCAGGTCATTGCAGCTATGAAAAACCGAAGAATTTTTCTACTAAACTGTCGCAGACAAGACCTTGTTCCGACACATATAGTTCATCAAACAAAATCGGCCCCCAGCCTAGTCCTCTTCACAGGAGGAAAAATAGGACTTTTCCTTTCAAAATAGATTTTATAAGCAGATTTTCGGCACACCTATGGGTATTATTTTTAGCCCCATAGCACAGAATATTATGGATCGACTGTTGGACAATTGCATTCCAAAACTCAACTTTACCTCTCCTGGAGAAATACGTCGATGACATTATCTGCACAGTTCCAGGAGACGAGATTTTGACAGTTTTCAATAGTTATAACAACCGGATACAATTCACAGTGGAAACTGAAACCGACAATATTATTCCTTTTCTTGACACGCAACTTATACGAACGGAAGCCAATAGTATAAAACTAGACTGGTACCATAAACCAACAGCTTCCTGAAGATACATACATTTCCACTCACACCACCTTATCAATACAAAAATCAACACCATATTATACTTGAAACAGAATTGAAAGCATATCTCATCTATATTTCAAACAAAGAAATTTAAACAAATTGAAAAAAATCCTATTAAAGAACTGTTACTTTACCCCAATGCTCTCTCGTTTACTCTTCACCTCTGCGATTGTTGCGAGTAGGGATATAGACAACAACAATAACCAAATCAACAGACAAAATTACCTACGGTTCTCTGTCCCATGTTCATCATTTCCCTACTGGTTTATTATCAATTCTACGTAAGATTTTGTCAAAATTTCCACCCGAAAATCACTAACTGTCCGTTCCCTTTCTCTAGGTTGAAAGACAAGGTCGTCCCTGAACACAAATCTAATATAGTGTATAAAATCACCTGTACGGAATGGAACAAGGTCTACATAGAGCAAACATACATAATTTTAAAAACTAAAATTACGTAACATAAGAGCGATTTTAGATCACGATCCGGTTCTTCTGCACTATTATCACATGCATATGAGAAAAAAACTTCAAATAGATTTCAACAATGTTAATAATTTAGAACAAGAAAACAATCTGAACAAAAGGCAGTTCTTAGAAATGATACATATACATAAAGAACCTAGTACAATGAATAAAAGAACCGATGTCATTGGCCTCAAAATTTTGTACAATTATATTTTACAGCTTAATAATTCACACGTTTCAATGTAAGACTTCAACAGTAAGTTGGACCCGCAAGTACGTGGTATGTCTGTTTCATTTATGCTATTATAATAATAATAACAATAATAATTTATTTCCACAGACCAAAATATATAGGCATAGGAATAGCCAGATACAATAAATATTACATAAAAATATTAAATGTGTTCTGAAATAAAATCATCAATGATATAGAAACTTTTGTTTATTAAATACAATTTGAGTTCACGCTTAAGCGGATTATTTACATTATAATTTTGTTTTTTAAGTAGTGTGACAGTCTATATTGTGTATGTTACGTTTTTGTCATAAGCAGAGAACAACCATTCAAGAATGTTTAAATATATCGCAATTTTAGCTCATTTTAATGACTTCGTTCAATAACATTTAATAAGATTTAACATTTTGGATACAGCCAACGTAACATAGTACATTAAAGTAACCACCGATCACACTATACTGAAATACAGTGACTGATTCTTTTTAGTTCGTAGTAGATATTTAAATATTTTCCTGTACATCAATATTCCACTCCTCTCCTTACTATCTAATGGTTACTCATTTAAACCTTTAAAGAGTCACAAATTTCCAATAGTGGTCGAAATAATACTTCAAGAGACGAAATTTAGGTTACTGCTCTTTAAAATATAAGCAAAACAAATTAACCCTTCAAATTCCATTTTTTCATACATGAGTATATTTACTTTCGTTTGATTATGATTTTAACACGATTTTAATTCAAGCAATAATTTCATTTACATGAAACGTCATATGACATTTTTGAAACATTTTCAACTGTCGGCAAGGAAATGAGAAGGTATATTAGCCACAAATTTTCTCCTAGCAACATACTTCGCACTACAACAGTGTAACAGGCTGACTATTCGAGTTTTATAGGCCTGAAAATAATCTTATACTAACACAGTTACTGTGATATATTATATTTTTCTACAATAACAAAACAAAACGATAATGTATCGTGATAGACCCGTCTATTACTGGAAATCAAATAACATCGATGTGAAAATATATTATAGTCGCTTTTTGGATGAGCATGAAAAAATGCTGCAAAAAAATGAAACCCATGTTTTCTCGTACTTGGATATTATATATAAAAATAAAAATCTGCTAAATTTGTATATTTATGGGCTGGAAAAAAATACGATATACCAATATTCTTCGATGTCACTTTTCATCGATATCACTTTCTTGTAATATCTAATTATCTATAAATGGATAATACAGATATTACCGTTAAAATTGGTCATATCAAAAATAGATAATATGGGTTTTAGAAATGATTTTAGAAAAAAAATTATTTAAAATTCGGCCTCTACCGGTTTCGGCATCTCCTATGCCTTCTTCAAGAGGTAAAAATTATTTTATGTTTGCATATACACATAAAAAGAACACATTAAAATTATTTTTTTTTACAAAATCATAACAACATACGTAGGATGTCAAAACAGTTAAAAAAATAAAAAAATAAATATAATAAAATACTCAAATAGTCGTCAATATTGTAAAAGTAAAATAAATATATAATAAAATTTTCGGCATCCTTAAGAAAAAATATAATTTAGTTTTAACGTTCCAGTAATTTGATCATTTCCATATACCCATCCAGTCAAAAAGCTTCATCATCCAATATGGGTTTTATTAATAATTTTTGAAATGAATTTCTATCATTACCAGTATGATATCGAATATCGATAACAAATATTTTATATTTCCACCCTTACTAGTGACCTATGAATTTTGTTGGAAAAACAAATACATCTCTAAAATGCTCTACTAAAGGGGCAACTGTGCCATAATATAACCAACTTCGTATCTCTTAAGCAAGATCCCAGGTATCCTGTATACATATATGTAATTATTAATTTTCTAACAATTTTTATACTCAAATTAAATATTTTTTAGGCAATTTACAACATTTCAATTTTTAGCTTTTTCAGGAATTCCGCAAGGATCCAATCTAGGCCCGCTACTATTTATTTTATTTATAAATGAGTTGCTATTATCATTTATATGTCCAGTATAGGCTTAAACTGATGACAAAATTGTTTTTCAGGATGTCTACAACCTCGGATGTTTTTCACCTTCAGAATAATATAAACCTCTAGTATCTTGGTGTACACTTAACAAACTTCACATTAATATTGATAAATGTTTTTTGGTAATATATACACGAAAAAATAATTATATTACAAAATCATACATTATAAATAATAACACTCTTTTGCATAAATATTCTATTAAGGACTTAGGCGTTATTTTTACTTCAAACTTTAATATCAATGAACATAATAATTAACATTATTGCATCTGCTAGTAACATGCTAGGTTTTCTTTTCAGAATGTGCAAAATGATGCAATAGCTCTTAATTCACTTTATTTTTCATTCGTTATAAGCAAAGTAGAATACACACATTTAATTTGTTTCCCTTATTATGACAGCCATATACAGTTAAATCGTATTCAGAGAGAAAAATTGATTTAAATTGCCATCTTTAGCGACATTGCATGCCATCATTAAGTTCTAGGTGAAAATAATCTTGTGCCACCGGGGAACGATGCAGTGGAACCTGATGACAGAGAGGGACCAAAGAACCTGAAATAACCCACACAAATATTTCATTATATGTTTATTCATTTACGATCACCAGAAAATGTGATAAGTTACTAAATAATTTAATTTGATTCTGAAATACAAATTTATCACCAAATTTTGATCTCTAAATTTTTCACTACGAACATCTTTTAATGCATTCTAGTCATCAGTAAAACTAATTAAACATTAAAAAAATTCTTTGTATCTAACAATAAACTTTATCATTAAATATATACTACCATTTAAGTATGATTTAGTTATCAAAAAACCACTGCTCTGGGAACCTGCCAACAACCAATTACTTCGCAATTTAATTTGCATTTTCTCACTATGGGACCGATACCAATCGACTAGATAGTCAAAAAATTATTCTCCGGTGCATTGAATTTATGAATTAAATCCATACAGATACCAACACTTTTTATTGCAAGACACTTCTCGCTTCTCACAGTTATTATATATCGCCTCGAATTTTAAACAGCAATCTCTCTCTCGTTTTCGTCTCGTATAAAGAAACGAGACGAGACATTATGCAAGATTACTCTCGCTTCGTCGTGCATCACTACGTGCAAGTATTTACTTTGGAAACAAATAGCTACCTTGAAATAATAATTACAAACATGCTTTTTTGATTAAAGTTGTATATTTATTATCATTAAAGATAATATAAATTGCATCTGTTACATTTATAATTAGGTGTAAGTAAATCTTTTAGTTAATGACAAAGAAAACGTAAATTTAATAAATAAAATAGAAAATACATAATATTATTTTGTAATTTAGAAAAAAAAAATTGAATAGGCTTAAATTTAATTTATTGTAATAGAAACTGCTGTGTTTAAAAATAATATGTAGGTACATTAGCCGTAATGATACTTATTTAATTTTGTGTAATATTGGATATGCAATGTTTGAGCTTAAAATAACTACGAAAAAAATGAACCTTACGAATGCAGATCATCATATGCCATTTTGACTGTTTATTTAGCTGTTTTATCTTGGTATTTTATTTTCGAGTTATATTTATTAATGAGTTGTTTTATTCAGAACTAAATTTGAACATGATTTCAGCGATGAATAATTTGAATATATGAATAAAATATAAAATAAACAAATGATATTTACAACTGATTCACTTATTTGATATTGGTAATATGAGCAATTATTTTTACCCAATTAATTTAAAAATACATATTTTTATAGTATGAAAACTAAAGAACAGAGAAATTTAAACTTTATCAATCGAAAAACTGCAATATATATTTTTTATACACACAGGAAACCAATAATTACCTGTTGATAATATTCTAAATAAATAAATAAATAAATATAAGTTATTTGATTTGTGTATTTACTCGTAGAGTAATAGTTTGTTTCACGAAAGATGCCTATTCAAGGTCATTTATGAACAGTCTGATATAATATTACTCGCAGATAATTTCACTGCATTTCGTATGCATTGGCTCCACGCCTATGTTGCACACATGAAATATTTACTAATACATTTTAACCGAAAAAAAACTAACTGTAATTTATTTGAAAATGATGCTTTTATGAAATAATGCCTTTCTAAAAAATGTATATTCTTCACCTACGTTTTTCCAAAACAGAAACACGTAGACTTCACATAAACTATGGAATACAAATTAAACGTCAACGTCACTGAGTAAACATTAGCACTGAGGACAGTGTAGCAGACAATTAAATATCTTTAACTCTACGACATACGTTATTATTATTTGTGGTGTGTTAGAAAGTAATCTCACTATTTATGTATTTGTCATACAACATAAATTATTTAGACATATGTACGTTAAATAATTTCTCTCTTTCTAACATGAAATGTTGCTAGGCTACTGCTGTATATAGTGCTGTGTATTCTTTCCTCGAACAAGTAACCTTGAATAGTCATGTTTCGTGAATTCAAGTATAGCTACTTTTTCACCTATGAAAGAAGTTAGCAATCTTTCGAAAATAGACACTATTTTTTGTACATCTTTTAAATAATTACTAAAAAGATGATAAAATAAAATCTTACTCTGAATAAGAAAAGGTTACGTTAAGCTTATAAACGGGAAAAACTTCAAATCGTTCTGTTATCTGTAAACGTCAACTTTCTGTTTTGAACTAACGATTTGAAATCACTTCCAAAACAATCAGTTTTGTGTTGACTTGCAAAATGATATGTTTTTTGCAATGATAAAAAAGGTAGTTCCGTAATATGCCATGTAAGAAAAACACGGTTTTGCAAGATTTTATTTAATTCTATTTAGATTTAATATCTACAAAAAAATAATACTGAATTTTCATTTTATAGATTCGCTATTACGTTTTCCTATTAGCACAAAAAAATGAGAGGCTAACGCAGATTAACTGATCAATCATTGTTTCACACTAATGCCTTCGCATTAGTGACAGGCACTGCTGTAACTATGGCGGGTAGAAATACGAGTACAATATATATATATATATATATATATATATATATATATATATATATATATATATATATATATATATATATATATATAATTACGCCAAGTATAGAACTGCGTAGGAAGAAGCGCGCAAATTTCAGAATTCATGTTATACACCTTTTCAATTTAACAGCTATTGCTTTCTATCTCTGCACATAGTAAGTAAATGCCAGCAACTTCCAGGTGGGCTGTCAAACGAAACCTCAAAAATATTGCAGTCACTAAAAATCTGTATACTCGTTCAAACTTTGCATCATTTGACATTTTAGCTTCAAGAAAGACTTTCTTCATATTTATATTTTACGTGTAAATTTTGAAAAAAAAAACAAATGCCATGTATCTCATATGACAAGCATATAACTATGACTTAATATGTGTAGATCCCATTGCGCATATTTTCTATCTCTTTAAATTGAAAAGGTCTATTCAACGGAACTCTGGAAAAGACAAAACCGCGCTAAGGTTCATTCTAGATAAGAATGCAATAACCAGAAGAGTAATCTTTCCCGTAAAAAACGTAAATTTTAGTTCTAAAAGTAAGCGCTAAATTTGAATCAAGTGATATTGTATTATGAATGTAATATAAAGAGACGTTATGCACGTACACTGGTTTTTATTTTTATATTATCAATGGATTGAATAGGTATATAAAAAGTAAAAATAAAATATACTACAGATTATTTGTAACAAAAATAGCTCCTTTGACATATTACCTCTTAATACAGAAATATTTTCTCTGGTGTTCGAGTAATGCCTTGTCGCTCTTTTCATTTTTATGTAAGTATGTGCAATGAACGTTCTTACGAGTAGTATATGCGAATCTTTCCAAATATGTCTATAAAATGCACCGATCTCTATTCATGTGTAAAATATGTAAAATTGACAGAAGCATCTAAAGAATACGTTATTGCGTAAATATGTAAATATAAAACAAAAAGAAATATTCGAATATTTAATTTATTATAACAATCACAATATTTTCTTGAGAATATAATTCCTTAGTCACGTGACATGTTTTCCACCAATCAACATTCAGAATCTCCCTAGCTACAAGTTTATCACAGCGATGATAAAAAACAAAGAAATAAACACCGTATTTATAGTCGTTACTAAGGGATTTTTTTTCTTCATTTATGACATTGACAGTTAATTTTGAGTATAAAAATAAATAATAACAATAATTCAAACTCCGAAATATTAAATAAAACTCGTAAGTACCATGTTTTAATACAATATGAATATGTATATCAAAAGTTAGGTTAGGTTAGATTGCAAAAATTCATTATATTCTCTCATTAAATATAAGCTCGTGATATGATTAATAATCGAAGATATTGCTCGTGAAACCGAAGCAGCACATTTCAACTCGTCCTTCGGACTCGTGAAATCTGCAGCTCGGTTTCACTCGAGAATATCATCGATGATAATCATATCACTTGTTATATTACGTATGATTATAATATATACAGATTATAGAATTGAGAAATATTTTTGACAATTTAATTTCCAATTTGTAAAGTTATGAACTAAAGTTTCTGTTAGAAATTATTAACTTTTCGGATACAAGATGATTTTAATTAATTTTTTTGTTGATGGTGTATATGAAATAACTATAAAATAAATAAATGATAATCTTTTCTTACTAATGAGAGGAAATAGATTTTTTTTCGCTACAACTAAGTCAATTTTTATACAGGGTGTTAATACTAAGTCGTTACACCCGAAAATAGTAGATAGAACTCATTAAAACAAATAATTTTTCTTAGCTCAAATTTTTGATTTGGAGCCCCAGTTCATAGTTCTCTTGTTTTTCGAAAAATCGTCATAACTCCCTTATTTTAAGGAATATTTAAAAAATACAAAAACTTTCAGCATTTGCTTTCGGTTTTCTAAAACATTTGTATTTACAATTATTTTCTATTTCATCAAATAACAAAATGGCGACCAATCAAAAATTTTAAAACAAGATATTTTGAAAACCACCACATCGATTTTCAAAAATAAAATATTTTTAAAATCCTTAAACTTTCTATTACAATATTTGTCTGAAACATTTTTTTCTATCTGTCCAAAAAAACAAGTTTTTATTCACTTACTTGTCTTGCATAAGTATTAACAAACTAAAAAAAAGCATTTAAAACGAAGTAGCTTCTGAAAACAATTAAACAAAAAAGAGATTAGATTCGACAAGTACTCAAAAACAAATTACTTCAAATTTAGCGTACGTGTATGTCCGTTTGTATGTTTGTATTTTGCATAATTTATACGTAAACATGCATCATTATGAAAACGTTGAACTTCTTGGCATGTTTCTGGTTTTTGGGGAGGCAAGACGTAATGCACAGGAAGCTCGAAGAATTTATCGGGAAAGATACCCGAATCGTCAACAACCAAGTAGCCAACTCTTCAGAAAAATTTGTAGGCGTTTGTTAGAAACTGGTTGTTTCTACCCAACAACTGGTGGAAACGCCAACAGGGTACGTCGAACCCCTAGATTTGAAGAGGCTGTACTTAACATTATTGAAGATGAGCCATCGACGAGCACAAGAATAATAGGCAGTCCTTGCGAAGGTCTCCACCAACATCAAAGTACGCTGCCGGGCTTGCGTTGCTGCGAATGGTGGCCACTTTGAAAATCATATTTAGTCCCACCCTTGTTGTTTCATTGTTTATTGTTTTATTTTTCTTGTTTGTTTCTTGTTTTTCTTGTTTAATGGCAGCAAGCCTACTTGTTTTAAATGATTGTTGCAGTTTGTTAAAATGTATCTTGCAATTCAATTTGAATAAAAACTTTTTTTGGCCAGATAGAAAAAAATGTTCCAGACAAATATTGTAATAGAAAGTTTAAGGATTTTAAAAATGTTTTATTTTCGAAAATCGATGGGGGTGGTTTTCAAAATATCTTGTTTTGAAATTTTTTATTGGTCGCCATTTTGTTTTTTTAATATTTTTTTAATTTTATTTTTTAAATATTCCTTAAAATAAGGGAGTTATGACGATTTTTCGAAAAACAAGAGAACGCCAACAACTATGAACTGGGGCTCCAAATCAAAAATTTGAGCTAAGAAAAGTTGATTGTTTTAATGAGTTCTATCTACCATTTTCGGGTGTAACGACTTAGTATTAACACCCTATATATATATATATATATATATATATATATATATATATATATATATATATATATATATTATATATATATATATATATATATATATATATATATATATATATATATATATATATATATGGAACGTTCAGAAGTCAATCAGTGTAAGTCACTCTTTTATAGAATAAGACTTACGCACATGGAACATGTTAAATTTTAATAAACTTTCAGTTGCCAAAACAAGTACGTCCAAAAGTTATCCTATTTCTCAATAGATTGCACTACTTGTATTGATCGCGGAAAGATTAGTTTCGTTTTTCAGTTGTCATTTCAAGTAAGTCACTTTTCAGCTGCCATTTCAAGCAAGTCATTTGACAGTTGTGTGAGAACATACTTTTTATGCTCGTTTCGATGGCACAAGATGAAGAATTTGCTGATTTTTCTGAAAGCGAATCAGAATATTTACCTGAAACCGAAAACAGCTCATCTGAAGGTGCGTAACTATTAAACAAAAAATATTAATCTTTTAACCTAACTTTTGAATTTTTTAAAACTGAGTTCATGCTTTAGTAATGAGTATATAATTTATTATAGATGATATATTATCTGAGGATGAAATTCAACAAACGACTGTAGCGGGAACCGCATTGACAGATGATACTGCTCCAGTTTTCGAAAAACAAGTTCAAATAGGCCGTAAAAGAAAACGCAACGAAAGTCAATGGAATAGAGTTCAGAATAGCATTAAGAGACACAAAGGAGAATCATATGTTAATAGAAGCGGAAGAAAGATTCCAGAAAAAAAATTCAAAAATACGGATTGTAAGTGTGCTCGTAAGTGTATGCAATCTGTGAATCCTGAAGAACGGGAATTGATATTCAACTCCTTTTATGAAGTACAAGATAATACTAAGCAAAATATTTACTTACGTGGGTTAATTCAGAATAGTTGTGTGAAGCAACGTCGACCAAGAAATTCTTCAAAAAATCCAAAATCCAAATCCCTCAAATATTTTTTTAACTACCACAGATGCTTCAATACAAGTTTGTAAAAAAAATTTTCTGGAAACATTTCAAGTGAGTGATTCTCGTTTGTATAAAAGCTGTCGTAGTTCAGAAGTATCTTCTGTTATTGATACAAGAGGACATAGAGCGCCTGGCAATAAAATAGATGTATCAGAAGTTATACAACATATTCGATCATTTCCATCGTATAAAAGTCATTACACACGATCTGATACACCAAATCGACGTTACCTAAAATCTGATTTAACAATACACAAAATGTTTATGCTTTATGTTGAGAAATGTACTGAAGAAAGTAAAGAACCAGTAAAGGAAAAGATGTACTACCATGTGTTTTCTAAAAATTTTAACTTGCATTTTAAACCACCATCAAAAGATACCTGCCAATTATATGATTCTTTGCAAATTAAAATTGATTTTGGAGAAACCGAAGACGTAAAGAAGATTGCTGAAAGTGAAAAAGAACTTCATCTTCGTAAAGCAGAGTTAGCTAGAAGTTCTTTGAATAGCGATAAAGTATTAGCGAATGAAAATATTTTTGTATTTACATTCGATTTGGAGAAAGCATTGGCATTTCCCAAATTAAGCTGTTCTGTAGCTTATTATAAAACCAATATGTACGTTTATAATTTAGGCTTTCACAGTTTCAATGACAACACTGGTTACATGTTTATGTGGGATGAGACACAAGGATCCAGAGGATCACAAGAAATTGCATCTTGTGCGGTGAATTTTTTAAAAAAACATGCTAGCACACATTCTCACATAATCATGTATTCAGACTGTTGTACAGGCCAGAATCGTAATATTAAGATAAGTTTATCTTTACTAAAACTAGCTCAAGATCCGGAAATGACAGCAAACTACATTGATCACAAATTTCTCACATCTGGCCATAGTTATTTACCTAATGATGCAGATTTTGGAGTAATAGAATCTAAAGCAAAAAAGAAAGAATTTATTTATGGCCCAAGTGATTGGATTGATATTGTCACAAATGCAAAAAGAACAAAGCCCTTTCAAGTAACGCAGATGAATAGTAATGATTTTTTAAGTACAAAAAATTTAGAAGATGTTATTACAAATAGAAAGCTGAGTACAGAAAAACATAAAGTTAATTGGTTGCAAATTAAATGGTTCCGATATTGCAAAAATAAACCTGATTCTTTTTTTTACAAAGAAATTTGCAGGATTTTGTAGAGTTTAAAGAAATTGATATAAGAAAGACCGGCCGTAGGGGTAGACCAATTCCGTTATCAAGTATACCTACCACAGAACCTCTTATACCCTGAATTAAGATTAGTAAAAGAGATTAAGAAAAGGCACATGATGGATTTGTTGAAATTTATTCCGCCAAATTATCATCAATATTACAAACAACTTCGTTGTACAAAAGTAGTAACCCGGAGCACTTCTTCGCAGTCTAATGCAGAAGGCAGTGAAAATGATGAAAGTGATGAAAATTATTGTGATTAAAATGAAGAGTACCTATTTCTAATTTTGAGTAGATCTGTCAATAGTATATTACAGACTTATCTTATATGTTGCTACTAAATTATATAAATAATTCAGTGTACAAAAGACGTAAGTCCATTTTTTTTTTAAAAATGATTAATAGTTTTATTGTATTTCTTTATGTAAAATTTTCAATAAGCCTTTACTCAAACTCCTCTTTATCTCATTTTTTACTTTTGATGACTTACACTGATTGACTTCTGAACCCTCCATATATATATATATATATATATATATATATATATATATATATATATATATATATATATATATATATATTATACACGTAAAGCATTTTTAGCCACTCGCTGCTCTCTGTTTTAATTCTGACCCGTTCGTGACTAAATTACTAGCTTTACGTACCGTATCGGAAATAACTATTAAGTCTGAAAGGTGTAATGTAAAATAAATTAATTCCAAAGCCTTCTGTATTTAATAAATATATAATATTTTAGTCATTCGCTAGAATTTGGTATAATATGAAATATAACATTATGATTCTTTTTATTCTACTAGATAGCATTTTTCATGTACTTTTTAAATTTGGATAAATATATAGGGCAATATAGGTTGTTCCAATAAAAATAAAGTTGTATATCATTGCATGAAAATGGAACACCTGGTAGAAAAACCTATACTGAAAGTTTAAAATATACGTTGTTTGAAAATATGTCCCATAGTAATTAAAATAATCAAGTTATTATTAAAAGAAAACCAGATCGTTGGACCATCTTCTATATATTAACGTTAATTTTCTATTTTAAAATTCAATAAATATAGATGAAACTAAATTTTATATCACAAAAATAATACCTACATGTTTGAACGGTATGTTACTCGTATGTTAGCTTTGTATGAGAAAATGTTTCATAATGGTACATTAATAAGAAATGCTGCACACTGAAGCACAAATAGAACACCGAAAAATCATAATGTAACGTTTTTTTATTTATATGGGTGAAGTGTAAAACATAGACAATTATTATTAACTAAAAGAATACGTTTATTAAACGGTAAATAAATATTAGAAATATAATTAAAAGATTATAAAAGTAACTAACACTATGATGAACAATTATTAACACTAATTTAAAGACTAAGATTATTATAAGACAATTAAACACTAAGATTATTTATTTAAACAATTAACACTACTCTTTATATCACTAATTTATGTTTATTTATGTTCACTTGTCGACTGTTCTTTATATCACTAACTATTCACTACACTTATTTATATCAGACTTCTGCACTCGTTGCTTGTATAATACAGAGTGTGTTCGCTGGCTTTCGCGGTGGGTTATATACCTGGCGGAATTATTTCTAGGCTCTTCTGGAAGCTACTAGAGAATATCTAGAGATAAATAACATCACACAATAGATTACTGCCGACCAGTCCTAACGAGTGAGTGGCGGCCAGACACTGAGGCGCCTGGTAGCGCGGCGGCGGCGGCCGCGGGGGTTACGTTACACTGCCCCCTCCTTAAGACTGTTTCGTCCCGGAACAGTCCGTGGTGACGAAACCTGCATGTACTACCCTTGGTGCATTTCGAGTTCTTAAAGAAGTGACAGTCGATGGTCCGCTCGACTTCTTCTTTCTGTCCGTTAGGGTTAAAGCTGCAGACGAGAATTTCAACGCCGGTGAAACGGAAGAGGATCTCTAACATGTTCCTTACAATCCTCCAATCCAAACCGTCTAGACCACAACCCAACTTCGGTACTGCTAGCTTCAAAATGTCATTCTCCAGTAGATGATCCCTCAAATCGCACAGCGAGTTCCATAGCCTTTGATACGACGGCTTCTGGTACAAGCGTGGTTTTGTAACAAGGTAGTAGATGTACCGCTGATGGTCGGAATTGCTATCTCTCAGTCGTAGCGTTTTCCCAACAGATGGACGTTGGTTGGCCAATTCTTGTAGTCGTCCATATTTCGCCTTAAAGACTGAGGCTATGCCGCGGGACATCTTTAAGTCTTCTGATACGCAGTGGCCGAGGGAATAATCTGCAGACACGGTAAACAGATCTCGATGTTCTTCTTTTATCACGCCGTACCGCGCCTTGCGCCCAAAGGAATAGTTCTCCATGAAATCTTCAAAAGTCGGTTCTTGAGCTATGATCCGACGAACTGCTGCTCCATTATGGTCTTCGTGGTTGTCTCCAGCAAAAGGGGCTAGCCGATTAAAGTGTACCACTCTCGGCTTCCCGGTAGGTCGTTTCTTAATTCTATATACCACGTCGTTTATTCTTTTGACTACCTCATAGGGGCCCTCCCAATTCTTTTGCAGCTTTGGTGATAACCCGCGGCGCCTTTGTGGGTTGTAAAGCCACACTAAATCCCCAGGTTGATATCCACCTTTTTCGGCTTTGATGTCATACCGGTCCTTCATTCGGTCGCTGGCAGTTTGAATGTTCGTACGGACTTGTTCATGAATGTCATCCATTCTTCTCCGTAAGCCCGTAACGTAATCTTCTCCGGCCAGGTCTTCCCCAGGTTTGCTGCCGAACACTAAGTCGCATGGTAAACGCAACTCACGTCCGAATAAGATGTTCGCAGGAGTTTGCCCTGTTGTCTCATGCACGGATGAACGATAAGCCATCAGGAACAGATGAAGATGTCGGTCCCAGTCTCTTTGGTGGTTGGAGACTACCTTCGACAAATATCGGTTGATCGTTCTGTTCATTCGTTCAACCATGCCATCGGACTGCGGATGTAATGCAGTTGTCCTTGTTTTATTAATTCCTAATATCTTACAGATATTTTGGAAAACGGCAGACTCGAAATTTCTTCCCTGGTCGGAGTGAAGTTCGCGTGGTACCCCGAATCGACATATACATTCTTTAACTAAGGTTTCAGCGACCGTGGTGGCTTCTTGATTGGGTAATGGATAAGCTTCAACCCACTTGGTGAAGTAGTCCATCACAACCACGATATATTTATTTCCGTCGTTACTTTCTGGAAATGGTCCGGCCACATCAATCGCAATGCGCTCAAATGGACTGCCAACGTTGTATTGACGAATTGGAGCTTTTCGTCGTCTATGAGGGCCGTTACTTCCCGCGCAAACCACACATTTCTTGCACCAGTCTTTAGCATCTTCAGTGAAGTTAACCCAGTAAAACCGCTGGCGCAATCTTTCTAGGGTTTTGGTGACTCCAAAATGGCCTCCAGACCCGTCATGGATCTCTTTCAACACGTCTGGTATTCTACTCTTAGGAATGACCAACTGAGCTTTCTTCTCAGCTCCATCAGCATTCTCTACCACACGCTTCAACAGGCCATCCTCAATCACCATGGAGTCCCATTGCGCCCAGTACGCTTTTACACTCTGTGATTGTGGTGCAACGTCTTCCCATATTGGTTTGCATTCTTCTGCTTTCCATTTTAATAAGATTTTCAAAGTCGGGTCATTTTTTGGTCCTTGCGTAGTCCATCGGGCTGCCAACTATCATCGACTACTGTTGTCCTGGCGACGGTAAACTGTTTCTCTTCAAGTCGACTACAATGTTTGCAGTCATCTTGGCAAGGCCTTCTGGACAATGCATCGGCATTACGATGGCTGGTACCTATCCTGTGTTCGATTTTGAAATCGTATTCCTGTAGTCTTTCTATCCATCTAGCCACCTGACCTTCAGGATTCTTGAATTGTAGCAGCCATTTTAATGCAGCATGGTCAGTTCTAATCAAAAAATTTCTTCCGTACAAATATTTGTAGAAATGTTCCACGGATTTCACGACTGCCAAGAGTTCTTTTCTGGTCACACAGTAATTCCTTTCTGGTTTTGACAAGGTCTTACTAAAGTAGGCAATAACCTTCTCATGCCCATCTTGTATCTGGGAAAGAACGCCACCAATTCCGACGTTGCTGGCATCTGTGTCTAGAATGAATTATCCTTCAGGTAAAGGATAACTCAAGACGGGTGCGCTTGTCATAGCATGTTTTAGTTCTTTAAATGCAACTGTACAGTCCATTTCCCAGATAAATCTTCTTCCTTCTTCAGTAAGCCTTGTCAGTGGCTTAGCTATGTTGGCAAATCCAGGTACATATCGTCGATAATAGGTACACAAACCAAGGAAACTTCTGAGTTCGTGTTTGTCCCTAGGTGCTGGCCAGTCTCTCACAGCCTTTATCTTCTCCTGGTCAACTGCAATACCCTTACCGGACACCACGTGTCCAAGGTAATTAACTTCTCTTTGAAACAGGTGACACTTCTTCGGGCTAAGTTTCAGGTTAGCCTTCCTCAATCTCTGGAAAACCTCTTCCAAATTCTTCATGTGGTCCTCGAATGTCTTACCTGCCACAATAATATCGTCGAGGTACACTAAACAGGTTTTCCAAGATAGCCCAGCCAATACCGTTTCCATGAGTCGTTCAAACGTTGCAGGAGCATTGCAGAGCCCAAACGGCATTACGGTAAATTGCCAGAGTCCTGTACCAATAGTGAAGGCTGTCTTCTCCTTGTATTTTGGATCCAAATCCACTTGCCAGTAGCCGCTCTTTAGATCCAAAGTGGAGAACATTTTTGAGCCAGCCAAAGTGTCTAATGTGTCGTCTATTCGAGGTAGCGGGTAGCTATCCTTCTTTGTCACGTTGTTAAGTTGACGATAATCGACGCAAAATCGTGTAGAGCCATCCTTCTTCTTCACTAACACCACTGGTGAAGCCCATGGACTGCTTGAAGGTTCAATCACACCTTCCATCTTCATGTCCTCGATTATTCTTTCTGCTTCCTCACGCTTCGCCAGTGGTAGTCTTCTTGCTGGTTGACGGATGGGTCTTGCGTCTCCGGTGTCTATTTTATGGTGAACTACATTAGTTCTCCCTTTGGTTTTCTCATCAAATTGGAACACATCTTTAAAATTTCCAATTAGATTCTTTGCCTTTGTTCTCTGGTCGGCGGTCAATTCTTCAAATGATGTTGTCAATTGATTGATTAACGTGTCCGGAACTTTCTCTGATGTGTTCCCTTTGGCCTTTACAGTTTGGATAATCGAGGATACTGCCATGCATTCTCCTACAATTGTTCCTCTCTTCAGAACAACAGGATAAAAATTTACGTTCATTATCCGAACTGGTATTACCTGGCTGGCTTTGACCAGTGATTTTCCGACAACAACTCCAGTGCCGGTTTTGGCATCATCATTCTTGGGCTCCAGCATAACGATACTTCCCTCACAGAAACTACCATCTAAATGTGCTTCCAGGATAGTTTCACTTCGTTCAGGGAGGGTAACGTCCTCAGCCATTAGTACGCGCACAGCTTTGTCATCTCGTGGGTTTAATACGAGTTCTTCTTCATTGACCATCATCACGCCCTTCTTCAGGTCAAGTTTAAAACCATGCTTTGTCATTGCGTCCATCCCAAGTATTAATTCATCTTCCACTTCAGCTACCAGCGCACGATGTTTGAATGAGGTTTTTCCGATAGTGATGGTGACATCTACTTCTCCTAACGCGGTAGCTTGTTCTCCCGTTGCTGTGCGTAATCGCCACTTAGTTGGTTGAAGATGCGTCTTGCCAGTTTTCCTTATCAAGTCGGGTCTGATTATAGTTTTTGTCGCACCCGTATCCAGTAGCATTTTCAATGGCCTTCCGTTAATAGAGCCATCCACATAGATGCTATTGGCTTTATGATGAAGAGATGCGACATAACTGATGGATTGTGGAGCTACTAGATTACGGGTCGACAGTGGCCCGTTCGCATCAACCCGATTTAATTTTCCGACTCCTTTTCTTCCTTTGTCGATTCCGTCTTCTTTCGAGGGTTTCTTTCTTCCAGCAAACACTTCACTTGCAATTCGTCGCACTGTCTCTTCTAGATCTTCAGTGTTTTCTTTTCTCTCAGCATCCATATTTCGCACTCGCGATTGGTTACGTGAAGCTTGTTTGGCAGCTTCATGCTCCAATGCATATGAGAGTGCGTCAATTAAAGTTTTTGGACGGGCCAATCGCAGTGCTTGTTGAGTTTCGCTGTCTCGAACTCCGTAGATAAATGATTGAGTGGCCAGGCACTCCAAAACGCTGTCAGGAGCCGTAGGATGCGCGAGATGAACCAAACGAGCTACGTCAAATTCAAATTCTTGAAGGCTTTCTTTTGAACTCTGATACCGGTTCCTCAGTTGCGTCTGGTACACCTGCTTCAGATGCGCATTTCCATACCGCATATCCAATCGCTTGACTAGCTGGTCGTAGTCCTCTTGTTCTTCTTCTTTCAGCGTTTGCAGGATGTCGATAGCTTCTCCGCGCAACGAGACAGTCAACGCCGTAGCCTTCTCCTCGGACGTCCAATTATTCGCTTTTGCGGCCGCTTCAAATTGTTTTAAATAATTCGGCCACGAAGACTTCCCATCAAATTCCGGTGTCTTTATGTGCATTTTTGAAGTAGTATCAGGTTTTACTACTTTTCTTCCTTCTATCAGACTTGACTCAGCCACACCAGAATTCGGAATTGACGACGGTGTAATTTTAGTGAATTTTTCTCGTAATTCTTCTATCTTCCTGTCATACTTTTCTTCTAAATTCTTCAGACCTTCTTCAGTATTCTCCATTAATTTTTGTTCTAAATTTCTAGAATTTTCTTCTAATTTCTCTTCTAAACTTCTAGAATTATCCTCTAATTTTTGTTCTAAAGTTCTAGAATTTTCTTCTAATTTTTGTTCTAATGTTCTAGAAATTTCTTGTGCTTTTCTAGAACTCTCCTCCAATTTATGTTCTAACGTTCCTGTCAATTCTTCTTTTAATGTTCTAGAATTTTCATCTAATTTTTCTGTCAATTCTCCTTTTAATATTCGAGAATTTTCTGCCATAAGATTTAATTCTTCTTTTAGTGTTCTAGAACTTTCTTCTGCTTTTCTAGTACTTTCTGCCATTTCCTGTTTTAATTCTTCTTTTAATTTAGTAGAAGTTTGTTCTATCTGTTTACTAATATCGGATACGTCACCCGGAATTTCGAATAAGTAATCTTCAGGATATTCAGCAGCATCGGTTAATGCTTCCCGCAGACGAGATTGTAGAACGCTTTTCAGTCCTGTCGTATCTAATTCTCGTTCTTCCAGTTCTCTCTTGAGATCACTTACTTTTAATTCACTTAATTTTAATAGTTTAGGCATTTTATTTATTTTTATTTATTTACACTTCACAGTTTAACAACCCCACACCTGACACCAATTGTAACGTTTTTTTATTTATATGGGTGAAGTGTAAAACATAGACAATTATTATTAACTAAAAGAATACGTTTATTAAACGGTAAATAAATATTAGAAATATAATTAAAAGATTATAAAAGTAACTAACACTATGATGAACAATTATTAACACTAATTTAAAGACTAAGATTATTATAAGACAATTAAACACTAAGATTATTTATTTAAACAATTAACACTACTCTTTATATCACTAATTTATGTTTATTTATGTTCACTTGTCGACTGTTCTTTATATCACTAACTATTCACTACACTTATTTATATCAGACTTCTGCACTCGTTGCTTGTATAATACAGAGTGTGTTCGCTGGCTTTCGCGGTGGGTTATATACCTGGCGGAATTATTTCTAGGCTCTTCTGGAAGCTACTAGAGAACATCTAGAGGTAAACAACATCACACAATAGATTACTGCCGACCAGTCCTAACAAGTGAGTGGCGGCCAGACACTGGGGCGCCTGGTAGCGCGGCGGCGGCGGCCGCGGGGGTTACGTTACAATAAGCACAACATATAGGGCAAAACAGGCTGTGGTTACTCTGCGTACCTGTAACCTGCAAATGAATTGTAAGCACAAAAATTTGAGCACAGTTCTTTTTCTCTTCACTTGTGACATTAGATTATACTTTTTGTCAGCTATGAAATAATTTGTATTTTTTTTTTAGTCTTTGGGAGCCCCCAAAATATATCTGTGAACAATTTTTTAATTGGAATAATAAAAAGTAACACATTTCTTAAGATATTTTTCAATTAATCAGTATTTGACAATTATTTTTTTCCGATTTTCTTTGAAAAGAACGTTATATTTAACAGAGTTAAAAGGTTATAAGAAAGAAATAAGAAATAAATATATCAGTCAAATCTACTATCTTGAAATGCGCTCCAGAAAATAGGATGTTACTCCGTACATTAGATGAAAGTAAATGGAACGGAATAATGAATACGGGTACACTTTAAATCTTCTACTACTACTACTATATATCAAGCTTACACAGCTCTATCCATCAAATGTAATTTACCTAAGAGACGAAAGTAATAATATAATTTTCTTTTTTTAAGACAATTTCAGCAATTTTTGAGTGTATTTCCAAATTTGATGATTGAACAAAATATGTACTAATCAAATAATTTCTACAGATAGAAGTATAGTGTAGCGAATCAATTGACAGTTTATATATTTACATATTTCATATTTTCAGCGTAATTATAGGTTTATGTAAGTGTTCTGTTTGAATCTGTAAAAAATTGGTAAAAAACATCTATTTTTGTTGATTAATATAAAATTATACATGAATGGCAATTTTGTTCATTATTTACAAATTTATAGTTATTAGATAAAAAAAATACGTCCATAAGCAAGAAATTTCTCAAATCTTGTTTCTATTCGAGATATATTGTCGCGGGGAAAGAACTTTGAAGGAAAAAAAATATCCGAGTAGTATGTTAGAGTACATACACACATACAACCTTCATCTTACAAACTATTCACCATTTTACTTTTAACTCACGAGAATTTGATGTTTAAGGGTGAAGAAAATAGAACAAACATTTACGAGCTATTTCTTTTAAATCAATACTACTCGTCGTTTAAGTTTACTATAAGAATGTAGCTTTATAACTTATCAGTACATGCAAGAATCTTCACATGAAAAGAATTATTTTAACGTAAAATACCGCACTAATTTTATTTTTGCTTTGTAATGTAGGATAAAAAAAAACTCAGAAAAATAGTAGATGAGAAAGTATCAGTTCTTAAATTGCGTTTTGATCTTTGACACAATATTTAAACATTTTACTTTCTTTATGTTTGTGTTAAAATATTGTGACATGCACTACTCAAAAGGTAATGGATCAATGTTAAATTATATATATATATATATATGACATGGGCGTTTAACATGGGAAAACAGTTTTTTGTAAATAAAAAGTGTCCGGCAAAAAATTAAGCTATTGAATAATAAAATGACAATAGTACATTACCTCCTGTACGTTATTTAATACTACTTACTTTATTATTAATGTATAAATCAAAGAAAATTATATGTAAATATCAATAAATATTTGTTTCAATATTTTTAACTTTCATTCTTGCTGAATGGTTAGCATGGCTGCCTGTGGAACGAAATAACTTTTGAAGGTTGGGGTTCAAATCTCCTTTAAGCTATATTATTATTATTTTATTTATTCATTAATTACGATTTATATTAGACATAATGAGATAATATGTATGAATTAGTTACATAATTACAAAGTTTCTATCACGACATAATCGTAATTTCAATGGAAGTAGTAACCGACAAAAGCAAGATTTTAAACTATACCACATACTTTTTCTTTATAAATACAGTATAAATACAAAACATACACATATTAATTGTGTCTCAATCATATTTTATTAAGATCAAAAGAAAATATTATGCATTTTTATTAAATCAATGTTTTGATTATTGTAATAAATTTTTGTCATTGTTAAAACCAATTATTATTATTTTTAAAATATTGTTGTCCATTTCATTATCTATCTTCTATTTCCAATTACAATAATTTAAAAATAAGCTTTTTCTATAAAAATTGTATAAAGTATTTTCCTTTTCGTGTCAACAATGTGTTAATTGTTTGGTTTTTTGTTTTGTTTATGTCAAATATTTGTGTCAAAATGAATTTCTTGAACGTTAACGATCAAGTGAATATTATAAAAATGTATTACAATTCATAATTAATTCATAAATAAAAAAAATAATGAAAAGTTTAGCGTGATGGAGATTTGAACCACAACCTTCAAAAGTTCTTTCATCCACAGGCAGCCATGCTAACAATTCAGCCACAATGACAATTGTAAATATTTTTTATTAAATAATAAACTATTGAAACAAATATTTATTGACAGTTATTTATAATTTTCTTTAATATATGCACTAATAATACATTAATTAATATTAAATAACGTACAGGAGGTAATGTACTTTTATCATGTTCAATAGCATGGCTTAATTTTCTGCAGGACACTTTTTATTTGCAAAAAACTGTTTTCCCATGTTAAACGCCTATGTCAAGGATAGCTTGGGACACACGGTATATATGTAAGGGAAATATAATTCCCTAATTTTAATATTACCGCGCCTAAGTGTCGGCATGGCAGAGGGCACACGGTCGGGGAACAATTGCGAGCACATGTAAATTAATCATACGTAATAACTAATTACTTGTTAAAAGTCATATAAATGATTTGTATTTTTATTATTAATCTTGTTTTGGGAACTGACATTGTGATTAATAACAATAAATGTCGTTTCTTTAAATTGCAGAGAAACTCAATAATGTTCATTGATCTATAGTCTCAATATTCCCTGATTATAAAACTAGGGTAGGGAAAATAAATTTTTATCACAAATATATACCAAATATTGCTATGATTTTGGATTCTTTACACAACTTGCTGAGAAAAGGTCAGGCATTCAACTGGACCAAAGAATGTCAAGAATCAATGGATAAATTGAAAAGTATACTATGCACTCAACTAGTATTGGCAATCTTCGACCCTAATTTGCCTATACACATTTATACAGATGCCAGTTTACTAGGTGTGGATGATGTACTTAAACAACCTCAAGAAAAACCTGTGGCATATTTTTCGAAAAAATTTAATGAAGCGCAAAAAAGAAAAAAATACCTATATATATCGAATGTTTAGCTATCAAGGAGTGTGTGAAGTAATGGCAACATAGATTAATAAATAAAAAATTCACCGTCTTTTGTGATCACAAGCCTTTGGAAAATCTTAATCTTAAGTCAAGGACTGATGAGGAACTCGGTGATATGGTATACTACCTGTCTCAATGGGAAGTATAATTTAGAAGCTGATTGTCTCAGCAGAAATCCAGTTTTGGAACCAGATGAAAACATGGAGGATCAATTGAAAATTGTTAATTTAATAAAAGTACAAGATATTTTGAAAGACCAAGAGAAAAATACAGATTTACAAAAAGAGAAAAGAATACTCATTGCTAAGCAAAATAAATAAAACTAAAACAATTACCCCTTAACCTTAAAATAATAATATAAGCTATAAGCTATATACGTATTTCGAGAACTAAGTTCTCATCATCAGTATATATAAAATTAGCTGTAATGATTGTAATAAAGTTTACATCGGGAAAACTAAAAGACAAATTGACACTCGGTTTAAAGAACATTTTTATCAACTAAAAAGCGGTAATCCCGAAAAATCTAGCGTGGCTCAACATATGTTCATTAATAATCACAAAATTAACAATTCTAACATTAAACTTTTAAAACATATTAATAATGATAGATATTTAGATGCATACGAGAGCTTAATAATAAATAAATTTAAAAATAACTTGATGAACGCAGATCTCGGTCCCATACCAAATTCTAAATTATTCGATTTTATATAAACTTAAATTTTATAGGACATTTTAAATCTTAAATTTCATTGGACGCTAAATCTTAGTTTATAATTGGTATTCATTCACCTGTGACTCCTATCCCTATATAATCCCAGTTCTCTCCCTTGTTTGTTCAGAGTTGTTAGACCTCTGACATGGTGTACATGTTGAGTAATCTTAACTTCTCTGCTTAAACTTTTGTTTTTGTTCTACTGATGATGAGAACTTAGTTCTCGAAATACATATATAGCTTATAGCTTATATTATTATTTTAAGGTTAAGGGGTAATTGTTTTAGTTTTATTTATAATTTAACCTTAGACTCCTCCTATTATTGTAGCTAAGCAAAATGTTTACTACAAAAAAAAATCAAAGGAAAGGAGAAAATCAGAAAATTTCAGTGTAAAATTTATCAAGAAAGTACACGAAGACTTATGTCACATAAGCATTCATCAAATGCAGAGGATGATTGGACCATTTTACACTGCGATAAACCTAACAAAATATATTCAACATATGTGTTCAAATTGCGTAGTATGTATTAAAAACAAGTCAAGAGGACAAAAGAAGTATGGGCTTATGTCACACTTGGGGCCAGCCACAAAGCCCTTCGAAATTATTTCAATTGGTGGTTTCTGAGGATCTCGATCAACGATCAAAGACTCAAAATGCATCTGACTTTAATAAACTGTTAAAAAATATTATAAATGAAGATATTGGCATAATCCTATAAGACCAATATCCAGGTATTAACTCAAAAGAATTTTAAAAAAATCTTGTACAAAAATTCAATACCAATAATTTTCACAGCTGTGAATTCACCTTTTTCTAACGGTTTAAATGAACGTTTAAATTAAAGGTTAGTGAATAGAATAAGGTGCAAAATCAATGAAAATGAAAAGAAAATAGCTTGGACGACTATAGCTCAAGACTGTATGAGAGAAACTGGAACCAAGACAAAAAAATGCTCTGGAAAACAGCATATAACATTATAAAGATAACAAAAAAAAATATGAAAAAAATCGTAGACACTTTGAATTCAACGTTGGTGATATAGTATTTGTGGAAAACGGTAACAAATTAAATAGAAAAAACTGGACGAACTGAGTATTGGACCTTATAAAATCGTGGAAAAATTATCAAACTCAATCTACAGAATCAATACAGACAACTGTATGAGAATTTTTTTCCATATCTCTAAGCTACTACCAACGCCAGCACCTGAAGAAAATGAGGAGGAAATGGAAGATTATTAGGGGAAAGGTTTTTTAAAATAAAACTTAAAATGTCTTATTTACACCGTTCTTTTTTAATTAGACTGACCGGTTACGATCATTTACATGATCATTTTCAAAGTCCGGTAGAGACTACAAAATACAAAAATAAACAAATAAGGTACAATGCACATGACAAAAATAATACAATGATACAAAAATTAAAAAATCTGATGTGGCCAGCACATAACCTCTCGCCGTATATTTTACCTGGCTGTATGCATAAAGCAAAGAATATTTTTAGAAATACAAATAATATATTTATATAAGTCTATGACGTATAAACTTCTTTATTATTCAATAAGAGAATGTCTCAACATAAAACAATTTTCACAAATATTTACAAAATCTATAGGATATTTTACCATAAATTATGTACAATAAATTACAAAGTAGAGTTTACCATATATAAATTTTAGGCTGGTAACAGGGATTTTAAATTCGAACAACGTTCTTGTTTACTTTCTCTTCATATTCTTCTAGTAAAAACATTAATTTTGGGAGGTCTAAAATGTACATATCTGGATTGTGCATCTATTCTTACATATCTTCTTTTACATTTTATTTTTTCATATATGTTGTATCTAAATAACACTAATTCCCTTTCATAAAGTGATGGATAGATTGCACTCGGATTATTCTTATATCGATGTGTAATTTTGTCAATATTTGCAACTTACTTGAGAATAATTTGATAGCTTTTTCGCAGTTTAATGTTACTCTAGTCTACAGTGTACATTGTCCCATAATGTTTGAAACAAATTTTAGTCCTTCAACCTAGACTTGTCACCTCCATAATAGTCACAGATCAAGAAAAAATCTTCAGTAATGTCTCCGGATTTCTAACAATGACATTTATCTGTCAGTTACAAACAATTTAAATTTTCAACTATTTTTCATGGCATTCTTTCGGCTGTAAAATTTATTACAACAGATTATTTTATATATTATATTTCTTTTATCTCTAAATCTATAGAATATATAATAAAATATTTAAATGTATCAGATAGAGAATTTAATTTTCTTTAATATTACCACGAAAATTTTTTAAAAAATAATATTTAGAAAATTTTTTTTCAAGAATCTTCTACTTCCGGTTGTCCAATTATTACCAAAACCTTTTCAGATCTTCCCACGAATGTCCGATTGGGAAATACGTAGTTAAACAAATTTAAAGTCTTATAGTTTTTGAGTAACCGTCCTTACAACATCCCACATACACACACACACATACACACACACGCACACACACATCCACACACAGACACACACAGACATCATCGTAAAAATGTTAAAATCGGATTGGAGGGACCTTAAAACGTGCTTATTCAATAAAATCTGGATATGCGATTTTTACCATGAATCCAATACCTCTCTTGACGAGAGGTAAAAATACTTACACATTACAAACTACTGAAAAATTACTACGCAAAAATGTAAAAGCATATTTTGGAAAAAATATGAAAAAGTAAATCGTCAGATACGTACAACTAGTAAAGACAGAATAAAGGAATCCACAAGATAATGCAGAAGAGAACGGAAATTTATCACGTGATAGCGTCGAGGTTTAATAAAATATTTCTATTCGCGCTATTATTTAAATTAGTTTTATCATTTAAACATAGGGCTTCATTATCAATGAGCGACTTTTTAATTTCTAAATTTTCCAAGAAATCGAGAGCTCTGCTGTTATCTTTTAAGTGTAATATTTTTACATCAGTTTTAACGTTGAATTTGTGTCCAGAAATATTTATATATTCGGCAAATGCAGAATTATTAGAATTATACTTTTTACATATATGTTCGTTTATTCTAATGTTAAAATTTCTACCTGTCTTACCTACTTAATTACACCCGCATGAACAGTTTAATTTATAAACGCCAGATCTCTCTAGGAGAGGTGTATTGTTTATCTTTTGACAGAGTTCATTTTTAAGGTTAGTTATTGGCTTGAAGACGATGTCAACATTGTACTTTTTCATTAATTTTGTAATTTATATTACCTAGGAAAGGTATACTGAAACGAGGTGTTATTTTTTTGGGAGTATTTTGATTAACAAAAGCTGTCTGTAATAATAATTTGTCTTTCTTATTGTGGATAAATTGTTCAATTATTGTAGGGTTAAAACCATTGGCAGATGCTACTTGTTTAATGATTTTATTTTCATTTAGGATTTCATTATCGTCCAAGCCGTAAGTTAACATTCTATGGATGTAAGATTTAAAAACCGCTCTCTTATGTTCCACACAATGGTTGGAATCGTTATTAATTGAGTCAATAGTTAGAGTTGGTTTACGGTATATGTTAATTTTGAAGTTTTCGTCTCTGGTAATAGTTATATCAAGGAAATTAATTTTGTTGTTTTGCTGAATCTCTAGAGTAAATTTGATATTGTTGTGTAGGTTGTTTATTTGTCTATGAAAAGAAACTAGTTCATCCATTGTTCCAGTCCATAGGCACAGAATGTCATATACATATCTGAACCAGAATTTAACCTTGGTAGTATTGATGGTAGAATTGTTGAAGAGTTCGATTTCAAATTTTTTTACCGTCACATTGTTCATAAAATTTATTGTTAAATATGAGAAAGTTTTGTTTTAGACAATGTTGTATCAAAATAAATAGGCTATTACACTCATCATCCGACCAGTTTGAATTATTAAGTGCCTCTTTAATTAAATTTTTAGTTTCTTTAACTGGTACATTTGTAAAAAGGTTAGTAACGTCAAAATAAACAAGGATGCCATTATTTGACATATTATTAAAATCTTTTAACTTATTAATCAAATCAGGAGTGTTTCTAATAATTGAATAAGGTGATCTAATTTCAAAATTGTTCATTAATAATTTATTCACTGATTTTGCCAGATAGTATACCGGTGAATTAATAAAAGATACAACTGGTCTGATTGGGATTTCATGTTTATGTAATTTTGGGAGTGCGTAAAGCACCGGTGTTTTTGGGTTAATAGGAATGGTTTTTTTGATATGATGTCACTCTAAAAATTCTGCATTTTGTTTTAAAATGGTTTTTGTTTGTTGGAAAAATTTATTTATTGGGTTATTTTTAAGAGGTTTAAAATTATTATTGTTAATAAAATCATCTACTTTTTCAGTATAGTCGTCAATATATAAAATGGTTAAACAATTACGTTTATCTGCTTTCATTAGTATTAAATTATTGTCCTTTACTTTCTTTTTAATTGATTTTAAAGGTTTTATTTCTTCATTGATTTTATTGTTTCTAGTGTTCATTGATAAATGAGTTTTTCTGTAATTTTGTAATGTGTGTGTCAAATCAAGTAAGGCATTGTTATCTGTGATAAAATTGTTCAAATTTACTACATCTGCAACTAGGCGTTCAAATTGTTTAACTGTAGGTAAATTACAAGGGTTGTATTTCAGTCCTAATTCTAAAAATCTATTTTCTTTATCACTAAATGTTATATCGGATAAATTTGCGATCGTTTTATGAAAATTGTGAGCATTTATGAAAGATTGACTGTCTTTATTTATTTGATTAATTTGTCTTTTTATTTTTAATAAGCGTGATATTTTGTTTTATAATTTAGTATATTTTATTTTTCTGGTGTGGAATATCATTTCGTTGCAGTCATGTAGAAAAGCGTCTAGTTGTATAAAATTTAAATTACAGTTTAGAATATCAAATATGATTATTAAATTCAATAATGGAAGATTAAATTGTGAATGAAAACTGCCATTATTTTCTTCCCCAGGAAGGGTGATGTAAGGGAAATATAATTCCCTAATTTGAATATTACCGCGCCTAAGCGTCGGCATTGGCAGAGGGCTACACACAAGGTCGGGGAACAATTCCGAGCACATGTAAATTAATCATGCGTAATAACTAATTACTTGTAAAAGTCATATAAATTACTTGTATTTTTACCTTCCGTCACCTTTAGGTAAGGAAGTTTTTAGTGTATAAGCATGTTTTAGGGTCCTTATAATACGATTTTACCATTTTTACGATAATGTCTGTATGTATGTTTGTCTGTGTGTCTGTGTGTGTGTGACAAAAGTTCCGGATCCCATAACTTCAATACCACGATTCCAAAAATTATAATTTTTTCGTATTCCTCAAGTTTACATCCAGAAGATCAAGTGATTAGATTTTGGTTATAATTGGTGAACCGGAAGTACCCTCATTTGAAGATTTAACAGTTAAATTTGATTTATTGACATTTAACGTTATTATAACTTAAAGACTATATTATTCTCTATACGATTTGATTACATTTTATACTTCATATTCAATAGATACAGAGTTAAAGAATTTTAAAGAAATTAAATTTTATAATTCAGCCAGCTATGCTAAACATGGAAACTATTAATATATTCATATAATTCAAATTGACAGATGTCAGTATCAAAAAAAAGTAAATTAATGTGGCAGAGATGAGGATGTTGAAGTAGATGTTGGGGAAAACACGGAAAGATACGGTAAGAAAATAACTCTAGTATTACAAGTTTCTAGAAAGATACAAGAAATATGATTACATTGGTTTGAACATGTCATGAGGAGAAATGAAGAATTATATTGAAACAAGAATGAATAGTTTAGTAATAGGATGTTGAAGAAACTGAGGAAGACCAAAGATAAGATGGAAGGACTGTGTTGCGGAAGACTTGAGAGAAAAGGAACTGAATGATAACGACACGCAAAAATAGCGACCCCTAACGAATGGGAAAAGTTAAAGAGGAAGAAAATGTCAGTGTCAAGTGCAATTTGAATAATTTGTTTATGAAATAATTTTACTGGAAATTTTGAATCTTTTGCAAGAAAAATTATGTATGGAATTTATACATTATACACAGGATTGACGGAAGGTATTGTGCTGGCCACAACAGATTTTTATTATTAATCTTGTTTTGGGAACTGACATTGTGATTAATAACATTAACTGTCGTTTCTTTAAATTGCAGAGACACTCAATGATGTTCATTGATCTATAGTCTCAATATTCCCTGATTATAAAACCATTATTTATATATATATATAAATATATATATATATATATATATATATATATATATATATATATATATACCGGGTGGCGCTCGAAGTCCGTTACATAGGCATTTAACATGGGAAATAAGAATAATTTGAATATTTGCCTCCCATTAAAACTTATTGTAGTAAAACTTTGCACACATGTTTGGGAACACTTATTGCATTATATCAATAACAAATCGTTTAAAATTAATAAATAATAATTAAGAGAAATAAGAAAATGTTTTAGCAATTTTAAAATAATACTTATTATCACTCATAAAAGGATGATTAAGTCATAAGCAACCGTAGGACAATGTTAACGTCCTTGCTTCTTGTTCCAAAGGTACTGAGTTCAAACCTAGAACACCTCCTTAATTTTTTTAATTTTTACTATGTATTTTTGTGTTTTTATTTGTTTTAATTTTTTTTATATTTGTTTTTAATTGTTTTTATTTATTTTTATGTGTTTTTATTTATTTTGTTGTTTCATTGTCAAAGAACATTTTAATAATTTTTTTAAAATTAATTATAAAATCGGAAATTAAAAAAATAATGTATAATCAAATAAAATTGGTAACATTAAAACTGCATCTAAAATTAGAATAAATAAAAATATAAAAAAATTAAAGAGGTGTGCTAGGTTTGAACTCAGTACCTTTGGAACAAAAAGTATGGACGTTACCATTATGCTATGGTCGCTAATAGGTTAATGATTCTTTTATAAGTGATAATAAGTATTACTTTAAAATTGCTAGAACATTTTTTTATTTTATTTAATTATTCTTTATTTATTTTAAACAATTTATTATTAATATGATGCAATAAGTGTTCCCAAACATGTGTATAAAGTTTTATTACAATAAGTTATAATGGGAGGCAAATATTCAAATTATTCTTATTTCCCATGTTAAGCCTATGTAACGGCTTTCGAGCGCCAGCCTGTATATACATATATAAATGTAATCATGTTAATTAAAAGTTTATAAGCAAATAATTTAAATTAAAGTAAATAAAAACTAGAGAAAAAATTACAGATATTTCATTTTAATTAAATTTAAGTTACTAAATGGAGAAGCATGCAAATAGAATCACTTAGAAAGGAGAACGATTAAGCCGACAGAAATTTACAATAATAACTAAGGACATGAGGGTAGAGAAAACGAAAAATATCATGATAGCAAACAGTAATTTGGAAACAAATACAAAGAATTATTAGATATAGCGATGATTCAGTGCCTCGAATATAGAAAGGTTAAACGGGAAAAAGAAATGAAAAAATAAGTAAATAAATAATCATATCATAGGAATTACATAATTACAAACAAGTAAGAAAAAATAAACGGGAATACAACAAATAACTAAAGATTATAAAATATGTTTAAAAAAATAATAAGCCAAAGCGAGAGTAATAATTATTATATATAAAGACAGAATAACTGAAATGAGTGTGGAACTACAAATAAGAGAAAAATATTATTTTATTGTACGCTATGCACTTATGAAAAAGTTGATGTTCCAGCACCTGTGAAAATACAATTTTACGGAGAGTCTCAATAAATCAATAAAATGGAGAATACGTACTAGTATAATAATGGCTAATATAAATCTTTTGAGAAATATTCAAGGAAAAACAAGAAAACACATTATAAGAAAAGAACAAAATTTTGTGTATCTATTGCAATAAATTTTACAGTAAAGCAATTGACAAATTCAAATGTTTGTAATTTACAGATAGATGTCAGCGTAAAAAATCAAGAGTAGTTTACATAGTATAACTTTGTTGGAAATAAAAAGTATCTGGTCATATAATTGTATACAAATCTTTTTTACCTGTAATAAACGATATTTATGTAAAATAAAATAGAATTGACGAGGAGTATTATGTTGCTCACAAATTTGACACAATCTTCAATGGGCATGTCATTAATAGCCTCTTCGGCCTCTCGTTTTTATCTGAACAGTTTGTGGCGTTCACTGCTTGACACAAAAACATTCAGATGTTTTCAAATTATAGGACTGATTTTCAGCTCTAGAAATTCTTCAATAATGCTTCATATATTTGAAATTAGTAAAAAAAAATTGAATAAATGCGACAATAATAAATATGGTTGTAGTAAGCTTGAAGAAATAATTTTCGTATAGAATATATTTAAAATTAACAGAACGCTTGTATACAATTATATTCGATTTTAGAAAATATAAACGTAGCCCTTTTTTCTTACACTCTTCATTCGTAATTCAATTTAAGAAGGAAAAAATGCAAATAGCAGTGGCAAAATTCTATGGTTATTAACGAAGCATAGTTCAGTAACCAGGTAAAGAGGTGAAAATTTCGGCACGAGACATCGCGTGAGCTGCAGAATTAATTTCCATCCAATGAAAGACGGTACACGTTGTGTATTCGGCGGCGTATAGTGGCCTCACGGAAAGTGAAGAATAGCAGTTTGCCATTTACGTTAAACAGACGTTCCCAACCCTTAGTACACAATCCAAATTTAGGTCGCCACACTATATTCTAACAAAAGGTGAAAAATTAGTTTAGAATACACATATTTCAAAATCAAAATCGAATTCATTCAATTTTGTACGTGAATCTACGCGAAGAACGCAAACGTAAAAGTTTATTATCACATTACAAATTCAGTATTCTATTAATAAAAATATTTCACCATAATCCTCTATTTTTTTCTTCGTCTTTCACAGCCGTCTTATTACGTTTCATTATTTTGTATTTTTGTATCGTCTTGTAATTTAATTCTATTTTATTGTAACATTTGTTATGGCAGCGATCCAGTTACTGGTGAGATGATATTCAATAATTATTGTTTTGATATACATATAATGTCAAAATGTAATGTTTAATAAAATATACGTTATCCTTACCATCTCTTGAGTCCCTTGTTCAAGTATTATCGAGACTATACATACCAACCCACATACACTACAACACTCAAAATTTTGATTTTATAATATAATTAATTAATAGGGGTACGATAGATGGTATTTTTTGTTTGTTAAAATAAATATTCAACTAAGATAAAAATAACATATATATTCGTCATTTTTATAGAATTTAAAAAGGCGTTTGACCCAGTCAATCACACTATATTATTGGAGAAATAATATAACTTCGGCGTTTCTACTAAATTTATTAAAATTCTTCATAACATATATATAATAACGTTTTCCTGCAATTTAAATATAAAGGGATTATCTGTGAAAAAATAAAGATAACTCAAGATGTCTTGCAAGGAGAGATTCTCTCTCCTTTACTATTTTCATGATGATATTAATAGTTATTTTCATGATTCAGGAGTAAGAGGGTTGAATATTGAAAACAAGAACGATCTAATATCATTTGCATATGCCGACTATCTTGTAATATTTTGTGGTAGTCCAATATACGAACAAAGGAAATTAAATGTTACGCGAATATTTCTCAATAAATAAATTAACACTAAATTAAAATAAAACTAACATACTACTCTTTCACAAGGGTAGAACCCCAACATGAATGAACGATTTACATACATACGAAATTCAAGTCGTAAACAAATGTATTTATTTAGGTTTAGTACTCTCTTTGTCTAGTAAATTTAACTTACCTGCCAATGAAGGCCTTAGGAAAGCATCAGTAGTAATTCATTCAATAAAAATATATCATAACTGGAGCCAAATCTAATAAATGGCCTGAAATGCTTAAACTGTTACACTCAATAGTAAATGCTACGGGCATTATATGCTTGTGAAATATAGGGAAAACAACACTATAAAACTAGAAAAAGTTTAATTGATTGAGTGGCACAAATAACAATCTCTGAAAAATATAGACAATATGCTCCCTAAAATAACAATCAATCAAGAACTAAATTGGCCTTGCCAAGTAAAAACATTTCTACAAGAACTTGGTTACACTGAAGTATGGAAAGCGCGACTACTAAGAAAGCCTAAAATTGCAGATATAATCTCTCTCTATATAAACAAATTTAAAAAATCTGTTGTGGCCAGCACAATACCTCTCGCCAGTTCCGTTTTTGGTTATAAAAGTATAAGGTGCAAGCAGTCATGCACCATTGTTAGCTGTGACAGACAGGTATGGGGGTTCGTGTTAAAATGACAATTAGTAATTTTGTATATAGAAGTAAATGTCAGAATTTTTCATCAAATATTTCAAGATTTTCTAAATTCACGTAGTTAGTTTATCATACTGGTGTAGTAATTCAATTAATAACTCTGAGATTTTTGATATCAACAACTTTAACGTATATAGATCTGATCGTGATTTTCGTAGAACCGATACAAAGCGTGGAGGTGGTGTACTTGTTGCTCTTAATAAATCTATCGATTCTATGCAGATTGACATTCTTAGTGTTTGTCCCTCGTTTTCCGAGCTTCCATTTATTGATATTCTTCTTATTAAAGTTATCTTACATCATAATATATTGTACATCTGTAATATCTATATTCCACCTTCTAGTACTCTTAATGACTATAGTTCTCTATTTAATTCACTGTCATTGCTGGAATTGCTGTATAATTCAAACGTGATATTTTTCGGTGATTTCAATATACCTCACTATTTAGACTGCGTTAAAAACAATGCTAAATGTCAGTACTATATTAATCTATTGCATTTTCTGGACTTTTTTAATATGAAACAATACAACTTTATTGAAAATAGTAGTGGAAGGATTCTTGATTTGATTATAAGTAATAAAAACTGTTCAGTATCAAGAGTAATTAATACGGAGGTTAAAGAGGATAACTACCATCCCGCACTTTCTGTTGAAATTAATTTGAAATCACTCTCCAAAAAATTTAAGTCAGTAAATAATGAAGCATTTAATTTCAAAAAAGCTAATTTCCCTCAATTATATGAAGAGTTGTCCAATATTAATTGGGATTTTCTACATGCATACACTAATGTGAATTCTGCTCTTGATGCTTTATACAATATTTTTAATTCACTTCTCAGTAGAAATGTTCCTAAAAAACGCAAAACGACCAAAAATTATCCATCTTGGTTCAATGGCTCTATCATACATAAAATTAAAATGAAACACAAAGCATGGAGCAAATATAAAAAATCGAATAATATTGAAGACAAATTAGAGTATTCTAACTTACGATCTCTTATAAAGCGCGAAGTACAGGAAGCTTACAAGAGTTACTGCATAAGTATACAAAATGAAATGGTTACTGAACCTAAAAAATTCTGGTCCTTCATTAATAACAAACGTAATTCCTCTGCTATACCTTCCATTCTGCAATATAACGATGAAATAGTAAATTGTCCACAGGATATTGTTAATAAATTTGCTCTTCATTTTTCAAACTCATTCACCGACTCTATTCTCGACATCTACCCACATGCTACTGATAACTGTACCACTCTGCAACTTACCGCTGTTACTCAGGAAGACATTGTGTTTGGCATTAATAAATTAAAATGTAAAATGACTATGGGTCCCGACCTCATTCCTGCTTTCATCATTAAATATTGCAAATCTGTCATTATTCAACCCCTATTAATTATCTATAACCTTATTCTTAAAACTTCTGTTTTTCCTCAAGCATGGAAACTTTCAAAAGTTACACCAGTCTTCAAAAAAGGTGACAAGAACAACATTAATAATTATAGACCTATTTCAATCATATGCAATTTTAGTAAGATATTTGAAATAATTCTTCATACGAAAATCTATGGTCATGTTCATAATATGCTATCTAGTGAGCAACATGGATTCGTCAAAGGCAGATCAACTGAGACCAATTTAATGTATGTTACACATTACATTTGTGAAGCTATGAATGATAATTCTCAGGTTGATGTAATTTATACTGATCTTTCAAAAGCTTTCGATAAAATAGATCACTCGATTTTAATTAAGAAACTTGATCTTTTTGGTTTCTCGAATCCATTGATCAGTCTAATGTCTTCTTACCTTAAAAATAGATATCAATATGTCTGTTATCAGGGCTATAAGTCTGATCATTTCTTGCAAAAATCTGGTGTCCCTCAGGGTTCGGTACTCGGCCCTTTGTTATTCAACATCTTTATTGATGGTAATATTAAAAATGTTGACTCCAAGTACTTATTATATGCAGATGATTTGAAGTTATTTTGTAGAATATCTTCTGTTGCCGATTGTGAAAACCTTCAGAGAAATCTGAACATTATTTCTGGTTGGTGTAAAAACAATAATCTTGAGCTCAACGTCTCTAAATGTCAAGTCATGACATACACCCGAAAGCTCAATTCTATTAAATATAATTACAATATCAACAACTGTGTGCTCGATAGGTCGGATTCTATAAATGATTTGGGTGTTATTTTCGATCCCAAGTTAAATTTCACAGAACATGTTGAAAATAAAGTCTCATGTGCTTTTAGGAACTTAGGGTTTCTCATCCGAAATGCTGAGAACTTCAATAGCCAAGTATTGAAAATGCTTTTTGTATCCCTCGTACGCCCTCATTTAGAGTACTGTTCAACAGTTTGGAACCCGATTTATTCTAAGTCCGCGGTACTAATAGAAAAAGTCCAGAGAAGATTTTTAAAGTCAGCCATTTTCTATGCAGAGGGTGCTTACCCCGCTAGGGGCACGTCGCACGAATCAATGTTAGAAAAATATAATCTTGTTCTTCTGCAACAGAGAAGAAGCATGCATGCAGTTATTATTTTGTTCAAAATCATAATTAATGTAATCGATAGCCCTTACTTGTTGTCAATAATAAATTTTCATGTCCCAAGGTTATCATCGAGATATGCTACTACTTTTTACGTAACCTCTGGTAAATCCAACGCTTTGAACAAATCGCCTATACATTTTATGATTAATTCGTATCATGCTGTCGAAGACAATTTAGATATATTCTTTTGCTCATTGTATGATATTAAAAGAATATTCTATTAATTTGTACGCTTTTTTCCTACCCTGTAATTGGGCTCAGCCTGTTGGGTATGGTTCTCAAATAATAATAATAATAATAATAATACTTGTAAGGTAATGGGTGCTCTGGGTACGTTTGCACGAAATATTAACGTATCAAGGGATGCTCGGTTGAGTGTATATAATGGAGTGCTAGTGCCTGCTTTGATGTATGGAAGTGAATGCTGGGCATGGACAGGGAAGCATAAAAAGAGAGTGACTGCCGTGGAAATGAGGTATTTACGTGGTGTATGTGGGTATGTCAGACGGGATCGCGTGAGGAATAATTTGGTGTATGAAGAATGTATGGTAAGCAACAATGTGATTAAGAGAGTTGGTGTGAGTCAGTTGAGATGGTTTGGGCATGTGGAGAGAATGGCGAGTGAACGGCTTGTTAAGCGTATATATCTTGGTGAAGTTGAGGGTTTTCGATTGCGTGGCCGCCCAGTGTGTAAGTGGATGGATGTGATTGGTAGGGTGCTTAAAGAGAGAGAGTTTCCAAGTGTGAAGAGAAGAAGAGCATGTATGAATTCGATTATGAGTGTGGCCGAGGCGAAAGAAGTCTGCTTAGATAGGAATGTGTGGCGAAGGATGATTGTTTCCTAACTATTATTGTGATCCGGATGCGGTATTTCGCTACCGAAAATCGGTCACTTTAATATGTTAAGAGTAAGGATTTGTTGTATGATTGATGTTGTTCTTATTGTTATCGGGTTTGTGCGAACCCACTAAGTGGGACACGCGTGATTTTATGTATGTATGTATAATACTTGACCTAGACAAGCATATATGGAGGCCCTTGTTAAAATGATAGTAATTATTTACATAAATGTCAAATGTTATATTTTTTCACGTGGTTAATTTGTCACCAGGAATATGAAATTTACTTGTCGAGCAAAATAAACCACATGGAATTGGAATATCATGAAATTTTGGATGGAAAATTGACATTTAACATATATGTACATAATTTCTAGCTTTCATTCTAACTCGGGCCCCCATATTTGCTTGTCAAGTCCAACAAAGTTACATAACTGCTCGCGCCCTATAAATTTTTCATGTCTTTTCTTTATTTTTAGATTATTTTTCTTCCAATTTCTTGACGGGATTTCTGATGGGTATATATATATATATATATATATATATATATATATATATATATATATATATATATATATATATATATATATATATATATATGCAACTAATGCAAGTACAACCTGTACAAACAAACACAGGCTGGCCGAACGAAAGTAACTAAAAGCAAATATAAGTAAAACGCGGTAAATTCAAAAACTATGAAAGATATTTTTAAGGTGAACTAAATTTTGTTTGTAATCAGTTTGGTTATTAATACTTATACCTTTATTTATGTTTATATGGCAAGTTTCATAGAAAAGTCTTGTATCTTTACTGGGAACTTTTTCCAAAATTTTAAACTCTTTGAAATTAAATTTATGACCGGTTTGACAGTGATGTCTGCACAAGGCACTATGGTCTTCGTCTAAAGTATTGCAATGGTATTGGTGTTGATATAATCTTTTGTTAACAGGTTGAGAGGTCTCGCCGATATAGCATTTGTCACAATGACCACAATTTATTTGGTAAATGACATTCTTTTGATTGGCAGGTTCGATAATGTCTTTTAAATTTGTGAAAAGTGGTTTGAAATTAACGGCACTACTATTTGAAATTATTATATTAGAGTCCGAAATTACTTTATTTAAAATTTTGTTAATTCTACGCTAATATGGAATTCACGCATAAATATTAGGTTCGCTATGTATCATTCCATCCGCAACAGCCTCAGCAACTCTAGGGTGTTTAAGTGTGTAAAGCTTTTTGGCTATCTGCTTATGAAGAAAATCATCTGGATAACCGTTCTTTTTTAACGTATGAATTATGTGATTTATATTGTTATTATGAAAAGTGGGGTGTGATACCAATATGGCCCTGTCAATCAAGGCTGTAACAACACTGACAGCAGTCAATATGTATCATCTGAATATATTAGCAGGTTAGCATATCGGGCTAATTTATGAAATTTAATATATTTATAATTCTTTAACTCTATATCTATTGAATATGAAGTATAAAATGCGATCAAATCGTATGAGAATAATATATTCTTCAACTTATAATAACGTTAAATGTGAATAAATGATATTTAACTGCGTTTTTACAAGAAAAACTGTTAAAATCTTCAAATGAGAGTACTTCAGGTTGACCATTTATAACCTAAATCTAATCACTTGTTCTTCTGGATGTAAACTTGAGAAATATGAAAAAATAATAACTTTTGGAATCGTGGAAAGTTATGCGATCCGAAACTTTCGTCACACACGCACAGACACACACACACACACACACACACACACACATACACACACATACATACATAGAGACATCATCGTAAAAATGGTAAAATCGAATTATATGGACCTAAAACTTATTCACTAAAAACTCATCATTGAATTTTTTGACCAAAGACAATACCTTCCTTACCTAAAGGTAACGGAAGGTAAAAAGTATTATTGAAAACCTGTAGAAAATAGAATAATATTTAATTTTTATAATAACAAATTGCGAAAAAGTAACATTTAAAGGTATTTTTTGAAGAAAAACTATTTTGAGCTTCAAGTAAACTGTCATTTCCGGTTGTCCGATTGACACCAAAATCTAATGGCTTCTTTGTATATTAGAATAGGTAGAAATACATGGTTCCAAATTCTGCGATTGATAGTATTTGAGCTAGAGTGTCCAGGAGATTCACACACACATACACACCCACAGACATGTTATAACATTAATTTACTGTAACATAAGAAAAAAATCTGTTGTGGCCATCACAATACCTATCGCGCATTTTCCATTGTGGCATATATAAGTATTGTATTTAATATTTCTTGTACTCACAAAAAATTCTAATTACACCTAATCTTTATATTTACTTTTTTTCTATAATTTTAAATTCATTCTAAGACCAAGTTTTCTCCATTTCTTCTAAATGTTCGAGGTTTTTCTAATTCATTAACGGGATTGGCGTTATTTCTGAAGGGTTCATGTAATATACCCATAATTTTAAATATGGAATTAATAATACAATAGCAAATATTAGATATCGTTCCCAGAAAAAGCCTTCAGTACTATCTCTGAATTTTTAACTTACATTAGTGACATTTATCTATCAATTACAGACATTTTAATTTCTCAAGTAGTTACCATGGAGAGATTTACTAAAACAGATTATTTTTAGATTATATATCTATATCGTTAAATCTATAGAAGGTATATTAAAAAAATCTGTTGTGGCCAGCACAATACCTCTCGCCACTTCCTTTTTTTGGTTAAGTATAGGGTGCGAACAGTCATGTTACATTGTTGGTCTTGACAAGCAGATGTGGAGGCCCGTTTCAGAATGATAATTAGTAATTATGTACATAAATGTCAGAATTTGTCATTAAATATTTCAAGATTTTCTAAATTCATGTAGTTAATTTGTCACCAGGAGTGTGGAATTGACGTGTAGAGGAAAATAAATCACATGGAATTGGAAAATCACTAAATTTAGAATGAGAAATTATGATATATGACATCTATATACATAACTACTAACTATAATTCTGACACATGACTGCTCGCACCTTAATGTATTTAACATTTCTTGTATACTTACACTCTACACCAAAAATTCTACTTATATCTATTATATATTTTTAGATTTTTTTTAATTTAAATTCATTCTATCAAGAAATTTTGTCCTACTCTTTTAATTTTTTGAGATGTTTCCAATTCATTGTCGGAAGTAACAGCATATATGAAGGGTATGTGTAATATACCTATAATATTAAATATTAAACTATTAATGCAATAAGAAATAATATAATGTATGTACTTCCCAGAAAAAATATTCAGTAATATCTCCGGATTTCTGACACTGACATTTTTTGACAATTTAAATTTTCAACTATTTTCCATGGCATCCTTTCGGCTGATTTATTACAACAGATTATTTTATATATTATATTTCTTTTATCTCTAAATCTATAGAATATATAATAAAATATTTAAATGTATCAGATAGCGAATTTAATTTTCTTTAATATTACCACGCAAAATTTTCAAAAAATAATATTTAGAAGAATTTTTTTCAAGAATATTCTACTTCCGGTTGTCCAATTGTTACCAAAACCTTTTCAGATCTTCCCATGAATGTCCGATTGGGAAATACGTAGTTAAAAAAATATAAAGTCTTATAGTTTTTGAGTAATCGTCCTTCCAACATCCCATACACACACACACACACACACACACACATTCACACACACACACAGACATCATCGTAAAAATGTTAAAATCGAATTGCAGGGAACTACGTATTTCCCAATCGGACATTCATGGGAAGATCTGAAAAGGTTTTGGTAACAATTGGACAACCGGAAGTAGAAGATTCTTGAAAAAAAATCTTCTAAATATTTTTTTTTTAATTTTTCTTTGTAATACTAAAGAAAATTAAATTCTCTGTCTGATACATTTAAATATTTTATTATATATTCTATAGATTTGGAGATAAAAGATATATAATATATAAAATAAGAAAGAATGCCATGGAAAATAGTTGAAAATTTAAATCATTACTGAAGACTTTTTCTGGGAAGTACATACATTATATTATTTCTTAATGTATTAGTTAAATATTTAATATTATAGGTATACGAGTATTAAACATACCCTTCAGAAATACTGTTACTTCCGACAATGAATTTGAAACATCTCGAAATATTGGAAGAGTAGGACAAAATTTCTTCATAGAATGAATTTAAATTTAAAATAATCTAAATATATGGAATAGATGTAAGTAGAATTTTTGGTGTAGAGTGTAGGTATACAAGAAATGTTAAATATATTAGCGCGCGAGCAGTCATGTGACTTGACAAGTAGATGTGGTTTATTTTCCTCGACAAGTAAATTCCACACTCCTGGTGACAAATTAACTACGTGAATTTAGAAAATCTTGAAATTTTTAATGAAAAATTCTGACATTTGACATCTATGTACATAATTACTAATTATCATTCTGAAACCTCACATCTGCTTGTTAAGGCCTACAATGTAACATGACTGTTCGTGCCCTATACTTATGTAACCAAAAAAAAGGAAGTGGCGAGAGGTATTGTGCTGGCTACAACAGATTTTTAATATTTGTAATAACAAATTTTCAAAAATTTATATTTAGAAGATTTTTGATAAAATACTACTACTTTCCGGTTGTCCAATTGTTACCAGAATCTATTCAACTCTTCCCATTACTTTTAGATTGAGGAATCCGTAGTTACACAGGTCTTTAGTATTATATAAATTAAGAAATCGTACCTCCAACAACCTCACACACATCCACACACACACACACACACACACACATACACACACATACACACACACACACACACACACAGACATCATCGTAAAAATGTTATAATCGGATTTTAGGGACCTTAAAACGTGCCTATTCACTAAAATCTGGATGTGCGATTTTTAGCACGTTTTCAATACTTCTCTTAGCGAGAGGTAAGAACTAAAGTACTTTTGAACATGAGAATTTGAAGAAATTATGGAGAATTTATCAAACATAGAAGGAGGAGTTTTCGATATTAGCAATGAAAGTGAAGGCGGGAATAATGTTGATGTTAATAATTACAACGGTAGATCAGACATAGAAATTACAGAATAAACAATGGAGGAGGATTAAATTATTTGAATTTAGTGTACACTCCCGGTCATCTGATTTTCATAAGCGCGCCCGCCAAAGGGTTAATAGTAACATATTTGATATGCAATTTTGTAATATTCGTTTATTAAAAGCAACTTTTGTATTATACGGTAATGATTTAAAAATGATTGATTTTACTGAAAGACCTATTGTTCTGGAGGAATATCTAACGTTGTCAAATGTCTCGTTATAGTTGATACTGTATTATACTTCCTTAAACCTTGTAAAAACTTTTCATACTTGACATGAGTATCAGCGAACAATTTTTGAATATAAATATCAGCAATTCGTTTTACACGTAAGCGTATTTTTACTTCAATAGCATACTTTATAATGATTGACTTGACATCCCATAACCAAAAATGAACTTAAACAACATATAAAACACCAAACAATATCACTATGGGCAAATCAATGGCTACGACGAACTAATAACAAACTTAGAACAATAAAAAATGAGATAAAACCTTGGATGACCTACGGTACACGGAAAGAGCAAGTAATAATAACTAGACTAAGAATAGGCCATACCAAACTACCACACAGCCACATATTTACGAAAGCAAACCCAGAACAATGCGACACATGTAACACCAATATAACAGTAAAACACATTATTGAAGACTGCCCCAAATACAACAGATCGAGAACCCAGCACCTCATCCCAGGAACATCACATAGGCGCTATCGAACAACAAGCAACATACCACTAATATCATTAACTTCCTCAAAGTCTATGAAATATATAATAATATATAACTGTACAATTATATTACTACCTGTATCTTATACTATATATACTTAAACAATGTATACATAAGCTGCTGTATAAACATAGTTTCGGGGCTCAAATGACCAAGTAGTCGAAGAGCCCGCAAATAAATAAATAAAAAAATAATTAAACAAAACTCAAGATAAATATTAGGTTTGTTCGTTCCGTTATGCTGCGTTTTATCGCAAAACGCGACGATAATTGTCGCTGCGTTTTACTATTTACTGCCCATCGCCGCGATAATAATTTAAGTTACTAAAAATTATTTTTCTGTTCAATCCGTTTAGGTTAAAATATTTTGTTATTATCGAAGATATTTCAGGCTCTGTTATAATTATAAAGAACACTCATTAAAAATATATTATTCCATTTTTTATTATTTTAATTCTTTACTGTTTTTATCAAAATATTAACCGTATTACAAATCATAATTCATATGACATTGACATTTATTTATTTTACATAAATGTATTACAATTTCTGGAACATTATATAGCATACTTATTAAAAAATATCATTTTTTTTTCTTAATATTTATTTGTCAAACTTTCACACTGGTACTTCATATGTAGGCGCGAATATTACCGCTGATTTTTTATTTACCATCGAGTCATAAGTCACTGTAGAAATTATCACCGTCAGCTGCCGCTGCGTTTTATAGCAAGTTACTAGAAAAACGGAACGAACAGAATCTGATGACTTTACAATTAACCGCGAAGTGGATAGAACAGCAAATTACACCGCCGTGGTTTGCGGTAAACGCAGGATAGCGGAACGAACAAATCTTATGAAATTTATATTATAATATATCGGGGTTATTGTGTGAAAAAGAGGTTAAATTGTAGAAACTGATTGCTAAAAATTATCACCGCCAGCTGCCACTGCGTTTTACCGCAAGTTACAAAAACGAAACGAACAAAATCTGGTGCCTTTACAGTTAACCGCGAACTAAATAGAACAGCAAGTTACACCGCCGCGGTTTATGGTAGACGCAGGTTAGCGGAACGAACAAATCTTATAACATTGATATTATAATATATCGTGTTAAAAACCAATATAATTAATTGATGAAAGGTCTCAAAAATACATAATGGAAAACAGATCCAAACAAATATAATAATCACTAATCCCTGGATGGTCCAGATTCTCTCCTGCGAGCGTCAATAGCCTGGAACAGATAAAAAAATAGATGAGTATATTCTCTTAATGAGTGCTTAGGATCCACGTAAATACGCAAGGTCTTAGCCTATCTTTGGGATTAGGTTAGGATTAGGTACCAGTCCCAGCCGCACTGTAGACTATTCCTTAGCCAACAAGCGAGGGTACAGCTAAACCGCAGAATAGCTCTTCCTCAACACCGCAGTGGAGGGCAACCAGTTCCAGCCGCACTATAGACGCTTTCTCAGACCGCAAGTGAGGGTATAGCTGAACCGCAGAACAGCTCTTTCTCAACACCGCAGTGGAGAGCAACCAGTCCCAGCCGCACTGTAGCTTCTTCCTCAGCCCGCAAGCGAGGGTACAGCTAAACCGCAGAATAGCCCTTCCTCAACACCGCAGTGGAGGGCAACCACATATAGTAACAACACAACTCTAGCACTCACCGTTACTCAAAAATAAATAAATACATCCTCTATACCCTGATGGTGTCGCTTCAGCAGCTCTAGTACAGCTGACCGATACCTAAATAAACAATCAGTTAATATATACGATCATGTACTTCAATATAAAGCTGAAATTAAAAGATTAAAGAGGGAATTAAATAAACATAATATTTGCATAACTCAAAATGCCGCTAACAATCGGGCTTATTGTGTGAAAAAGTAATTAAATTGTAGCAACTGATTGCTGAATACGAATCAATTTTACAATGAGAAATTATTTTTTTATGTTAACATACTTGATTGGTAAATATTTCTAACAATTAAAAATTAACCACTGAGTTACAGAATAGGCATTACTATTAGTATAAAACATTTGTTTTATATATTTCAGTTTTCTATGATTAGTTTAATCAATCCAATATCTAAACAAATCTTCTAAGTTCTTTGCAAATAATTCGATTTAACAAGTTTGATAAATTTATTAATTAGCTAACAAATTAAAATAAACATGTCTATAATATTATTCTTGTAATAATATAAACACACATTAAGTACGTTGCCTAAAGCCAATGATTCTGTAACTACATACAGATTTAATAGAATGAGCGTGGTAATTACATTCCGAAACTAGTTCTATTTAATGATTATAATGTGTATTCGTAAATAACTCCACTGGAATTACCTCTAGCGTCCTGCATTATTTCCCATTATGTTATAATTGTTATTTATATAAGGCCGGACATAATTTGTTACATATGCTTCATTTGAAGGATTAAATTATAACTATATTACAATTCGTTAAAGGTTTATTGTCATGGTCATAAAATTTATAGATCAATTTTAAAATACGAGTATACACATACATAACAAATAAACAAATCTTATGTTTATAAAGGCTGTATCACGATAATGGAACAGTGCCGTTTATTCGTGTATGTGTATATGAAAAGATACACAAAGTTATTAAGATATTTTATGAGGCATAAACGGGGACATAATTTAGCATAAGCATTATTTTAAAGCCAGTGCCGACCCAGATGGAGTAGCGTTAGCGCTATGCTTCACGATCCATGGGACCCGGGTTCATATCCCGGATAAGGCATGGCTGTTGTGTGTGTCCTCTTTCAGAATTTCATCCTGGAAAAAGGTAAAATGTTACAAATATTGACGAAAAACTGTCTCATCCCCATATATGATCATCTCTGTGTCAATCTAAAGGTTTAAATAGGAGATTAACATGTGAAATCAGTTTTTTGCAATTTCTTGCTTGCCTAATTAATTTAAGCAAAAACGTGTCAAATAAAAGTTTTGGGGCATAAAATTTTGCATCTAAGTGAATAAAAAGAATTGTCGAAAATATCGACAGCCATAGAATTGAACAAAAAATAAATAAATGCTTAATGTTTTTGTGTCAATTTAATTTTTCCGCAAATAATAATGGATATTGGAGAAAATTAATCATATTTTTAAAAAGTAATGAAATGTGAGGTCCCGGAACTTTTAGTTAATACACAGCAATAATAATATTTTGTAGTAAATATACTCAAATATAAATTTTATATAAGTATTTTTTTCTTTTATATTAAATGGCCGGGTATTCGTGTCACTAAGTATAGGAACTATAACTTTAACCTTATAACTCGAAACGTTACAGTGATCAAAATTTGTACATAGCCATTCGAACGAGCACAAAAGCTTTCTAAAGTAGTGCAAATTAAAATTCGATATATCATTTTTAGAAGATATATGTAAAAATTAAAATCAACAGTTTCAAATTTTTATTTATCTTCAAACGGTCAACTAATACAGCAACTAATATAACTGACTTCGTATCTCTAATAACTTTAAAAAAGAGCGTGTACACTAAAGGGAGAATATTCTTTTTCCGTCGTTACTTTGCGCTTTAAATTAATCCTCGAAAATAATTATAGATTTCTTTAATGTATAATATACTAACATATAAATATCTCAAATATCATAACATAAAAATTTGTAATTATTTAATTTAGCAAAATTCAAATTCAATAGGTGTTCCCAAGTTGACGACTTTAAAAAAAATACTGATTGAATATCATTGTTCACCATGTATAGGTATTAAGGTGAATATATTCGTTAATTTTCTGATTTTTGTTATCTTACTATCGAAATGAAACTTAAATACATTTAAATCGAGCGCATAAAATTCAGTTTCAGCCATGCTTGTGACATGATGGACACTGAAAAATGCTATTGGCTAGTGACAGTTCGAACACGCCGCGTCCGCCATGTTCAGCTTCACAAACGCATGTTCTCGGTGCACATGACATCCACATGCACCGTCGATTTTTGGTCCTCAGTTATTGAAACTTATAATTATTATGAGGTATGTTTTATTAATAGGTGCTCTTAAACTGGAATATACGGTATTTGCAGCACATTTTAATTAAACTATGTAGCTATACAGTTCATTAATAAAATATTAGTAATCAAATAATGTACGAATATTTACTTCCACATTATTCATAATATTGTTGATGATAAAAAAAGAGAGGAAGGTATTAATAGATATTATCGTAGCTTAAACTTTCTTCTCATGAATAAGCATTTTTAGCTCACGTAGTTTAAACAGAGTGATGAAATGGCTGAAGGCCACATAACAATTTTGTTTCAAAATAATTTCAAAATTATATTTCAGTTTTCCATAATTCATCAAAACTACATTCCATATGACTAATGCATGCCATTTGAATAATATCATTGGCGTACGTTGTTTTTTTGTTTCAAAATGTCAAAATTTTATTTTAATTTTCCATAATTCATCAAAACTATATTCCATATATGACAGGTACATGACATTTGATTAATATCATTGGCGTACGTTGATTCATTTGATATTTGTGTCGCATATTTTTGCGAAACATTCTGAATTTCTTATGACTTTTCTAATGACTTTTAATGAAGAGCGTAACAAATTTCTTAATGCAGCATATTTTTGTTCGAGTGAACGTAGACCACTAACCAAATTTTTTTTGTCATGGAATAAAATTAGATTTTCCAATTCAATAAGATACGGTCAAAGGAAAAATATTGTAAATAATACTTGTGTTAATTGACAATTAACGATCTTAACAATTATAAACCCTGGGCGTAGCAAGCGCGTGAAAATGTCTCAATCATTTAATCGCTTCAAGACACTTGATAACTATTTTCTTATTGTTGTTGCTATGAAATTAATAATGACAGTTTAAAACGTACATATTGAATAAATATAATTTATTTTGAAAAATTTTAATTGATTTTTTTTTTATAAAATACGAGTACTTCTCGTGTTATTCTTTAACCCGGCGTTAGTCGCTATATGAGATTTTCTCTCACATTTTTATCTAAATAGTTATATACAATTTGCCGGGTCAGGTAAAGAGCTGTCCCTTTAGCTACTCCCCTCCCTATCCTTCCACCCCTACATAGCGACGTTTGTTCATATATGCAAGGTTCTGTTTATTAGTGAGAAAGCTTTTGTTGAGAGTGCGCGCTTAGTGTGAGACTTTCTCTCATCGTGCGACTAACGGTGTTCTGCTATTTGTTGTGACGTTTTCTCCACATTTTTTGTTGTTTCAATGAGTCGTGGAAGAAAACTCGTCGAATTGGCTGTCCTGAAGTTAGATCAGGATAGGCATAGAGGTAAACGGCAAAATATATTTTAACCTTTAAAATTTACGTTGTATTTATTAGATTTGCAGGCAGTTGAAGAATTGCCAGAACTTGGAGATCAACTAGAAAGACATGACAGTCCAGAAAGCGATGCTGCAAGTGATCATAGTTCTCACAATACCAATTCGGAGCAGTCTCACAGTTCGATTTCTGAAGTGATGGATGAAACTGAGCCAGATCCATATGTTACCTGTGATGTACCCAAGTATTATGGAAAAGACAAAGTAACAGAGTGGCTCAAACATGTGCCATCTAAAATAGGTCGGACTAGGAAACATAATATTACAACACATCTTCCAGGTGTGAAATCTATTGCAAGAGATGCAAAGTCTCCGTTGGAATGCTGGCAATTATTCTTTCCAGACTCTGCAATTCAAGAGGTTGTAGACAATACTAACATCTATTTGACAGAGATGCGTAAAAATTATGGTAGGGAAAGAGATTGCTCCAATACAAGCTTTGATGAAATAAGGGCTCTTATAGGACTACTTTACCTAGCTGGAGTAAAGAAAAGTCAACATCTAACTGTTGCAGAGATGTGGAGCGAAGATGGTACAGCTCCAGAGTGTTTCCGTGCCACAATGTCAAACAGAAGATTTTACCAATTACTACGTGCATTGAGGTTCGATGATATCGGTACCAGAAATCAGCGTAAAACCATTGATAACTTAGCTGCAATAAGAAAGCAGTTTGAGGAATTTGTCGCTCGTTGTAAGGCAAATTATCAAATAGGTGAATATGCAACAGTTGATGAGATGCTCGAAGCTTTTCGAGGACGTTGTAAATTTAGGCAATACATTGCCAACAAACCGGCCAAATATGGCATAAAAATATATGCGTTAGTTGACGCCAGAACTTTCTACACCTCCAATCTAGAAATATATGCAGGGCAACAGCCTGATGGGCCATATAAATTGGACAACAGGGCGGCCAGCGTCGTCAAGAGAATTATCACTCCCATTCTCAACACAGGCCGGAACGTCACCATGGATAATTATTTTACATCAGTGCCTTTAGCACAAGATCTTGTAACTAACCACAGAACAACTATTGTTGGCACATTACGCAAGAACAAGAGAGAGATTCCACCCGAACTACTTGACATAAAAGTAAGACCACCCCATAGCAGTATGTTTGCGTTTTCCAAAAAGAACGTATTGGTGTCGTATGTACCAAGGAAAGGTAAAAATGTGCTTTTATTATCGACGATGCATGACGACGACGCCATAGACCCTGAGTCAGGAAGCCAAACTAAACCAGAAATAATTACATTTTATAATTTGACAAAGGGAGCAGTAGATGTCGTAGACGAAATGAAATCTCTGTATTCCGTGTCGAGAATTACTTGTCGTTGGCCTTTGACAGTTTACTTTTCTATGCTGAATATTAGTGGTGTCAACAGCTACATTGTACATAAAGCTAATAACAATGAGCCCATCGGAGAACGCCGTGTATTTCTAAAGGAACTAGCCCTTTCTTTAGTGAAGCCGCATCTTGTAAATCGTTCTAAAATTCAGAATATTCCACTAACTTTGCGAACCACAATAGCAAGAATAGCTGGAGTTCCACTTGAAAATCCCAATCAACCTACACCAGAAAATTCGCTGTTTTGCTATTTATGCCCTCGCCGAAAAAATCGCAAAACTAAAAAGAATTGCAATTCGTGTAATCGGCCAATTTGTCCAGAACACAGCACACATTTTTGTCCGAATTGTCTGGCTTCTCCGGAAAGCTCCGACGAACAATGAAAATATGTTTTTTTTATATTAAAATTTGAACATTGTTTAGTTTTTAAAAAAACTACTTATACTAACATAGTGTATTGCTAAGTGTGTAACTCTACATGTTTTCAACATATTTTATATTAAATTTCTAATAAAAAAAATATCAAATATATATCCTCTAACATATTATATATTGCAAACTCATTTGAAACCATAAAAACATTTGTTTTACTTAAAAATATAGGATGTGAGAAAAAGTCTCACGCGCGACCAATGGCGGGAAACTGACTCTAGCGACTAACGCCGGGTTAATGATTGAGTTACTTTGAAAGGAAATTTTGCTTCGACTATAAAGTACAGGTTGGGAAGCATTGTATAAGCGGACATTGAACGCTATAGGGAACGGTACAGCCTTCTTAAGTTCAATTATTGACAGGCACAAGGTGTTCAGCGCAGCGATAAAGCGTACAAAAAGCTTTTAGCGTATACAAACAGCGCAGGTATGTCTTCTACATGCAACGCTTTTAAAGCGCCGACCAATATATATATAGAGTGTAAAACCAACGAGGCAGAGCTTTTTTGTTGACACATTAATTTTATATTGAATAAAACATTTATGGACGCTACCATCTTTCTTAGCTTATACATTTTCTTAGAATATTATATCTATAGCCAACGAGGATCAAAGAAAATGTATAAATCATATATAATATACGAGACATAGACGGTTTATTAAAATAAAACAACCTTTTTGTTAAAGTTAGGCGTATATTTATACAAACTAACGTTTCGACAGCAAACGATACGTTGATTTGTATAAATATACACAGAACTTAAACAAAAAGGTTGTTTTATTGATATATGCGGCCTGAATTCTTTTGTACTAATAATGTATTAACTTTTTTATATTTGACAATTTATGAACTCCAAAATATAAATTTTGTGTGAATGGCACTGTATCATCCTATTAATGAAAGCAAATTTGTATTAGAATATTCAATATTGCATTATTTTACTGCACTGTAATCCAATATCAATACTTATAGACACTGGAGTATCGATTAAAGCAGTGAGTCTTGGGAAATATGCATATATTTTCTTTTGAACTAAATTTCAAAGCGGTTCTGAAAATTAACACTAAGAATAGAAAATAGAGCAGAATAATTTATAAAGAATGTTATGATATATAATCCAGAAATATAATCTGGTTTGTAAAAGTATGTACGTATTATTGGTCTACTTTTATAATCTCATTATAAAACTTGATATATTCTATAATATTTTTTCAGTGATATTTTAAAAACAAGTAGAAATAAACATAAAATAGTTTCTAGTTAATATTTTTTTGTTCTTGGGGTTCTGGTTTATAAAACTAACCAATGTAGTTTATATCCACGACAGCTTTGACAACACTAATAAGTGTCCTCAAGAGTAGATAAATTTTGATTACCAAAATCTGCAAATAATAACAGACTGGTACAAATAATAAGCCTTGATGACATATTTATTTTATATTGACGTTTTGTATATTAATTAAAAATGTGATGCATCGTTAGATTAACATAACACTGTTAACCCGATGTTACTCGCTATTTGAGAATGTTGCGTCTAGTTTCCAAGTTGCGCATACAGGATGGAACAAATTGAGTTCCTTATGTGAAAAATTTTCTTATTACACACGCTACAGAAAATTGATGTACATCTTTATGGGCCAAATTTTTGAGACAATTTTAATAGGTAACGCAGCAATTTTTTGTTTTTTGAACTACAGGCTAAATCTTAATTTTCGCTTATTTTGAAAATAACTCATACCACGCTTATTATGAAAGGAAACATGTTTAGATAATATTTATATGATTTTTACATGGAATATCGTGGTGTACTTTTATATTTTCAAAACTTAATCATTTTCAAGATACAACACGAATATAATATTTATAAACGGGAACATATATTGAAATTAGTCTCATCTTTTTCCTTATTCAATGATGTATAAAAGGTCTACATTCTTTTGATTTAAACGTGAATAAAAGATGAATTATTAATTTATTAGAGTGAAAAAATTTAAAATTATTAAGAATCAAACAGAAAAATTATAGATTATTTGTTTGTTTTGGTTCTGTCTATTAATTAAGTTCTCAAAATTATTTTTAATCAATTATTTTCGGATTAATTAATTAATTTTTTATCGGTGTTATAGTTAGCTTTGACACAATTCGAAAACATGTGATTTAATCTGTTTTCAGAAGAATATAAATTAGAAAAATGTTTAAATAAAGAAAATAATATTAGAAATAAACAAAAGATGATTTGTAATTAATTTTTTATTTTGTTCCTAAATAGTTTTCATTTTTTTACCCGAATAAATTAATAAATCATATTTTATTCATGTTTGAAATCAAATAATGTAGACATATGCACCGTTGAAATAAGAAAAATGATGATATTATTTTAAAGATATGTTTCTATTTAAAGAAAATATTATGTTTATGTTATATCTTAAGAATTATGAAGTTAAAAAAAAATTCACTGCGATATTCTACGTAAAAAACCGTATAAAAATTGTTAATTTTCTTTTCATTATTTCTCATAGTAAGCGAAATACGAGATATTTTCGAAATAAGCAAAAATCAAGTTTTAGCTTGTAGGTCAGAAAAAACACGATAGAAAATTTCTGTGGTGCCTATTAAAGTTGTGCATAATAAGAAAGGTTTTCATGTACGGAACTCGTATCTGTTCCAGCCTGTACATATAGGTTCATATATGCAGTAAATATGAGAATTTCTCTTATCACGCGACTAGTTGCGATACATAATTCAGCGAAGAGAAGAGGCAGAAAACCTATAGGATTGGTATTACTGTAGTAAATAGAAATAAACAACAATAATTTATTGGGATTTATGCTACTATATTTGTTTGTTTACTGAATAGTTTCACATTCAATTGTTTGAATTTTGTCATGCTGAGAGTGAACATCATAACAAATTATCAACAATATTAAATTTAAGTTAAGTTATGATTTTTTTTATTGTCATATTTTGGAAACGTCTTAGTCATATTATCTGTTATGTTATTTTTCAAGTGTCAATGTGAATTTGGTTACATCCAATTTCGCGGACTGTATTGCGTCTGGGAAATGTTTAGTTAGCGGGCGGTTTCACAAAAAGTTTTTTTATGTAATCAAAGAATATCCTTTTCCTTTTTACCTTCCGTCACCTTTAGGTAAGGAAGGTATTGTCTTTGGTCAAAAAATTCAATGATGAGTTTTTACTGAATAAGCACGTTTTAGGGTCCATATAATACGATTTTACCATTTTTACGATGATGTCTGTATGTATGTGTGTCTGTGTGTCTGTGTGTCTGTGTGTGTGTAACAAAATTTCCGGATTCCATAACTTCAATACCACGATTCCAAAAATTATAATTTTCTCGTATTCCTCAAGTTTACATCCAGAAGAACATCTGATTAGATTTTGGTTACAATTGGTCAACCGGAAGTAGTCTCATTTGAAGATTTAACAGTTAAATTTGATTTATTGACATTTAACGTTATTATAACTTAAAGAATATATTATTCTCTATACGATTTGATTACAATTTATACTTCATATTCAATACATACAGAGTTAAAGAATTTTAAAGAAATTAAATTTTATAATTCAGCCAGCTATGCCAAACTTGGGAACTAGTATCAAATTCATATAATTCAAATTGACAGATGTCAGTATAAATAAAAAGTAAATTAATGTAGCAGATATGAGGATGTTGAAGTAGATATTGGGGAATAGACGGAAAAATATGGTAAGAAAATAACTCTAGTATTACAAGTTTTTAGAAAGATACAAGAAAGACGATTACATTGGTTTGAACATGTCATGAGGAGAAAGGAAGAATTATATTGGAACAAGAATGAATAGTTTAATAATAGGACGTTAAAGGAACAGAGGAAGACCAAAGATAAGATGGAAGGACTGTATTGCGGAAGATTTGAGAGAAAAGGAACTGAATGAGAACGACATGCAAAAATAGCGACCCCTAACGAATGGGAAAAGCTAAAGATGAAGAAGATGCCAGTGTCAAGTGCAATTTGAAAAGTTTGTTTATGAAATAATTTTACGGGAAATTTAGAATCTTTTGTAAGAAAAATTATGGAATTTATACATTATACACGAGAATGACGGAAGGTATTGTGCTGGCCACAACAGATTTTTTGATTTGTTTTAAATGTTTTATGAAACACATTCGAATTTCAATGTAGTTATCTTATTTGTACTAACTTGTACTAAATTTCTAGTTTTTTCTTAAATTTAGGAAAAAAGCACACGTGCATATCACGGTGAGAAATCACGTAGCAAGCAGAGTAACTGTGACCAGCATTACTTCAAGGATACATAGTATTATAGTAGCATATATTTAAGGAGTACGGCTCATAATAACAAATGTTTAGAAACAAATTAATAACTTATGAATTATAACGAGTCTTACTTAATCAGACACAATACTTTTTATAAAATATTAGTTCACGTCTATATAATTTTCTTATGTAGGTATACATTTCTTATTAATTTCTCGTTGTAGATTTGCTTAATTAAGACAGAATTTTTAAAATGAATAATTTTGGTATTTGTGGTTGACAAGCAGAAAAGTATAATACCATATGACATTTTTAATGTGATGAAACAAGTATAAAACCAATATTTATTACATTAAAAGTATGAACTTTTAATATAATACACCTTTTAGACGCTATAAATCGAAAATTGTCCACAGTTTAGGATTACCAATTAACTTTTTACTAACGAAATTTCAGAAAAGTACATGTCAGGAATTGGTTTCACAAAAACTCATAACATGTATGTAAATACTCTTGTAAATTTCCAAACAATTTTTGATTAATTTTTAATTAATATGCATTTAATACATTGATTTGAAACTATTTTAGAAACATGGATCCATTATTTCAATTAAAGGCAAAGAAAACAAATAAATTCTTTTATCGGAACTATGATCATTCTCTACCATAAAAAGGAAAAACCACTTTTTTTTCTGCAAAATGACTATTTCAATATATATAGAATGAAATATTTCATTATTTTTTGAAATTGTGGTTTCTCAATTAACTAATAATCTATAGTAATTTGGCAAAAGCATATACTATCAGAGGAATTTTGCGGAAGCTATTAAAATGTAAATGAGTTTTCATTTACAAATATTGTGACTATTTTTCAGAAAGGTGAAACTGATTTCATATATCTGGATTTATTATTACTGGACGAATCCGACGAAGCATATTAGAAACGTAAAAACAATGAAATCGTGGAAATTTACTCATTTTTAAGTATTATAACATTTTTATTTCCTGAAAAAAATTTATAATTCTGTATATTGTAGTGTTCATTTAGAATTTCTTTGATAAAAGTTCAGAATTTTGGAATGTTTTTTGCGTTATCACTAATATTTCCCAAATATGATTAACTTGAATATAGGGTATGCAACCATTCCAACGATTTACGTTATAAATACAATATCACTAAAAACAATGACGTCATGAGTTAAGTTTACATGAGCAAGTGAATCGGATTAAAATATGATATGCGAGTTGCCTCCATTACTTCAAATTTTGTTAAGGGAAGAAGTAAGTTTTTATACATCGACTAAAGACACTTAAGCTTCACGTGCGGATATAATACATACATACAATTAACAACAAATTTATTGTAACTTCATTATAGTAATTTTAATGACAATTACTCTTATAAAATATTACAATAGCTGATAAACTTTCCTTTTCGTGTTGTATTTATTACAAAAACTTTATAGTTCACAAATAATAGTAAAAAATACAGTATATTATTACAATTTACTTGCTTAATTTGTGAAATATACCACAATTATTGTAATAAAAGTAATAATATATTTGTGAACAATTTTTTTTAATTTCTCAATTTTTAGTTACCTGTAAATACATAGTACAGAGTAAAGTACCACATTTGGTTACTCTAAATAGCATTAATATTTCGGACGAGACGAGGCATTGTCGAATCTCGTCTCGAAAAACTATTGAACTCACGAGACGAGACGAGATTCTCGACAATTATTCCGAGATTTCTCGACAACTATTTTATTTTTTAAAAAATACATTTAAAAAAAATATTGGAACATTTTGATATTTTTTTATATTTTTGTAATTATAAATCTAAACAGAATCGCTAAAACCTCCTACTTTCGTGACGTCACAGAGTTCATGTTCACTTACCAGTAATGGGTCAGAAGCGTGATGATATATTTATTTTATTTTAATAATTTATCATTTATAGGGATCGTTTTTAATAAATAATGTTTAAATAAACAAAAGATACACTTATAAAATTGACATCACATGAAACAAAGATGCATGAATATTAGAAAGAGATAAAACATAAAGCATGGACTAAATATAGTTTTGCCATGTGCAATTTATACAATTTGTTTTTTGAACACTTTTGATTTGCAAAAAAGCTTACTTAATTGTTTTATACGCTCTTCTTTAATTTTCCTTATTTTGAATTTTCGCGCCAAAGAAACTTCCCAGCTCAACCGCGTCTGTTTGTACTCAACTCAAGGTATAAAATTGATAGTGAAGAAAATAGCTGTTTGTCTCAAACTTTTTAATCACTATTATTTGTGTTTCGGTTATATATGAATTTAAATTGCATATTGGATTTATTAAAAAAAAATCGAGAAATCTCGTCGAGGTTCTCGGCCGAGATGACATCTCATTGCTAGAGACGAGAAAAAATCGAGACGAGACTTAATTTCTTGCGTTCTAGACGAGACGAGACAACGTAGTTTCTCGTCTCGGTCGTCTCCTCAGAAACACTAAACAGCATATTTGTAAAGCCTACTACGACGTTCTAGAAAAGATGTATTTTGTTAGTAACAGAGAAACATTTACATAAGTTACAATGTTTTAGAAGCATTTATTTTAAAATTAAAGTTACGAATATTGTGTGTACTTGGTTTTTGTATTGTTGTTTATAACATGGTAGACGACTTTGTAGTTAAAATGTTAACAGAATGAAATCTAAACAATCTTATCAAGTGGTCCAAACTTTTAAAGGTAGGTCTATAGGCACCGTGCGTATGTTGTCTAGCAGCGCCATCAACGGACAACTTGCGAACATACTATGTGATGTTATGTGTATGAGTACAAATGTATTTCGTGTTATCGTTACATTGCGGCAGACATAAATGACTGATTTAATAATAAAATACGGTTTTCAGTTAGTACTATTTGGATCTATAACCAGTTCTTATGGAAAAATTAATGAATAGGCTGTTACAAATGATGTTTTAAATGTATGTAATTGAATGTAAAACACAATTAAATTCACTTATACCCTCAAATGTAATTCGACCAACATTAATCACAGATGATAAAGTAGCTTTAGGAACATCTTGATCCGCCCATAAAATAATATTTTTTATTTTTGTACTTATAGATAAATAAGTTATCACAGATACTTTCGAATATTTTCGTGATCGATGATCGGTAAAATTAAAGCAAAACACCTAATGCAGTGTAAGATAGATTGGTTTTCGTTTTCATTAAAAAATAAGTAATTTATTTTTCTTTGAAACCTTTTATGTACGAGCCCTGCGCCTAAAGAATTGGCCTACATCCTTTTCCTTAACTTACAAGGCAACTATACCTTTATTAATGATATCTCGCGTTCCATTTTGGCAATAAATTACTTCGAATAACACAACAGTAAGTTTAGGAAAAATAAATTGAATGAGTGTAAACAATAAATTAAGTAAAAAAAATTGATGTGACCAACACAATACCTCCCGCCATTTACCTATGGGGTCTCGTTGCCGCGTGCCTGATGTCTGGTCGCGAATCTGGAGAATCCGATTCGATCCCGATCAATGCTAAATAATTCGAATTTTAAATGGCATCAAATTAACCCTTGTGTAAACGCCCGCACAATACAAATATGTCTATCATCATCAGTCAGATTATCACACCCAGCAATGGATAATATGCCGTGATAATATATTTATTTATTTCTTTATGTAAATACATACCTGCATATTTACTAATGCTAAAAATTATGTATATTAAGTTCCTTTCCACAAAACTATTGTTTTATTTACAATTTTCCTTGTAAAACGTTACTATTATTAATTTGAAATGATTCTTTTTTTGACAGTGACATTTATCTGTCAGTTACATACATTTGAGCTGAACTATGTAACCATGGAGATGTGTTTAAAGCATAAGCTCCGAGATATAATTTTTATATTACTTTATAAATTTATCCATAAAATATATAGAAAAAGTATTAAAGCAAACCTGTAGAAAATGATTAATCTTTAATTTTTATAATAACAAATTGCGAAAAAATTACATTTAAAGGTATTTTTTGAAGAAAAACTATCATGAGCTTCAAGTAAACTGCCATTTCCGGTTATCCGATTGCCACCAAAATCTAATGGCTTCTTTCCATATTAGAATAAGGTAGAAATACATAGTTTCAAAACTTTCTGAATGATAATATTTGAGTTAGAGCGTAAATAGGATCACACACACACACACACATTCATACTTGCACACATACACACAGACATCATCGTGAAAATGTTAAAAATGGATTCTAGGGAGCTTAAAACGTGGTCATTTACCAAAATCTCGATATGCGATTTTTAGCGCGATCCCTATACCTCCCTTACCAAGGGCAGCGGGAAGTAATAATATTATCACGGCATATTACTCATTGCTAGGTGTGCCAATCTGCTTTGTACGCAGATACGGTAATTAATGATGATAACATATTCATGTGAGCGTTTATCAGACCTCACGGGCACTGTTTCCTGGCGTGGAGAGTGCACCATAGGAGTCATTTTTGTGCCAATTAAAATTCGAAATAAGTTTTTTGCATTGGTCCGAAACGAACCCGGGTCTCCAGATTCGCGACCAGACACAGGCACACAGCCATGAGAACCAATTAAATAACTGAAAGAAACAAATTCAGACATTAAATTTAGTAAAATGTATAGATGTAAGCTACTGCTTTTGGCGCAGAATACGATTATTTATTTATTTATTGTGTAAGAGAAACAACAGTACATACATAGCAGTGACAGTTTCTCGCAGATTAATATTTACAGTACATTAGTGCTTATACGATAATAATAATAATTAGTATACATAAAGTTAATATAGGTATAGTTGGTTTTTACAATTCTTTTAAAGTAGTTGTTACAGTTTTTTTAAATAGCCTGTATTGAGCTATGAAATAGAATGAAGCTAGAGTGATTGTATGTTGACATCATTCTATTTATTGGGGAATTGTTGTAGTTATTTGTATTGCAATGGGGTAAGCAAAATAGTTTTTTTGATCTTGTATTTTTTTGGTTTACAGAGATTTTAAATTGCGAAATAAATGAGACGCTATCAAAAAAATTATTAAATGTTTTATACAGAAACATCATATCAGCTAAGATTCTTCTGTTTTCCAAAGACATCATATTAAAATATTTTAATCTGGCATCGTAATCATTACAGTCAATACTATTTTTTTTACACAAAATAGAAGTAAATTTACGCTGGATATTTTCTATAGACATGGAATTTTTTCTATAGCTAGGACTCCAAACAACACTCGCATATTCTAATTTAAAGCGAACTAATGTATTAAACAAGCAAATAAGGGACTGTGGATCATGAAAATGTTTACAGTTGCGTAAAATAAATCCCAGTATCCTATATGATTGTTTAGCACAATTTTCAATATGATTGTTCATTAATAATTTAGAGTCATAAAGTATTCCCAGATCCTTAATAAGAATTTTACGTTGAATGATTGTGTTATGAATGGAATAGTTATACTGAATTATGTTAAAATTCCGAGTGAAACTCACGGTATAACATTTTGAGGTATTTAAATGTAAGCAATTATCATTACAAATTTTTTGTAACTTTTACAAATCACTTTGTAGTAAGTTGTCGTCGTTGGTCATGATTACTTTGAATTTTTTTAAATCGTCTGCATATAAAACAAATCTTGAGTGTTGAAAGCATTTGTTTATATCATTGATAAATAAGTTAAAAAGTAAGGGACCAAGGTGAGACCCTTGAGGTATTCCGGAAGTAACATAGATTTTCGAGATTTGAATCCATTACAATTAACTAGTTGAGAACGATTGGATATGTAGGACTCGATCCAACGTAGTAATGATCATTGTATTCCAAGAATTTTTAATTTTTGTATTAATATTTCATGGTGTACCCGATCAAATGCTTTGCTAAAATCTGTATAAATGACGTCAACTTGTTGTTTTTTGTCGATATTTGAGCTTAGAAATTCAGTGAAAGGAATTAAATTAGTAACGATCGATTTTTTGGGACAGAATCCATTTTGTTCGGGTATAATTATGTTATTTAGATCGTTTTTTATTTCATTAATAACTACTGCTTCAAAAATTTTACCAAAAGTTGACAAAATAGATATTGGTCCATAATTAGTGACGTCATTAACAGGGCCGGATTTTAAAATAGGAATTATATAAGAAACTTTCCAGGCGTCTGGAAAAATTCCCAATTTTAATGATTGATTAAATAGCAAATGTAAAGGCTCTGTCAGGTAGTATGCACATGTTCGAATTAATGTAGCAGGGATCTGATCTGGCCCAGGACCTTTGCTAGTATCTAAATTTTGGAGGTAACAAAAGATTGAGTCCCAGTGCAAATGTATATTACATAAGTTTACAGCATCTATAGAATCGTCATATTCAACTGGTTGTAATGTATGATTTTTTATGTAAACGGAATCGAAATAATCTGCAAAACAATTGCTAATATCTTGGCCATTATGCATTTCCAAGTTATTGTGACGAAAATATTAGGAATTCCATTATTATTGTTCTGAAGTTTTTTTGTAAAACTCCAAAAATACCTGGGATTACTTTTGACATTATTCTCGATGTTGTTCATGTAATTACGAAAATCATCTTTCATTTTTATTTTAACTTTATACCGTAATTCAGAAAATGTATTATAATCAGATTGGTTGCTATATATTTTCCATTTACGATGAAATTTTTGTTTTTCTTTTATTAATTTTTGTAACGAACGTGAAAACCATTGCGGATGTTTATTAGCTTTAGATGGTATAAACTGATTTATAATGCTATGTATAATACCGTAAAATGTTTGAATATTATCGTTAACATTATCACTATTTAGTTTAGTATTCCAATTAACCGAGGAGAGTTTATAGATTACATCTGCGTAATTACATTTGTTAAAGGCATAACTAATAATATTATTAAATGGAAATTGAAATTTGGTATGTTACAACTTACTTCAAGTGCAAGATGATGTATACTGATGTTTGATATGGGCGACTCACTCAATTGGACATTACAGTCTACTGTACCTATTACAAGATTTAACACATTGTTATGACTATTTTTGAAACAATTACACTGAAAAAAATTACACATATTTATGATGTTAATAAATTCTGTGCATAAAACATTGCGATCATAAATTACTGTTTCAAAATAATTGAACTTAGGTATCCAGTTAATTTGGGGGAGGTTGTAGTCGCCCATAATTAAAAAAATATCATTAAGATGCCTTAGTTTACATTCAATAACAATTGATTGTTGGTATTGTGAAGAACTTGTGTGGAAATATCGATTTCTGATTCATTTGTTCCTGTCGATCTACCTGCATTTTCAAATTCAAGTATATTTTTGGATGCATTACTTTGGCGGTTCCTCAGACGTTTAATCTTTGATCATCAATAATATTATTTGTTTTATATATTCCAGGAAAGAAGTCAGTACTTCAAGAAAGAATAACGGAAACAAAACATTAGAGAATAAATTAGAAGAAAATTCAAGAATATTAAAAGAAGAATTGACGGAAACCCTAGAACAAAAATTAATAGAAAGTTCTAGAAAGACAGAGGAAAATTCCAGAACATTAGAACAAAAATTAGAAGAAAATTCCAGAACATTAAAAGACGAATTGACAGAAACATTGGAACAAAAATTGAAGGAGACTTCTCGAAAAACAGAACAAAATTCCAGAACATTTAAAAGAAGAATTAATGGACCATTCTAGAAGTTTAGAAGAAAAATTAGAGGAGAATTCTAGAAAAACCGAAGAAGACCTGAAGAATTTAAAAGATGAGTATGACAAGAAGATTGAAGAAATACGAGAAAAATTTACTAAAATTACATCGTCGTCAATTTCGAATTCCGGTGTGTAGCAAAGGCAAGTGTATTGGAAGGAAGGAAATTAGTAAAACCAGATTCTATCTCAACAATGCATATAAAAACACCGGAATTTAATGGAAAATTTTCATGGCCGAATTATTTAAAACAATTTGAAGCGGCTGCGAAAGCACATAACTGAACGTACACGGAGAAGGCTACAGCGTTGACTGTCTCGTTACATAGGGAATCTATCGACATCCTACAAACGCTGAAGGAAGAACAGGAATACTACGACCAACTAGTCAAGCGGTTGGATATGCTATATGGCAATGCATATCTGTAGCAAGTATACCAGACGCAGCTAAGGAACCCATATCAGAGTTCAAAAGAAAGCCTCCAAGAATTTGAAGCCGACGTAGTTCGTTTGGTTCGTTTTGCACATCCTACAGCTCCTGGCAGCGTTTTGGAGTGCATAGCCACTCAATCATTTATCTATGGAGATCGAAACTCGGCAAGCATTGCGATTGGCCCGTCCAAAAACATTAGTTAACGCACTCTCATATGCATTAGAACATGAAGCTGCTAAACAAGCTTCACGTACCTAGTCGCGAGTGGACATATTGATGTTGAGAGAAATGAAAACGCAGAAGATTTAGATGAGAGGTTACGGAGAATTGAAAGTGAAATATTTGCTGGAAGAAAGAAACTCCGCTGTTGGAACTGCGGTGAACTGGGTCATCCGCAGAGACTTTGTAGAAAAATGCAAAAGAAAACGGAATCGACAAAGGAAGAAAAGGAGGCGGGAAACTAAATCGGGTTGATGCGAAGGAGCAACCGTTGACCCGTAATGTAGTAGCCCCACAATACATCAGTTGTGTCGTATCCCTTTATTATCAATAGATGTCATCATCACTATAAAAACCTCCTATAAACATCGTGCGCTTGTAGCTGAAGTTGAAGATGAATTAATACTCGGTATGAACGCAATGATAAAGCACGGTTTTAAGCTTGACCTGAAGAAGGGGGTAATGATGGTCAATGAAGAAGAACTTGTATTAAATCCACGAGACGACAAGGCTGTGCGCGTACTAACGGCCGAAGACGTTACCCTTCCAGAACGAAGTGAAACTATCCTAGAGGCACAATTAGATGGTAGTTTCTGTGAGGGAAGTATTGTTATGCTTGAGCCCAGGATTGATGATGCCAAACTGGTATACTCAAATCGGACATGCAGCCAATGCACGTCATCATTTAGGGGAAAACCTGACTACATTAAAATCACTAATATGGAAAACTAATTGTTAAAAAGTGCATGGCCTTATAGTATTATTATTAAGATGTATAGTAGAGTTCATTATTTATCGTATACGATATGAATAATATATAAATAATGTATATCTACTTTATTTTATTCATTTATCTTTTGCTACACTTGGCAACACTGATAATTTGTATGTTTATACGTTCCTCCGCGGTTTATACTTTCAAAGGTTATTATTTGTAAATTTTAATTGCATCGTGTTCAAAATATTTTTCTTCGCTGTGTCATTTTATTTCCATTCTTGTTTATTTTAAATCAGTCTTTTTTTAAGACTACCACAGTTTTTATTAATTCGGTTCAGTTTTATTTGAACTTGTGTAATTTTCATTTTTGTTCGTTTTTATTATAAATCAGTCTTTTGCAAGACTACCACAGTTTTTATTTTTACGGTTCAGTTTTATGTGAACTTGTGTCTTTTTCATTTTTGTCAACAAAATGTCAAACAGTTTAGTTGGAAAATATTATATGAATGATATCATATTGAACTAAATCATCCCCCTTTGGTTAGACTTTAACTATTATATTCTAAATAAATGCTTGCTATTAGTAATGTTATCTTCATTTTACTTTTTTCTTAATAATATTTCGAACATTTACTGACAATTTAGTTAATTTGTCTTATTTATTACAGTGTGAAACAAAATTATTTTCCGGAAATATCACGAAAGTTTGTAATACAACCTGTATAACTTTTTCAATACGATTGTCAAACCTATGTAAACGTAGCAGTTCATGACGTCACACATCTAGTTACTTTTATTAATGACGTGCATTGGCTGGATGTCCGATTTGTGTATACTGGAGTTGTTGTCGGAAAATCACTGGTCAAACCAGCCAGGTAATTCCAGTTCGGATAATGAACATAAATTATTATCCGGTTGTTTTTAAAAGAGGAACTATTGTAGGAGAATGCTTGGCAGCATCGTCGATTATTCGAACTGTGAAGGCCAAGGGAAACACATTTCATGATGTTCCAGACACTTTAATCAACCAGATATCAACATCATTTCAAGAATTGACCGCCGACCAAGGCAAAGAATTTAATTGGAAATATTCAAGATGTGTTCCAATTCGACAAGAAAGCCAAAGGGAGAACTGATATAGTTCACCATAAAATACTCACCAACCAGCAAGAACACTGCCATTGGCGAAGCGTGAGGAAGCGGAAAGAATTATTGAGGACATGAAGATGGAAGGTGTAATCAAACCTTCAAGCAGTCCTTGGGCTTCACCAGTGGTGTTAGTGAAGAAGAAGGACGGCTCTACACGATTTTGTGTTGATTATCGTCAACTCAACAACGTGACGGAAAAAGACAGCTACCCGCTACCTCGAATAGACGATACACTCGACACATTGGCGGATCAAAGATTTTCTCCACTTTAGATCTAAAGAGCGGATACTCGCAAGTAGATTTGGATGCAAAGGACAAGAAGAAGACAGCTTTCACCACCAATAGCGGACTATGGCAATTTACCGTAATGCCATTTGGGCTCTGCAATGCCCCTGCAGCGTTTGAACAACTCATGGAAACCGTATTGGCGGGGATATCTCGACCATATTATTGTAGTAGGAAACACGTTCGAAGACCACATGAACAATTTGGAAGAGGTTTTCCAAATATTGAGACAGGCTAACTTGAATCTCAGTCCAAAGAAGTGCCATCTGTTCCAAAAAGCACTTCATTACTTGGGACACGTGGTTTCTGGTAAGGGTATTGCAGTTGACCCGGAGAAAATAAGAGCTTAGAAGCTTCCTTGATTTGTGTACTTATTATCGACGATATGTACCTGAATTGGCCAACATAGCTAAGCTTACTGAAGAATGAAGGCGATTTTTCTGGGAAATGGACTGTAAAGTTGCATTTAAAGGATTGAAACATTCCTTGACAAGCGCACCTGTCTTAAGCTATCCTTTACCTGAAGGAGAGTTGATCTAGACACAGATGCCAGAAACGTGAGAATTTGTGGCGTCCTTTCCCAGAAATAAGACGGACATAAAAAGGTTATTGCCTATTTTAGTAAGACCTTATCAAAATCGGAGAGGAATTATTGGGTCACCAGAAAAGAACTTTTGGCAGTCGTGAAATCCGTGGAGCATTTCTACAAATACTTATACGGACGAAGATTTTTGAAAAGAACTGACCATGCCGTTTTAAAATGACTGCTACAGTCCAAGAATCCACAAGGTCAGGTGTCCAGGTGGATAGAGAGACTACAAGAATACGATTTCAAAATCGAACACAGGACAGGTACAAGCCATCGTAATACCGATGCATTGTCCAGAAGGCCTTGCCAAGATGACTGCAAACATTGTAGTCGACTAGAAGAGAAACATTCCACCGTCGCCAGAATAACAGTAGTCGTACTGGGTGCATTGGGACTCCATGGTGATTGAGGGTGGCCTGTTAAAACGTGTGGTAGAGAATGCTGATGGAACTGAGAAGAAAACTCATTTGGTCATTCCTAAGAGTAGAGTGAGAGAGATCCATGACGGATCTGGAGGAGGCCATTCTGGAGTCAACAAGACTTTAGAAAGATTGCGCCATCGATTTTAACGGGTTAACTGCAAGGAGGATGTTAAAGACTGGTGCAAAAATGTGTGGTCTGCGCTGGTAGTAGCGGTCCGCATAGACGACGAAGAGCTCCAATGCATCAATACAACGTTGGCAGTCCATTTGAACGCATTGCGATTGACGTGGCCGGACCATTTTCAGAAAGCGACGACGGAAACAAATACATCGTTTTTGTCATAGACTACTTCACCAAGTAGGTTGAAACCTATTCATTACCGAGCCAGGACGCCACTACGGTTGCTGAAACTTTAGTGAAAGAATGTATATGTCGATTTGGTGTATCACGTGAACTTCACTCCGACCAGGGAATAAATTTCGAGTCTGCCGTTTTCCAAAATATCTGTGACATATTAGGAATTAATAAAACGAGAACCACCGCATTACATCCGTAGTACGATGGCATGGTTGAACGAATGAACAGAAAGATACTTGACGAAGGTAGTCTCCAACCTCCAAAGAGACTATGACCGACATCTTCATCTGTTCCTGATAGCTTATCGTGCATCTGTGCATGAAAAAACAGGGCAAACCCCTGCGAACATCTTATTCGGGTGTGAGTTGCGCCTTCCATGTGACTTGGTGGTTGGAAGTAAACCTGGGGAAGTTCTGGCCGGGGAAGATTACGCTACGATCTTACGGAGAACAATCCACGACATTTATATACAAGTCCGCACAAACATTCAAGATGCCAGCGACCGAATGAAGGACCAGTATGACATCAAGGCAGGAAAAGGTGGATATCAACCGGGGAATTTAGTGTGGCTTTGCAATCCACAAAGGCGACGCAGTTTATCAACAAAGTTGCAAAGAAATTGGGAAGGTCCTTATGAGGTCGTTAAAAGGATAAACGACGTAATATATAGAATTAGGAAAGGATCTACCGGGAAGCCGAGAGTAATACACTTTAATCGGAAAGCCCCTTTCGCCGGTGACTACAATGAAGAACAACATGAAGCAACGGTTCGTTGGATCATAGCTCAGGAACCGACCTTTGAAAACTTCATGGAAAAGGATTCCTTTGGTCACAAGGCAAGGTATGGCGTGACGACAGAAGAACATCGAGACCTGTTCTCCGTATCTTCAGATTATTCCCTCGGCCACTGCGTATCAGAAGACTTAAAGATGTCACGCGGCATAGCTTCAGTCTTTAAGACGAAATTTGGACGACTACAAGAACTGGCCAACCAAGGTCCATCCCTCGGGAAAACGCAACGACTGAAGGATAGCAATACAGAACATCAGCGGTATATCTACTACCTGGTTACAAAACCACGCTCATACCAGAAACCGTCGTATCGCAACGCAATCTATGGAACGCACTGTGTGATTTGAAGGATCATCTTCTAGAGAATGACATTTTGAAACTAGCAGTACCGAAGATAGGCTGTGGACTAGGTGGTGTAGATTGGAGTATTGTTAGTAACATGTTAGAGATCCTCTTCTGCTATACCGGTATTAAAATTTTCGCTTGCAGCTTTAACCTTAACGGAAAAAATAAAAACTCCATTGGACCATCGACTATCACTTCTTCAAGACTTCTAAATATACCAAGGGTAATACATGTAGATTTCGTCATCAAGAACTGTTCCGGGACGAAACAGTCTTAAGGAGGGGGCAGTGTAACATGCGCCCCTGAGTTAAGAGTATACGATCGCCGCTACTGGTAGAATAGTCCCGGGCGATTACGTAATCTCCGACGGCGGAAAAACCCAGACAGTGGATAATATAAATAAACAGTTTACGTGTAATTAACATAAATAAATGTAGTTATATAAATAAATGTAGTGATATAAATATTGTTTAAATAAATAATCTTAGTGTTGAAGCATTTAATAATATTCTCAGTCTTAAATTAGTGTTTAAAATTATATAATCACACGGCCACGAGAAAAAAAGAATTATAAAAATATTAAATTTCATAAATCAGCCAGGTATGCTAACCATGGAAATTGTTAATATATTCAGAATTCAGATAATTCAAATTGATAGATATCAGTATCTATGAAAAGTAAATGAATGTGGCAGAGATGAGGATGTTGAGATAGATGTAGGGGAAGACACGGTAAGGAATGAAGGAATAAGGGAAATAACTCTAGTGTAAGATGTTTCTAGAACGATACAAGATAGACGATTACATTGGTTTGAACATGTCATGACGATATATGAAGAATACATTGGAAGAAAAATGAATATCTTATTAATAGAAGGTTGAAGAAACAGAGGAAGAACAAAGATGGAAGGACTGTATTGCGGAAGACTTGAGAGAAAAGGAACTGAACGAGAACGACACACAACGCAGAAATGAGTAGAAAAATAAAATAAAAAATAGCGACCCCTAACGAATGGGAAAAGCTAAAGAAGATGTTAGTGTCAAGTACAATTTCCATAGTTTGTTTATGAAATAATTTTACTAGAAATTTAGAATCTTTTGCAAGAAAATTTATGTATGGAATTCACACATAATACACAGAATTAAAGGAAGGTATTGTGCTGGCCATATTCAATTTTTTATTTATTTTTTGATATAAATAAATGTGACGTGTATTTTCTTGACAAAATTATCAAATTAAATGTAATGTGGGTGATTGAATATTTGTAAAATTTATATTTTATATGTAATCTTCCTTGTAAAAGGGAATTATTATTTTTTGTTATACTTGTGAAAGTGAGTGCTCAAAAGGAGAGTGTTGTGCGCGTTGTGAACCGCAACATCAGAATAATGTGAAGTTATGCCATTGAGAAAAACTTTGACAACTTATTTGCTTGACTGATTGTATTATAATCAAATGACTCTTAGTCTCTCTTGTGTTTTAAGACTAGTTGCACTGTACATTTAAATGGAAAAAATTATAAACTAGCTGTAATTATTATAATATTTTAATAAATTATAATAACTTAATATATTATTTTTTTATGTTCTAATTTTCTTACCTTGTACTCTATATTAAGCCACTAGTAAGTAATACAAAAGCATGTTTAATTTTTATGTAATATTTGACGTAATTTTAACAATATATAATGTTAAAATTATTACGTTATCAGTATTAGCAACAAATGTGTAAAAAACTAATAACAATAAATATTGCTATTGTAATTATTAAAATGGATAATTTATATATTTTATTGTTGTAGTGGTTATGATTTTTCGCAACATCTACTTGCTGTCCTAATAATTGCCTATTCCTGTTGTTCCGAAAATCACAATTGTGGTAATTACAACAGTAATTTTTTTCCGTGCCTCATTGAATTCTGAACAGTAAAATAACAATTGTATATTTATCTGTCTTGCTGTCATCAATCGCAAGCATATGGTTCAAATTGCGAGGGGCGAGAGGGACTAGAAGACGTCATGTTTTCAGGTGAAATTGGATGAAATCGTATGATTTCCGAAGTATTCAAATAATTGAAATATTTGAATAATTGACATTCGTGACCACGGTTACAATACCGTTCCTATTTCATTATTTGCCGTTGGCTGACGGAGATAGTGTAGGTATATCCCTATGAAACACCTATGATAATGAGATAGCAAATAAAAGTCTCATATATGTCATGCATGTACGACAAAGATGCTAGATATAAGGACTGTACACGAAATTTAAATATGGCATAATCAGTAGTAAACAATATTTTTGTAGCCAAATTTAGGCGAAATTAACGAACATGCCCTAATGGCTGATCCTGTTTACGTTCACTGTTGCGAAATACGAGAAGTATGAATTTCATATGACAAAAAAAATATGTGAAATATCTGAAATTTAAGTTTGATATTTTAGATTTGTCAATGTCATTGTTATGTTTATAATTTATTAGTGATATTTACCTTTTCTTACGATGATTTTTGGTTTTAGGTAAGTATAATCTTAGAAATAATCGTAAAATGGAGTAGTATTTTAGTTTAAAAATGTATAGTAAAAGTCAGGGCTGTTCAGCAAACCAGAAGTTATGTATTCTGAACATTTTGTTATTTTTGCAATGCTTACTTTACTGTGAGGCAAAGAAGCGATAAATGAAGGCCAAATATTTTTATACAAAATATTATTATTATAGTTAAAAGTGAAGTAGTAATTTAGAACTAACTGTGGCACCCTCAGTACAGGCAGAGTATTTTGAACTGTTCAGAACCACAGAACTCTATTATTAAAAATATGTTTTCTGTATATCAAAAATTCTATACCTATTCTTTATATTTAGAATTTTTAATTTTAAATTCCTTCTATAAAGAAATTTTGTCCTAGTCTTCTAATTTTTCGATGTTTTTCCAATTCATTGTCGAGATTGACAGTATTTTTGAGAGGTACATATCATATACTTATAATTTTAAATATTTAACTTTTAATACAATAAGAAATAATATATGTATGTACTTCCCAGAAAAAGTCTTCAGCAATGTCTCTGGATTTTTGACTTGCACATTTATCAGTCAGTTACATTTTAAATTTTGAATTGGTTTTCATGGCATTATTTGGGCTGTGAGATTTATTACTACTGATTATTTTATATATTATATTTTGTATCTCTAAATCTATAGAACATAAAAAAAATTAAATGTATCAGATAGAGAATTTAATCTTCTTTAATATGTGCAAGAACAAAATTTTTCAAAAAATAATTTTTACAAAAAAAATTTAAGAAGCTTCCGGTTGTCCAATTGTTAAACAGATATTAAGTATTATAGTTTTTGAGCAGTCGCCCTTCCAATATACACATACACGCACACACACACATATATATATACAGATATCATTGTAAAAATATTATAATCGGATTGTAGAGAACTTAAAACGAGCTAATTCATTAAAATCTGGATATGCGATTTTTAGCATGAATCCAATACCGGCTCATCATCGGGTTATTGGGAATTTCGAGGCGATACAGTGGAAAGAAAAAAATATTGTTATAAACATTACTATTAGTCATTAGTTATAAACAAATTTCACCGTATTATCCAATTTTCTATAAATTTAACAACAGAAAATAGAATAGTTCAATACATGAGATTGCTAATTTTGCTGCAGATTACTGTTAGGTAGCCATACTTTTACTTTTCAAAATTTTATAATCATGCCACTTTTCTCGGTCGGTAAAATTTGTGCCGCGCTTATAAAAAAATTATGTAATGTATAAAAATCACGGATACATAGCCATGGATGTTGAATTTAATCAAAAAACACTTCACGTCACCCAAGAGTAAAGAATTTTACCCTCTCTCGCGAAAATTGGTACACTTAATGAATACCTCATGTGTTTTTGCTTTTGTAAAAAAAAATTCTTTAGGTACTCAAATGCATCATAAATTCCTATTATATTATAAGAGCTTCAGAATAAAATTAGTGATTATGTCCAGTCTAACTAGTCTCCCAAGATTCAATATGTACATAAATAAATGAATAGAATAAGGGGCACAAATACACATTTATTTACAGAGCACTTTTAAATCAATGCCTCTATATTTTTTATAGAGCTATTTATAAACAAGTGATTTCTATAACACTAACGTTAAGCTCCAACTAAATCTGATTAAGATAAACCATCAAAAAAACATCTTATTTCTTCAATTTCGCATCCGCTTGTTTTTCTAAGCTCTACAAAACCGCTTCGTGTGATCGGAATATCTCCATTCCATTTCCACCGTGCAACAGACAAGCCACCGTTTTTTGCAAATGTAATTTTCAAGTGTCTAGTTTGAAAACGGAATGCTCGACCAGCCGACGGGAGCTGACAATGATTTATGTTTAACACTTCCCAAAATGTCACAAAACAAACCTTGCAAGCCTCAATGACGAACTATCCGTAGTCTTGCAACCGACGAATCGCTTTCACACGGGGAGGGGAAGGGGAGGTCGTGCTCATTGTTTCATGAGTAACTGTCAACTTGGACATAATATAGACAGCAGTACGAATTAAGTCCACAAAATTAACTCATATTCCATTACCGATAATTCATTCATGTGAATAGGGGATTTCGGCGATAAAATTTTGGCGCCTCTTGCGGTGATCATGCAAACTATGCAGTTTTCTAAATACCTAAGTATTGAAAAATAGATTTAAAAAAAATGGGTATAAGTGTACATATGGAATTTCAAAACCACATGGAAAATGTAAAATATGGTTACAGGCATGGGCACAAAAAAATTACATTAAAAAAATATTACACGCAGTAGTTACATGTGCAAAACAAAAACAATTCTAAAATTAACTGTTAGCGTGTTATTACTTCTTAGCTTCTTACACTGTCTTGGCAAAAAAAATCCTCCATCTATACTTAGTAAAATTTCATCACTATGGCCGAATTAAATGCATTTTTTTATATCTGTAAGTAAATAATTCTAAATAAATACTTGTTATAATAATAATTATAATAATAATAATGGTTTTGTCTTGCTATAAAACCATCGACCACGATACTAAATAGTATAAGAAGAAAAGGATACTCATTTGAAAAAGCAAACATAAATTATACTTTATACTCACCTGTTATATATGGATGATTTGAAGTTGTTTGCCAGTACACGGGAAGATCTGGAATACCTTTTGAAACAAGCATTAAGTTTTAGTGCAGATATTAATATGAAGTTTGGATTAGATACGTGTCGCATTCACAGAATGACAAAAGGAAAATGGGAAGATCAGGAAAAATTGGAAGCTAATGAGAAACAAGAACAAATTTTAAATATGACCAAAGATGAATTGTATAAATATCTAGGATATCTGCAAGCAAGAGGAGTAGCTCAAAAACAATGCAAAGAAAAGTTAAGAGATTTGTACTTCGGAAGAGTTAGACAAATTCTAAAATCTAAACTATCTGCTATTAATAAAAGTAGGGCAATTAATAGCTATGCCACTTCAATATTAATACAGTTTCGGAATTATTAAGTGGTCAGACACCGAAATAAAAGATATAGATACAAAAACAAGAAAACTGTTCACAACATACAGAGCTCATCATCCACAAAGTTCTATTGAACGGTTCCACATGAAGATAAAATAAGGTGGTAGGGGGCTTCCAGAAATATTAGAGGTACAATACAAACAAGTAAATAATATAAGGGAATATTTTCAAAATAGATCATTAACTTCAGATTTACATAAAAAACTTTGTAAAGTAGATAAAAATTATACACCCTTAAATTTATCACATAAAAATTATGAACCGTTGAGTAAAATGAAGTCCATAGAAGAAAATAAGAGAATATGGAAACAGAAGAAATTACATGGGATGTATCCAGCAGATATAGAAAAAGAATATATACATAAGGAAGCCACACAATCATGGTCAAGAAACGGAAACATATTTGTAGAAACGGAAGGATTTATGTTGGCGATACAAGATCAAGTAATAAATACAAGATATTACATGAAGTATAATAAAGATTCAAGAGCAAACAGACATATGTCGCGTATGCAATAAAAAACAATAAAAAATAGAACATATATATTCTGGATGTACACCGGTGGCAAAACTGAAATATCTAATACGGCACAACAAAATTACTAAAGTAATACACTTAAAATTATGTAACCAACAAAAACTTATAGATTCAGTACCATACTACAAATATGAACCTCAGAGCATACAAGAGAATGAAAATGCAAAAATCTACTGGAACAGGCCAATAATAACTGATGAAAAAATAGAACATCCCGGACATCATATTGATAAAGAAAAATCTGATGTGACCAACACAGTACCTCCCGCCATTTACTTATGTATATAATTTTTATATTACTTTATAAATTTATCCTTACAATATATAGAAAAAGTATTAAATCAAACTTGTAGAAAATGGAATAGTTTTTAATTTTTATAATAACAAATTGAGAAAAAAATTACATTTAAAGGTATTTTTTGAAGAAAAATTATCTTAAGCTTCAAGTAAACTACCATTTCCGGTTATCCGATTGCCACCAAAATCTAATCAGATATTTCCATATTAGAATAAGGTAGAAATACATGGTTTCAAAACTTTCTGAATGATAGTATTTGAGTATTGAGCGTAAACAGGATCCACACACACATACATACATACAAACAGACATCATCGTGAAAATGTTAAAATTGGATTGTAGGGACCTTAAAACGTGGTCATTTACCAAAATCTCGATATGCAATTTTTAGCACGATCCCTATACCTCCCTTACCAAGGGTAGCGGGAGGTAAAAAGAAACAACGTTTAAAATAGACATTGCAGTACCAAATACTCATAGTATAAATATTGATGACACTTGGAATGAAAAAATAAGAAAATATATACCCCTGGCTGAAGAAATTAAAAAAATATAGAAAATGAAGAAAGTCAAAATTATACCAATAGTAATCGGGGCCACTATAGCAATTCTGAAGAAGTTTTTCGAAAGTTTAAAAACAAAAAGCTAGAATTTTAGAAACTTGCCGAATTGTGTAGAAGAATTTTGGGTGATTCCCTATAATATCAATAGGAAGAGAATAAAGAAAACATAGTATGGAATAAGTTAATCAAGTAAGTCCACATCACCAACGGGACAAGACAAGAAATATATAATATAAAATGCAATAATTAAGTATTGGACCTATAATTAAATGTTATATATACTTGCCTAAGTGGCCGTATGTATACTAAAATATACCAATTAAAGTGAAAATAAAGAATAATAATAATAATAAAATAATAATAGTAATAATAATAATAATAATAATAATAATAATAATAATAATAATAATAATAATAATAATAATAATAATAATAATAATAATAATAATAATAATAATAATAATAATAATAATAATAATAATAATAATAATAATAATAATAATAATAATAATAATAATAATAATAATAATAATAATAATAATAATAATAATAATAATAATAATAATAATAATAATAATAATAATAATAATAATAAGTCTATTCGGGCTTAGTAACCCCGCGTACCCGAACTAAAAGGATGGCATAACAAAGCACTAGTCACCTCCAATATAGGTGTGCAGTGTCTGCGAAGTGTGGCCTCCCGTTGTGCGGAGTCCCACCCACAGGCTGTAAGTCTCATGAGGTGATGGCACCTGTGCATGGCAGAGACCTGATATTTAGGGGCTACAGCATGGCTTCGCCGCACCCTTCAGGCTCTCTGTCTTTTCTATCTGGTTCTAGAGGCCCGCTCCAGTATGACCACGGAATACTGGTATCAGTGTTGTGTTACCACTGTGCCCACTCACTGCTCAGCTCCTTGGTCCTGGCTGCGACAGAAGCACGACTATGAGGGGTTACAGCCTGGCTTCGCCGCACCCTCTGGTCCCTCTGTTCCCACCACTCGCCATCCTCCACCTGGTTACTTGGTGAAAACCCGTACCAGGTGTGTACACCGTTACCTCACCCTGAGTACTCGTCTGTAGGCGTACTACACAAAGTCACCCCGACCACCTGGGTGGCTGCCCTGACCATCTTGGCATATCGTCCGCGCCTAGCCTCTCCAACAATTGCTGAGAGGCAGGTCAATGGTACCCAGGATTCCTGAGGTAGTGAGAAACAAAAGAGCGGAAATAATAATAATAATAATAATAATAATAATAATAATAATAATAATAATAATAATAATAATAATAATAATAATAATAATAATAATAATAATAATAATAATAATAATAATAATAATAATAATAATAATAATAATAATAATAATAATAATAATAATAATAATAATAATAATAATAATAATAATAATAATAATAATAATAATAATAATAATAATAATAATAATAATAATAATAATAATAATAATAATAATAAAACCGCCGAGAAACCTCAAATATAAAAATTTAGAAATCGAAATTAAAAGAATGTGGCAAACAAAACTATTGTCTTGCCCATAATAATAGGAGCTACGGGTTTCGTTGACGATGAGTTTCAAAAGAACATTGAAAAAATGCCTGATAAACATGACCCTACCGAAATCCAAACAACGGCAATAATTGGAACAGCACATATCATTAGAAAGGTGCTAACTTAGACATCCATACCTAAGCTGCTTGGTAAGCTGCCGGATGGAGTGGTTCTTCCGAACTGCGGAATACATATTTATTTATCCAGAATATCGGGACCAACAATAATTTGTATTTTCATTTTGTAATGTAATATATGTATTAGTAGTTTGTGGAATAAAGAGATAATAATAATAATAATAATAATAATAAATTGCAAATATAAATAAACATGATATAGATTTACCTGCAACACAAGCCTGGTTAAAACACTCCAACATTTTTTCTGAAAGTGAAGGTTTCATATTCGCCATACAAGCAGAGTAATTGCCACAAGAAATTATCGAAAATTTATATTAAAAGATAACACACTACCTACAGATGAATGTAGAATGTGTCACAATACGGAGGAAACGATAGAACATATAATAAGTGGTTGTAAAACATTAGCATCAGAAGAATATACGACTCGGCACAACAATGTAGCGAAAGTTATCCACCAACACCTAGCTATTGTACTGGAGCCTACAAGAGTACCAGTCCCTTATTATAGATATCAGCCGGAAAACGTTATATTTACAAATGAAGGTAAGCTTTACTGGAATAGAACAATAATAACAGGCAGATATACAAACCATAACAGACCAGATATTGTATATGAAAATACACTAGAAAGTAAAGTGTACCTCATTGATATCGCAGTTCCATACGTAACAAATATAGAAACCACTAAAAATAAAAAAATAACGAAATATCAAGATCTAGCACGAGAAATTAAAAACATGTGGCACATAAACTACGTAGAAATAATTCCAGTAATCATCGGATCCACAGGTGAAATCCCAAAACATCTTCATGAAGCATTATTAAAGCTAAAACTACCACCTAATATTTATATAAATCTACAGAAGATTGCAATAATTGAAACATGCGGAATAGTAAGAAGAGTACTTAATTACGATTAACAATTCAAATACAAAGTGATAATACGATCAACAAAAGTACGCTGGGATACTTCAACTTCCAGGAAGACCAATACCACAATTTTTTATGTATTATACTATATTATTACTATGTATTTAAAAATCATAATCATATTTTGTATATACTTACCTCTTGACAGGTCGTTGTACAAAACTTTTGTAACTTTTAAGAATGAATAAAGGATAATAATAATAATAATAATAATAATAATAATAATAATAATAATAATAATAATAATAATAATAATAATAATAATAATAATAATAATAATAATAATAATAATAATAATAATAATAATAATAATAATAATAATAATAATATTAATAATAATAATATTAATAATAATAATAATAATAATAATAATAATAATAATAATAATAATAATAATAATAGTAATAATAATAATAATAATAATAATAATAATAACTGTGTAGTTGTATACTTCGCACGACACACTAACCTTGATATAAGTTCGTACCTTCCCTCACCTTTAGGAAGGTACAGTGAAAATGATAAGGCAGAATTCGCACGTAATTATACTGAAAAAAAATGAAATATAACTTGTATAGGTATATTAATGATATTTACAATTATTTCTAAGTCAATCGTTATTCCTTTTACGGAATATAAAATTATTTTAAATAATTGTACTTTATTTTCGTACCACACCATTACTGAATATGACCTTTCAAAAAAATTAAATTTTCCGTAAAAGGAATAACGATTGACTAAGAAATAATTGTAACATCATTAATATATACGTTTCTTTAATTCTAGTATGTTTTTTTCTTCTTTTTTTTTTTAAAAAAATAAATAACTAATAATTTCTACAAGTTTTATTTCATTTTATAACTTTTTTTCTCAGGTTGGTGACGTGCGTCTTCTGCAAAATTATTTTCCTTTTACTGTCTGGTTAAAAATGCGGTGGTGACTTTTTGTGAAGTAGGTTTTAAGGTTCTTAGAATACGATTTTACTATTTTTACGATGATGTCTGAATGTGTGTGTGTGTGTATGCGTGCGTACGTACAGGTGTGTGTGTGTGTGTGTGTGTGCGCGATAATTTTGACCGTGATAACTCCAAAACCATAATTTCAATAATTACGATGGCATTTGAACAAAAAACAAACAAATGTATGCCATTTTATTTGTAAAAATTCGTTATAACCTTTAACTTGTGCAATTTTTATTATTTAATATTTTATTTCAAGTCATAAATAATCTGTTACAAAATATTATTAAAACTAAAATTTGAAATTGTCAAAACAAATTATAATTTGGATAGCCCTTAAAGTTATAGGCCCCACGTTTTGGGTGCCAAAACTCTTGTCACAAGATCTGCACCTCGGGTGGCGAAAATTCCGCGCAAGGTTGGGTCGAGTTGGCGAAACCAGAATGGTCGTCTCCAAGATTTTGCCCCCCAAAATTTAAATGGTTTGCTCGTCACGCCGTATGGTGTAAAATGAAGGTAGAAAAATAGTACTTTACTGAAGCAAACGGTAGCGATAACCGTGCCAGTACTAATGATGTAACAAGAATAGTAACTGGTAAGAACAGGTACCAAGAACAGGTAACAAGAACAGGTACCAAGAACAGGTAACAAGAACAGGTAACAAGAACAGGTACCAAGAACAGCCTGAAAGAGGGTACTTTAGTAATGAAAAAAAAAAATTATATGCCGCTGACCTTATGGGTCATGAAAGTTACATTTAAATTTATATGTATAAATACAAATTCATGTTATATTTATTCAACATTAAATTCAAACAAAAGAACTAAACTAGGAAAACTAAACATTTAATAAAATAAAAATTGAAAACTGACACTAATTATACCTGAGCTGGAAGGCGGCTGTTAAGTAGTTGAAAGTGAGTTATTTAGATCCGAGAAAATCCTCGATAAAATTATATATCAAAATAATTTTTGATTCAAAACTTCCAACAAGCCAAAATATACTTCAACACAAAAAAATGCTCATTTTTAACAATTCAGGTATCGATTTAACTTCAACCAACGCTAACTGAATTTGATAAAAAGGAGCTATATTTGCCATTAATATTTTAAGTTTAAGGTCTTCACTAACTTTACAAGTAAGGCGAGAAAATAAATTTGACATAATAGCAATGTAAATTTTTATAGATTCGGTAGGTCCCTGTGTTTGACTTTTTATTTCATCGAAAAGTTTATCATTATAGGCTTGCGGTTGAAATTCTTCCCGTATCCTACTACGAGTTCATCCCATCCCGATTATACACGTTTATTCATCCGGTACCAAATTAATGCTTTGTCCGAAAATAAATCGAAAGCAGACAGAAATAGTTGTGATGTAGAAATATTACGTGCTTTTCGTAAGTCATCAATTCTCTTTAAAAAAACATTGAGAGACATTTGTTTATTATCGTCGGTATATTTTATATTCCATTGAGACACTGGAATCTGTTTAATTTTTGGTCGGCACGATAAAGTCGCTTCCACGTCTGACTCTGATTCTGACGAGTTATCAGTGCTACGAGTATCTGTATCATTGCCAGTATCAAAGTTACTAACTTCAAGTATCGTATTATTTATGGAAGAAGAACTTCTAAATTGTTTGGCTTTACTTTCTAAGTCGCTCTTTAATTTTACTAGAGTTAATAAAAATTTAGATATATTTGCTTTTTCTGTGTCATTCGTTGATACTGCTCGATTAACACGTCCAATACAGTGAGATATTTTTGTAATTGTCTTTTTAAATGACGAAGAACCTTTAAGGTCTTGAAAGAGATCAATACAACTTCCTATTTCTGCAATTTTTTCGGTAATAGCTGTCGTATCATCAGTGAAAGTGAAAGGGTGTTTAATTTTAACGAAAGTGGGTCTTTTTCTAATTTCATAACGCCCCTAAGTGATTTACGCATGGAATGGTAACTGCTGTCATCAATAATACCCCGAAACCGTAATTCATAAATTAATTCTTCCTTACTCAATCTATTTATCTCCATTTTCCTTTTAAATAAATTAACCAACCAAAATATGAATAAGAAAAAAAAATAGTATACAAATATATAATCGATACACGACGGACAAGGATGTTTAAAACTTTTACAAACACTAGGTCTACAAATTGCCGCACCTAATAAAATAATCGAATTTACAAATATAGTGCCTACTGAAATTACACGTAATAGCCAAAATATGAAAACGTTAAAAAAACTAAAATTTGAAATTGTCAAAACAAAATATAATTTGGATAGCCCTTAAAGTTATAGGCCCCACGTTTTGGGTACCAAAACTCTTGTCACAAGATCTGCACCTCGGGTGGCGAAAATTCCGCGAAAGGTTGGGCTCCGGACTAACAACAGTGGAGGAGGGTGTGGGTGTAAGTTTTCCTCTGGGATTAGTACCTAATAAAATCGGGAGGGCGCCAGCTGACCAATGGACGCTCAACCAGGGCTGGTCAACAAGCCATCGGAGAGAAGGATAGAGGGAAGGCAACAGGGCATGCGTATAAATTTGAAAATTCAAACAAAAACACATAAAATGTAATTTGAGTTGGCACTACATTAAATAAACATTTACTGTTAATAATAACACAGATAAACGGCGAAATAAATAATGGTAAACCTATAGTTTGACACAAAAAAATTAGTCGGATCAACCATAAATATATGCACAACTGCAAACTAAATATATATATATATATATATATATATATATATATATATATATATATATATATATATATATATATATATATATATATATAGATAAAGCAAAAATATAAAAATAAATAAAGGACGCCGCATAGAGCACCAGCCCGCCGGCGCTAGTCGAGCGTTCAGGACGAGGCGTTAGCAAAAAGATAGGAACGAAAATAAGAACCGCGTGAACCGTTGGTATACCAGCGCTTACATCAGTTTTTTCGACATTCTCTGTCGTAACCATGTAACATAAAAAACCTGTCCTAAAGCTAAATCGGCGCACAACAAGCTAAACAATGCGCAGCGTAAAATAAAAAGTAAAAACATGAACTAGAAGAATATTAAATTTACCAGAGGTGATCAGACATAACAAAAATTTGTGATTGTCGGCGAAAAATTACAGCATTCAAAAATAAATAAATTTTGGGGCATTAAATCATATACACAAAGCTTAAATGCCTAATTCAAGACAATGGTACAAAATGCGAACAATAAAAAGGGAAAAAAATAAGCTTACGTCCCTAACGTGAGCTCTCCTGTCCGTAACTGGCTCTATAGGGTTGTAGTGGGTGGTTGCATGTAGCTAGTCCGTATAAGGCGGCGAAGAATGGCGTCTATTGGCTGTTTAGTCCCTTAGAACACAATTGTCGAGTTGGCGAAACCAGAATGGCCGTCTCCAAGATTTTGCCCCCCAAAATTTAAATGGTTTGCTCATCACGCCGTATGGTGTAAAACGAAGGTAGAAAAATAGTACTTTACTCAAGCAAACGGTAGCGATAACCGTGCCAGTACTAATGATGTAACAAGAATAGTAACTGGTAAGAACAGGTAACAAGAACAGGTACCAAAGCAGGTAACAAGAACAGGTACCAAGAACAGCCTGAAAGAGGGTACTTTAGTAATGATAAAAAAAAATGATATGCCCCTGACCTTATGGGACATGAAAGTTACATTTAAATTTATATGTATAAATACAAATTCATGTTATATTTATTCAACATTAAATTCAAACAAAAGAACTAAACTAGGAAAACTAAACATTTAATAAAATAAAAATTGAGAACTGAAATTAATTATACCTGAGCTGGAAGGCGGCTGTTAAGTAGTTGAAAGTGAGTCTTTTTAGATCCGAGAAAATCCTCGATAAAATTATATATCAAAATAATTTTTATGCGTCGTACAACGCCAGCAGTAATCTGAATATAAATTTGACTCAAAACTTCCAACAAGCCCAAATATACTTCAACACAAAAAAATGCTCATTGCACGAGGAACTCACAGACAAGAATGTGCCGACAGAAAAAGTCTGGCCAGGCAAAAATTGACAGTGTCAGTGACACTAACAAAAAATATTGTTATTCGTACGGCTCTGGATCAACGTTATGTTATAGCGAAAGTGTTATCAACAACGAGCATCGTTTTAAAATAGACTGTCCTAACTTAGCCGAAACAATATGAATTTTTGAAAGACCGGGTTGTTATATCCATCCTTATCGCACACACTTGTAATCATTGCAAATGAGAGCGATAAATATATGCCAATTTATAAATTCGTTCATAATACAGATGATTTTTACCCAACATCCTTCAAAAATTATACTGTACGTAAAATAATTTTAGTGAAACTACAAGAAACTTTTATATGTGGAATTTATATAAAATACATAGAAATAACGGAATCGGATCGAAATATGAAATTTTATTTCTATAAAATCAGCATGTTTACATATCACTACTTATTAAGAAACAACTTTGTATCACAATATGTTTTATGAATCGTATGAACAAGTAGTAGTGTAATTATATATGGATGGAAATACATGAATTTTATTTAAGATTCAGTGGTAGTAGAAGAAGTAGCGGTGGAGTTGGCAATCGCATCGTCCACACACATACCAATTTGCTCAATGATTTCGCGGGTTTGGTTTGCTGCTGATTCACTGATATTCGCTACACATCTTCCCAAGTTAACTGGAAGATCTTTCGCTAAGCCCAAAACAAAGTCTACCATTGCAACGATTTGACCAGGAAGCTCTGCGCGCATTTTAGAACTATTTGCTAATAATCCTGTTAAACACCTTATTGGTCTTAAACTAATCAGACATTTACTCAGTTGAAGTGGAAGTGAGGTGATATTACGAACAATATCATTGATGACTTCCAATTCTTTGGTTACTACAGTGAGCACATCACCGCTGATATTAGTAACGCAAGTCGTTAAGTTACGGGCAGGTTCTACATTCAGTTGAGCGATCTGTTTTGCGCGTCCTACGATGCACACGGAGATGTCGACGCCAAGGCTATTGGCTTGCGCAGTTCTATTCGAGATATACTCAGTCACTTTCCCAAGTATGTTTGTGATTACTGTTATGCCATCGCCTAAGACTTGGTCTGTTATGTCTTTAATAGTTTTTACGACATTTGTAAAATTTTGTATAGCGTCAGCAATCGCTCCTGCCAATAGAGCTTCAAGACCCTTAATTATTTCTAAGATTTGCGCAATCAAATCGCTCTGTTCGTTGCGTAATTCCAATGCACTGAGGGATCCGGCATTAGTTGCCTAAAAAATTAAAAAGTTGTTTTAGTGGAACAAATTCGAGTTCATTATATGAAAAACTTTCTTATTATGCACCGTACAGAAAATTTATGGGCCCAACTTTTCGAGACAATTTTAATAGGCACCACACGAATTTTCTATCGTCTTTTGCTTTTGAGCTCTAGGCTAAATTTTGATTTTCACTTATTTTAAAAATACCTCATACCTCGCTTATTATGTGAGTTAAAGAAAAAATCTGATGTGGCCAGCACATTACCTTCCATCAATCCAGTGTATTATGCACAAATTCCATACAAAAAAATTCTTGTAAAGGATCCTAAATTTCCAGTGAAATTATTTCATGAACAAACTACGCAAATTCCACTGGTCACTGATATCTTCTTCTTCTTCTTCTTTAGCTTTTCCCATTCGTCAGGAGTCGCTATTTTTTATTTTCTTCTTCTACTTATTTCTGTTTCCCGTGTCGTCCTTATTAAGTTCCTTTTCTCTCAAGTCTTCCGCAATACAGTCCTTCCATCTTATCTCGATTTCCTCTGTTTCTTCAACCTTCTACTACTAGGCTATTCATTCTTCTTTCAATATATTCTTCATCTCTCCTCACGTCATGTTCAAACCAATGTAATCGTCTCTCTTTTATCTTTCTAGAAACTTCTATCACTCGAGCCATTTCCTTTATCTTTTAATTCCTTACCTTATCTTTCTGTGTCTATCTCAACATACCTCATTTCTCCCACAATCATTTTCGTTTCAGTGACACCAACATCTGTCAATTTGAATAATCTGAATATATTAGCAGTTTCCATGATTAGCATAGCTGGCTGATTTATGAAATTTAATATTTTCATAATTCTTTAACTCTATATGTATTAAATATGAAGTATAAAATGCGATCCAATTGCATAGAGAATAATATGTTCTTTAAAAATTAAAATAACACTAAAATGTCAATATGATACATAACTGATTTTTTTTCAAGATATTATATTCTAAACTGCTAATATATTTAGATAATTCAAATTAACAGATGTCAGTATCAATGAAAAGAAAATGAATGTGGTAGAGGTGAGGATGTTGACATAGATGTTGGGGAAGACGCGGAAAAATACGGTACAGAATTTAAAGGATAATGTAAATGGCTCGAGTGATAAAGTTTCTAGATAGATACAAGAGAGACAATTACATTGGTTTGAACATGTCATAAAGAGAGATGAAAAATAAATTGGAGGAAGAATGAATATAGTTTGGTTCACGAAAGATGACAATTCAAGGTCATTTTCAAACCCTCTGGTATAATATTACTTGCAAATAGCTTCACTACATTCCATACACATAGGCGTGCACCAGGTATAATATTTGTGGATACATTTTAATCATTCAAAATCCCGTTGAAAATATTCGTGTTCATTATGCACAAATTGAATAGCTTGCCTTCGCAAAGTTTTTCTTTTCTCTCCCATGATTATGTTCAATAAAATCGCGGAACAAAATTAGAAACTTATTCGTTGATTTTGATTAAACGTCAAATCGTGCGTCAAATTCAAAAAACAAACTCCGTCACTGGCTTTGCTTTAACGTAGAGCGCAGTTCAATAGATATTTGCATACCAGCAACTCATCGACATACGTTCCTATTACTTTTAGTGTATTAGAGAGCAATTGAATATGGATCTGTCATATAGCATAAATCACGTAGGCATACGTCAAATAATCTATCTCTTTCTAATATCAAACAAATGGCCTTGAATTGTCATCATTCGTGAACCAAACTATAGCTTAGTAGTAGCAGGTAGAAGAAACAGGAATTGAATGAGGACGACACGCAAAACAGAAATGAGTGGAAGAAGAAAATAAAAAATAGCGACCCATAACGAACGAGACAAGCTAAAGAAGTAGATGATGTCAGTGTCAAGTGCAATTTGCATATGTAGTTTGTTTATGAAATAATTTGTAACGCTATTTTGGGGATAGCGGGCAGAAAGTTGGCGTGAGATTGCTCGGGTGCCAACGGCCGGATAGCAGGTTTGGTGAAATATGAAGAACACAATTACAATAAAAGGTACAAGACAACTTTATTGTATGATAACTCGCTGTAAAAAAGAGTATGGTGGTCGCTGATGGGTACAATAAGATGCTGGTTGTGCAAATTAGACGATTTACTGGTATTCAAAAAAACGACGCTGGACGTCGCAACGTCGGTGATGTCGGTGTATGAACAGTTGCACGGGTATCCAAAAATGTGGATAGCAGTGTGTTCGGACGGTTTCGGCGTGAGCGACGCTAGGCGTCGCGACGGCGGTGACGGCGACGGGCGAGCGGTAGGTACGGTGATCTTAAGGATCTGTCTAGAAACGTATTCGGATTTTTGGCGTAATCGACGCCAGGCGTCGCGACGCTGATGTCGCGTTGGTTTGGAGATTAATGGCAGTTATGACGGAAGAGGTAAAGCTACGCGTTTGTGCAATAATCGGAAAATCAATGCTGGGCGTCGCAACGCTGATGTCGCGTTTGGTTCGGCGGTTAACGGCAGTAATAACGGAAGATTTGTAGCTACGCGTTTCTGCAATAATTTGCAGATCGACGCTTAACCTAACCGGCGTATGCGGAGTACGTGTAGATCGATGGTATATACACGACGAGAAAGTCGACCCAGGAAAACCTCACAGACTCTAGGCCTCGAGTGCCCCGGCTTACGCACTGGGGCGTCGCGGCGCAGAGTCGGAAAAACATACTTGGGCCGATGCACACTAAAATACACGACATGGAATAACGGGCTGTTTTACAGTAACTTTGGATAAACACGCGGACTTGACGTCTGTAACACCCGGGTTTACACGCCGGCGGCGTCGAAACGTCAAGTCGGCAAAACTCGCAACGAGTCACTGTAAAATGGCTAGACACGCGCACTGGTGAATTTACTCCACGGAGATGATTACGGCCGGTGTCAGTCGTAGTATCTTTGGATGTTTTCAAATACGCCTTTCGAAGATGCTTTGGCCTACGCTCAACAAGCGTTGCGACTTCGGACGTCTGTAGTTCACAACGAGACACTAAGACTGGCTTTCAATAAACAACTAAACAACTCGAACGGGGAGCTCACGGTATGGGTTTCAAAGAAAATGAAAATTTTGCTCACCTGGAGATCGGTTTCGAAGTCTTGACGGAATACTCGCAATCAAGAGTCGATGGAATACTCGCAATCGCTTTTAGTTGTTGAGAGGAATACTCGCAGTCAACAACTGTCTTCTACAATCGCGGGCCCTGCTTTTATACAGCTTTACTAATTAAACCAGCTTAATAGGGCTATTCTGTAAGATCGTTATGACATAAATAATCGGTAAAACGTGATATCGTCATGGTAATAACGAAAATCGTTTAATAAGCTTATTCTGTAAACGATCGTTATGATATTTTTCATTGTTAAATCGTTATCATAACGATAATCGTTAAAGTGGTATTCTGTAAACAATAATATAACGAAAAAAAGAAAACGATATCGGTATTTCTTAACGATTGGAAAAATCATTCGTTATCTAAACGTTTTGTCAATAATTCAGTATTTATATTTATGTCAAAATAAAATTTCTATTATGTTGAATAGTGATCTCAAAAACCAGTCATATTATAGTTTTCTGCAAGGTAATATTAAAATAATTTAATAAGTTTTTATTCGTAGCGCCTAGCGCAAGCTTCCCAATTTGTCTACAGATGGTAGTAGTTGCTCTAGCATAACCTACAAAAAGAAAAAGAATGGTCCGACAGCTGACAGGTTGACAATCTAACCTAGAAGTTTTGTGAGTTATATTGAATTATTTTCGATATTTCATTTAAATTATAATTTGATTTCAGGAAATAAAGTTCTTATCTTGATCCCAAGGTTATTATTTTTCAAAATGTGTTACATAATACGGATACGAAGATAACGATTATCGTTAAGTAGAAATAACGATTTTCATAATAACGATTTTGTTATAGTAACGATTCTATTTTACAGAATAGGCCTGTAAGTTTGTTTACTGATAGCAAGAACTGCATAAAAGAACAGGGAAAATAGGTTAAAAATGGAACACGATGTTAACGACACTTTATGTGGTTTATTTTCCGGTCAAGTTACGCGCCTTATTCCAATTTTTGGGAAGAAAAGTTTTCACGGTTCGCGGATTTATAGGGGCTGAGTTACACGGTTTTGAACTATTTAAGTCGTAAAACTTGTGACAGATCCACATCGTCACAAATTTTACTGGAAATATAGAATCTTTTGTAAGAAAATTATGTATGGAATTTTTACATAATATACAGGATTGACGGAAGGTATTGTAAAGTTTTATTTATATGGGTGCAGTGTAAACAAAAGAGAGATATTATTAATTACAATAATACGTTTATTAAACGATAAATAATTAGATTAAATATTAACAAGATGATAAAAGTAACTAACACTATGATTAAATATTTATAAACACTAAGAATATTATTATTCAAGTGGTATACCAAACCGGCATTTACACTCTTTGACTAAGGTTTCAGCGACCGTGGTGGCTTCCTGGTTGGGTAATGGATAGGCTTCAACCCATTTAGTGAAGTAGTCCATCACAACCACGATATATTTGTTTCCGTCGTCGCTTTCTGGGAATGGTCCGGCCATATCAATCGCAATGCGCTCAAATGGACTGCCAACGTTGTATTGACGCATTGGAGCTTTTCGTCGTGTATGAGGGCCGTTGCTTCCAGCGCAAACTACACATTTCTTGCGCCAGTCTTTAACGTCTTCCTTGCAGTTAACCCAGTAAAATCGCTGGCGCAATCTATCTAATGTTTCGTTGACTCCAAAATGGCCTCCTCCAGATCCGTCATGGATCTCTTTCAACACGTCTGGTATTCTATTCTTAGGAATAACCAACTGAGCTCTCTTCTCAATTCCATCGGTATTTTCCACCAAACGCTTTAACAGGCCATCCTCAATCATCATGGAGTCCTATTGTGCCCAGTACGATTTTACACTCTGTAAGTGTGGTGCAACGATTTCCCAGACTGGTTTGCTATCCACTGCTTTCCATTCCAGTATAATTTTCAAATTCGGGTCATTTTCTTGGTCTTCGCGTACTCCATCGGACTGCCAATTATCATCAACTACTGTGGTCCTGGAGACGGTAAAATGTTTCTCTTCCAGTCGACTACAATGCTTGCATTCATCTTGACATGGCCTTTTGGACAATGCGTCGGCATTACGATGGCTGGTACCCGTCCTATGATCGATTTTGAAATCGTATTCCTGTAGTCTTTCAATAGATCTAGCCACCTGACCTTCAGGATTCTTGAATTGTAGCAGCCATTTTAATGCAGCATCAAAAATCTTCTTCCGTACAAGTATTTGTAGAAATGTTCCACGGATTTCACGACAGCCAAGAGTTCTTTTCTGGTCACACAGTAATTCCTTTCTGGTTTTGACAAGATCTTACTAAAGTAGGCAATAACCTTCTCTAGTATTTTCCATTAATTTTTGTTCTAAATTTCTAGAATTTTCTTCCAATTTTTCTTCTAATCTTCTGCCATCTCCTGTTTTAATTCTTCTTTTAATGTTCTAGAATTATCTTCTGCCTTGGTAGAACTTGCTATTAATTTTTGTTCTAATGTTATAGAACTTTCTGTTAATTCTTTTAACTGTTTACCAAGGTCGAATACGTCATCCGGAATTTCGACTAGGTAATCATCAGGATTTTCACCAGAATCGATTAATAATTGCCGTAGTCTTTCTTGAAGCTCTATCTTCTTTCCTGTTGCTTCCAAATCTCGTTCTTCCAGTTCCGTCTTCAGATCACATACTTTCAATTCACTTATACACTTACTTACACCAATTATAACGTTTTATTTATATGAGTGAAGTGTGAACATAAGAGAGATATTATTAATTAAAATAATACGTTTATTAAACGATAAATAATTAGATTAAATATTAACAAGATGATAAAAGTAACTAACACTATGATTAAATATTTACAAACACTAAGAATATTATTAAATGCTTAAACACTAATATTATTTATTTTTCCAATATTTATATCACTACATTTATTTATATAACTACATTTATTTATGTTAACAACTCGTAGACTACTTATTTATATCACCGACTTCATTACTCGTTGCTTCTATATTACAGACTATCTCTCCGCTGTCATTCAGACGGTATTTATATAGCCCAGTGTTCTTCTAGAATTCTCCGGCGCCACAGCGATACCGAGTACAAAAGAATTAGGTCACGGCGTAATTAACATATTTCAACGTGCATGTGTTATTCCGTCGTCGGGGATTGCATCATCGCTCTGGTACATTCTTTCAGTGACGGCGCACATATACTCTTCTCTCAGGGGCGCACGCCACAGTATTGTGCTGGCCACATCAGATTTTTTACGTAGAGTATTGTGGTGTAATTGGATTTTTTCAACATACACAATATTTTTTTAATGGGAAAATAATTTCATCTTTTTTCTTATTTTATGAAGTTTTCAACGAGGTTATAACAAGTCTACATTCTTTCGTTTCAAACATAAAAATGATTTATTAATTTATTTTTTATCGATTGAAACAATTCGAAAAATATTGGTTAATATGTTTACTGAAGTGTACAAATTAGAAAAACTAGTATAAAGGAAATAAAATTAGAAACAAAATAATATAGACTTGTTACTCTTACTCATCGTTAAAAATCTTATAAAATAAGGAAAAAATGATTCTATTTTCAATATATGTGCCTATTTAAGAGTAAATTTACTTCATAAAAATAATATAAAAGAAAACAACTGAACTTAAATTAAAATGAAACATAGATATTTTTTATTTTTTTATAAATAGTGTTCTATTTGATTTCCATCCTAATTAATTCAAATTGCCTGAAAAATAGCTATAATATTCAAATTTATTTTAATAAATTTTTCTGCATTCATATATTTGAAAATAAATTCCATATTTCAAAAAGATGATAGCAGAAGGCTTTAAAGTAGTTAGAATTTGAAATAGAGTAAATTGTTGCATGAATGCCTGATTTCAGGTTCATGCTAACCCACATACTGACAATGGCGTGATTTGATGTATGTATGTGCGTATTTTATCAAAAATATTTACCTGACAATAAAACAGGGCCAGAAGGCCAAAAATAAAGAAACTCGTTGGAAACATTTTTCTTCTGTTACAGATGAAACTGTAATAAAATTCAATTACATTATTCTTTTTATACTAATGATTATCAATATAAAAATCAAAACCACTTCAATTTTTATCAAGACGTTTATTGAAATTTAATTATTTAATTAGTTTCTATTATTGGCATTTAATTATTGTGATAATAAATTTAGCATTGTGACTGGGCCCATGGTTTTGTGTTACGCTAGTGATTAAAATTAAAGATACGGCGAAATGGAGTAAATGTTAGGCAAAATTGTATAGTTGCAGTTTGTTAAAATTTATCTTGTAATTCAATTTGAATAAAAACTTTTTTGGACAGATCGAAAAAAATGTTTCAGACAAATGTTATAGTAGATAGTTTAAGGATTTTATAAATGTTTTTTTTTTTGAAAAATCGATCGAGTGGTTTTCAAAATATCTTGTTTTGAAATTTTTGATTGGTCGCCGTTTTGTTATTTGATAAAATAGAAAATAATTGTAAATATAAATGTTTTAGGGAACCGAAAGCAAATGCTGAAAGTTTTTGTATTTTTTAAATATTCCTTAAAATAAGGGGACAATGACGATTTTTCTAAAAACAAAAAAACGCCAATAACTATGAACTGGGGCTCCAAATTAAAAAATTTGAACTAAGAAAAGTTGTTTGTTTCAATGAGTTCTAACTGCTGTTTTTGGGTGTTGTGCCATCCTTCAACGAAATTAAATATAAAAGTACTTTTTCATACTTAGCTCCTACTCTGTATAATAATATTCAAGTCAAAATGCAAACCTAGTTCACAAAAACAAAAATCTGTTGTGGCCAGCACAATACCTCTCGCCACTTCCGTTTTTGGCTACATGAGAAGAGGGCGCGAGCAGTCATGTGACATTGTTGGCCTTGACAAGCAAATATGGGGCCCCGTGTCAGAATGACAATTAGTAATTATGTACATAGATGTCAAATATAAGTTTTCACGTGGTTAATTTGTCACCAGGAATGTGGAATTTACTTGTCGAGGAAAATAACTACATGGAATTGTAATATCATGAAATTTGGGATGGAAAATTGACATTTGACATCTATGTACATAATTACTAGCTGTCTTTGTAACTCGGGCCCCCATATTGGCTTGTCAAGTCCAACGAAGTCACATGACTGCCGCGCCCTATAAATTTCTCATGTCTTTTCTTTATGTTTAGATTATTTTTATAATTTTAAATTTATTTTTTGTTCTAAATGTTCAAATATCTTCCAATTTCTTGACGGGATTTCTGATGACTATATGTATATAGCTAAAATTTTAAATATTTAATTGTTATTATTGTTATATAACAAGAAATAGTAAACTTACCAATATCAGAGAAATAGTCTTCAATATTGTCAGTTAAACTTCATTTAACGTAGAAGCGTAATTTGACGTTTTACTACTGTTGCCAAAAAAACTGTTGCCAAAAAAAAATTCTAAGATTTAGTTTCAGCTAAAATTTACATAAAACCATATTCATACTATGACAAATTTTGAATCGGTTCTTATCCACTGTCATGTGTTTAGTTAAAATAGACTTAAGCTCAAGTTTTAGAACTGAGCTGCCAAAATTTAGTTAGTATTACTCTCAATAATATTAATACAAGCTATAAAGACATTTTTATTTATTATTATACAAAAGTACATACCGATAAAAAAGTGAAAATTAATGTAGAAACTGAAACTTCCATATTGAGTTTCGCGGCAAGTTGGTACAAATGTTAACCAAATCAAGTGAAAACAACGTATGAGCATAATATGAGCAATCTTTCTCACAATTGTTTAATATTTTTACCTTCCGTCACTTCTAGGTAAGAAAGGTATTGTCTTTGGTCAAAAAATTCGGTGGTGAGTTTTCATTGAAGCAAGTTTTAGGGTCTTTACAATACGATTTTACTATTTTTACGATGATGTCTGTATGTGTGTGTGTGCGTGTGTGTGTGCGTGTATATGTGTATGTGACCACGGTTTCGGCCACGATATCTCCAATACTAGAGTTCCAAAAATTAAAATTCTTGCGTATTCCTCTACCTTACAACCACATGTTGACTTGATTAGATTTTGGTTATAATTGGTCAACCGGAAGTGTCCTCATTTGAAGACTTTAACAATTTTTCTTGAAAAACTCAGTTAAATATTACTATAACTTAAAGAATATAGTATCCTTTATACGATTTGATTACATTTTATATTTCATATTCAACAGATATAGAGTTAAAGAATTATAAAGATAATAAATTTCATAGATCAGCCAGCTATGCTAACTTAACCATGGAAACTGCTAATATATTCAGGTAATTGAAATTGACAGATGTCAATAGTCATTATCAATAAAAAGTAAATTTTTGAATAAGGGAAGTGACTCTAGTGTTAGAAGTTTCTAGAAAGATATAAGAGAGAAGGAACTGAATGAGAACGACACGTAAAACAAAAATCAGTAGAAGAAGAAAATAAAAAATAGCGACCCCCTAACGAATGGGAAAAACTAAACAAGAAGATAGTGTCAAGTGCAATTTGAATAGTTTGTTTATGAAATAATTTTACTGGAAATATAGGATCTTTTGCAAGAAAATTTATGTATAGGGCACGTGCAGTGACGTGACTTTGCTGACTTTGGCAAGCAGATATGGGGGCCTGTGGCAAAATGACAGCTATTAATTACGTCCATAACTGTCATAATTTTTCATTCAAAATTTCATGATTATCTTATTCCTTGTGGTTTATTTGATATCAGGAATGTGGAATTCAGTTGCCGAGAAAAGGAATCATGCAAAAAATGAAATTTTGAATGAATAATTATGACATTTGTCAGTTACGGACATAATTAATAGCTGTCATTCTGGTACGGACTGTTCGTGTCCTCTGCATAAATTTTCTTGCAAAAGATCCTATATTTCCAGTAAAATTATTTTATAAACAAACTATGAAATATTATTTACACATTTAATGTTATTATACATATTAAAGAATATTCTATTATCTATACGAATTGATTGCATTTCATATTCAATGGATGTAGAGTTAAAGAATTATAAATAAATTAAATTTTATAAATCAGCCACCTATGCCTAATCATGGAAACAGCAACTATATTAAGAAAATTCTAACTGAAAAGAAAATTAATATGGTAGGGATGAGGATGTTGAGAAATGTTGGGGAAGACACGAAAAGATACGGTAATTAATAAATGAATAAGGGAAATAACTCGAGTATTAGAATTTTCTAGAGAGATACAAGGGAGACGATTACACTGGTTTGAACATATTATAAGGGCAGATATAGAATATATTGAAAGAATAATGAATAGCTTAGTAGTAGAAGGTAGAAGAAACAGAAGAAAACCAAAGATAAGAACGAAGGACTGTATTGCGGAAGTCTTGAGAGAAAAGGACTGAATGAGGACAACACACACAATAAATGAGTGGAATAAAAATATAAAAATAGCAAACCCTAACGAATAGGAAAAGCTAAAGAAGAAGAAGATATCAGTGTCAAGTGCCATTTGCATAATTTGTTTATGAAATAATTTTACTGGAAATTTGGAATCTTTTGCAAGAAAATTTATGTATGGAATTTGTACACTGGCTTGCAAAAAAATCGCGTGCATCTTAAAAATCAAGTAACCGAGTTTTTACTGTTTTTCAGCTATGTAAATACGATTTTTTTATCAACTGTCAATGTAACTGTCACTGTTGTCACCATCACGTCAGTATTTTATCTATTGTAGAGCAAGTTCGTCATTGTGTTTTATGTTACTATTAACTTACATATACATATATACTATATAACAGAAAAAGTAAAGAACAACTACGTATGTATTTCTCGTTTTCTTTTAACTTTGACATCTTAATTGACACTAATGACAATGACAAGTTAAAATTCAAGACAGACTCAATACAGCAAAAAATAGGTGTACGCGATTTTTTTGCAAGCCAGTGTACATAATACACAGGATTGACGGAAGGTATTGTGCTGGCCACAACAGTTTTTTTTTAAAATGTATATGTTAAAATAACAAAAATATTTATCTCATACGTGATTTCATGCTTATATACTTCTCAGTACTTATATTTTTTCAGAGTTTAATAAAATATTTACTTTTCTTCATAACGTTTTTTTTTACTAAATCTTAATATTTTCATGTCGTATTGGATTCTAAAACAATGTTTTTTGAACGATTTATAAACCAAAAAGTGAAACTTTAAATTCCTAGAACTTCAATATAACATTTTAAAGTTCTAGGATATATTATATATATATATATATATATATATATATATATATATATATATATATATATATATATATATATATTGCAGAAATTACGTAAACATTAATACATATCTATATTTAATAAAATAATTGCATTTAAACACATTTATTTTATAATAATTATAACAAAAATCTTTGCTGCGTCACTGTGGAAACAATTTCAATAATTCAACATCACTAATTGACAAATGTAGACAGATGTCAGTGTCAAGAACAATTTACACAATATGTACAATAATTTAGATTTTAGAATTTAAGGATGCGTTTCAAACAGAGTATTTAAAGTTTGATAATTTTAAGCCTGTTTAAACAACAAAGAATAATGTATTATACATCAAAATTCATTTTTTTTTTGGACTATTATTTAAAACTATTTTAAATAAGTTTCAAAATTTATTACAAAATTTAAAAAACGTAATTTTCTAATTTGCTTTATCTTTATGACATAAATAGTTTTAGGTGATAACTACTATTTTATACTAACTAAATAAATTATTATTTTTTCAAGTTTGCCCTTAATTCTTGCAATTTTTTTATTTTGTTCAAAGTGAGAAATGGTAATACTTTGCACAATTTTACAGTTTAGTAACTGCGCGCAATGCAAGCTTTCTCTGTAAGATAGTATCACACTCGAGTGATTGGTAATATGGAATATGAAAAATAGCGCGCAATTACTCATATAATGAATAGAGTGATTTGGTAAATAAATATAAGTTTCGTGAGATATTTATATTTTCTTTAAATGACAACAAATACATAATTGACATTTTCAATTTCAAAATCACATTCTTTTTTAAGCTGTTGCAATACCAAAAATAATATGTTTTATTTTTATTTCTTATGTGAAATGGATCATAATATCAATCATGACGGTACATGATTGATGTTGCGATCCTTATAATATACGTATAGATGAACTCGGATATAACGTACACCCAATGTAGCGAATACTTGTTTATAACGAACAAAAATAATTTTCCAGAATTGAAATCTTACCTATTATTTATACCTGTTGTACTCTTGCATATAACGAACCTATTTATAGCGAAAACTCCCATATAACAACCAAATTCTTAGCGAATTCTTGGTTATAAGGAAAAATGTACCACAACAGAATTTTTTTATGTGTGCATTGTGCATATGCATGTAAGTGTACACGTGACGGTACTGAAAAACGATATCTACTGCTTATTGGAATTATCTCATTTTAAATTTTGAATACATTTTGGTTTATGTTATGGTGTTTGTGTGTATTTTCAAATTATTATTATATTTTTACGTTAGTCACGAATGTTTTTTAGTTTCTAAGCAGATAGAGTTTGTATTTTGATAAAGTGTGTCATTTTTTACCTTCCGTCACCTTTAGGTAAGGCAAGTATTGTCTTTGGTTAAAAAAATCGGTGATGAATTTTTAATGAATAAGCACGTCTTAAAGTCCCTAGAATACAATTTTACCATTTTTACGATGACGTCTGTATGTATTTGTGTTTGTGTGTATGTGTGTGTGTTTGTGTGTGTGTGTGTGTTGTGTGTGTGTGTGTTGTGTGTGTGACTATTCTTTCGGTTCCGATAACTCCAATACTACAATTCAAAGAAATTACATTTTTTTCGCATTCCTTTTGCTATACCCACAAACTCATTCCGTATGGTCGGAAATCTTCACCGTATCATACATAATGACATTTATAAACTTCATTTTGAGTACTTTAATGACCTTTGGTCTCGTGGTGTTTCCAGGCAACACGTTTCGTATAATCGAGAATTTTAAATCGTCTTGTTGTATAATATATGACTATATCATTCATTAGGTTATAAACCAATAAGAATACGTGTTTTTCCTCAGTTACCACGTATTTCAGCGATTATTACTAAGTAACCATGGTGAACGAATATACGAACCTTTGTATATTCGAATATACCTACTTTCGTATATTCACTTATAGGTGCGTTTGATTATTTTGTTCTATGTACTTAGAACTGGCAATATCATTTTTAATTATATTTACAGACATGATCTTTTTCCTTCGAACACAGTATTGAGTATATAAATGAATCTGTAGTTAGACTTTGACGAGGAAAATCGTGCTTTGTATGCTTTAAGTAGACATATAAAATCACACTGACAGCTCAAGTGCACCGAAACAAATAAATGAACGTATCTATTATTTGACAGCAAGGTATTATTGAAGTAAAAAATTGACAAATAAAAAGATAATTATTTGGATCACAAGTCTAGAAACTGCACTGTTGCTAGTTTATTTGAAATACAAGTATTAATTTTGAAATACGAGCATTTCTTTGTAGTATTACATTCTACTACAACTATATTTAAAAAGATAGGTTATGTAGCGTTTGACGTTTCTGTCAAAATAAAATAGACCACAGGTCTACGTTAAATTAACTATTTACTTTTTAATTTATTTTTTTATTCATGATATAGTCTACCTGTATACAACTCGACAATAGAAAATTCTCGATATACTTAACGAGTTGCCTATTGGAAATACCACTCGACCTTGAAATTGAAAATTCGAGCAGCATACTAATATCGAGACAGCTTCGATAATATAATACCCTGCCAACCATCCAACCCTCTATTTTGCGCTAGACATGCGTCCCCCGTCGAAACAATATGAATTTTTAAAAGACCGGGTTGTTATATCCATCCTTATCGCACACACTTGTAATCATTGCAAATGAGAGCGATAAATATATGCCAATTTAGAAATTCGTTCATAATACAGATGATTTTGATCCAACATCCTTCAAAATTTTTACTGTACGTAAAATACGTATAGTGAAAAGACTTTTATATGTGGAATTTATATAAAATACATAGAAATGACGGAAGGTTTTGAAAACAAAAAGGATCGAGATAGGAAATTTTATTTCTATAAAATCAGCATGTTTACAAATCACTACTTATGAAGAAACAACTTTGTATCACAATATGTTTTATGGGTCGTATTAACAAGTAGTAGTGTAATTATATATGGATGGAAATACATGAATTTTATTTAAGCAGAGGTGGCTTAGAACGCAATATCAAAGGCAGTAGGGACATCAGAGGAAGCCGCAGTACTAGAAGTTGGAGCTTCAGTAGAAGCCGTAGTACTGGAAGTAGTAACGTCAGTAGAAGCCGCAGTACTAGAAGTAGGAACGTCAGTAGAAGCCGCAGTACTAAAAGTAGGAGTGTCGGTAGAAGCCGCAGTACTAGAAGTAGGAACGTCAGTAGAAGCCGCAGTACTAGAAATAGGAGCGTCAGTAGAAGCCGCAGTACTAGAAGTAGGAGCTTCAGTTGAAGACTCAGTGGTAGAAGATTCAGTGGTGGTAGAAGAACTAGTGGTGGAGTTGGTAATCGCATCGTCCACACACATACCAATTTGCTCAATGATTTCGCGGGTTTGGTTTGCTGCTGATTCACTGATATTCGCTACACATCCTCCCAAGTTAACTGGAAGATCTTTCACTAAACCCATAGCAATGGCTACCATTTCAACGATTTGACCAGGAAGGTCCAGGAGCATTGCTGAAGTATTTGCTAATAATTCTGTTAAACACCTTATTGGTCTTAAACTAATCAGACATTGAAGTGGAAGTGAGGTGATATTATGAACAATATCATTGAAGACTTCCAATTCATTGTTTACTGCAGTGAGCACATCACCGGCGATATTAGTAACGCAAATGGTTAAGTTGCGGGCAAGTTCTACATTCAGTTGAGCGATCTGTTCTGCGCGTCCAGCGATGCATAGCACACGGAGATGTCGACGCCAAGGATAATGGCTTCCGCAGTTCTATTCGCGATGTATTCGATCACTTCCCCAAGTATGTTTGTGATTACTGTTATGCCATCGCCTAATATTAAGTCTTTTATTTCTTAAATAGTTTTTCCGATATTTGTAATAGTTGCTATAGCGTCAGCAATCACTCCTCCCAATAGAGCTTGAAGAACCTTAATGATATTTCGAATTTGTTCAGCCAAATCGCCAATAATACCATATTGAATGCTCTGCTCGTTGCGTAATTCCAATGCACTGATGGAACCGGTGTTAGTTGCATAAAAATTAAAAAGTTGTTTTAGTGTGACAAGATAAGATGGAAGGACTGTATTGCGGAATACTTGAGACAAAAGGAACATAATGAGGACATGCAAAACAGAAATGAGTGGAAGAAGAAAATAAAAAATAGCGACCCATAACGAATGGGTAAAGCTAAAGAAAAAGATGATATCAGTGTCAAGTGCAATTTGCATATGTAATTTGTTAATGAAATAAATTTACTGGAAATATAGGATCTTTTGCAAGAAACTTTATGTATGGAATTTGTGCATAATACACAGTGTGTAATTGGATTTTTTTAACACAAACATAATATTTTTTAAATGGGAAAATAATACCATCTTTTTCGTTATTTTATAGGCTTTTCAACTAGGTATAAAAAATCTACATTCTTTTGTTTCAAACATGAGTAAAAGATGATTTATTAATTTATTTTTTATTAGTTGACAGTTCTTCTTCTAATATATTCATCTCTCCTCATGACATGTTCAAACCAATGTAATCATCTCTCTTATATCTTTCTATAAACTTCTAACACTAGAGTTATTTCCCTTATTTGAATTACCTGAATATATTAGCAGTTTCCATGGTTAAGTTAGCACAGCAGGCTGATTTATGAAATTTAATATCTTTATAATTCTTTAACTCTATATATGAATATGAAATATAAAATGCAACCAAATCGTGTAGAGAATAATATATTCTTTAAGATATAATAATATTTAACTGAGTTTTTCAAGAAAAACTATTAAAATATTCAAATGAGGATACTTGCGGTTGACCAATTATAACCAAAATCTAATCAAGTCTGCATATGGTTGTAAGGAATAGGATTACGCAAGAACTGTAATTTTTGGAATTCTAGTATTGGAGATATCGCGACCGAAACCGCGGTCACACACACACGCACGCACGCACACACTCACACACACACACACGCATACACACATACATACAGACATTGTAAAAATAGTAAAATCGTATTGTAAAGACCCTAAAACGTGCTTACTTAATGAAAACTCACCACCGAATTTTTTGACCAAAGACAATACCTTCCTTATCTAGAGGCGACGGAAAGTAAAAAAGAAAGAAAACTGAATCTGTGGAAAATTATCTGTTTTCAAAAATTCAATCATAACTATAAATTCTTTAATTATTGTTAATGACTTTTGGTATGTAGTATATTGCACTCTTAGTACTTATAATACTGAATGAGAATAATGTTACAATTTAATAAGAAAATACAACCTGTACAGAACCCTCAGGATAAGATGATCACATTATTCAAGACATCACTGTATCCTTGATTATTCCCAGAATTACTGCCCGATTTATATATATATATATATATATATATATATATATATATATATATATATATATATATATATATATTGTGAAGTAAAGGTAAATAAATAATAAAATATTGTAAATGAAAAAAACATTGCCGTGATTTCGGAAGGATAATCACGAGTCGCTTACCTCGGCAGCTTTATGGTTGGTGGTGGTTTCGCGGGGTCGTGGGTTGCTAAGAGAGAGAGAATTTATAAAGGAAAGAACAGGGCGCGAAAGGAAAAAGTGGACATAACACACTCAAAGAAATGGTGTTAAATAAATCTTTAATAATAATAAAAAAAAAAACGGTTATGGCCTTTACAAACCTTTTTTTTCTAACTTTGGGGGTACAAATATGGTGGGTCCTAGATCGACCGGACCGCCGGATGGGATGACCTGGTGGACTAAATAGCGTCGTCGGGACTGGCCTCGGTAACCCTGCCTCGCTGACGGACGGTGACCACTGCTGCCAGGATCTCGTTACTTAAAGGCGTGGTAGTGCGGCACCCAGGAGCTAGGTTAGCTTCGCTGATAGTACCGGCCTATGAATTACAGCTATCACGACCTCGAATTAGTGGAGAGGCTTCGTGCCAGGGATCCTGATGTCTACCAGAGGCAGCGAGTGAATGAAGCGAGCGGTAAGAGGCGGCGGCGTCTCGACGCTAACCTCGGCGATGATGGTTCCCACCACCAACGGATCGACCAACCCAGGATCAGGGCGGAGTAGACAAACAAAAACAGGTCATAAACCATTCCAGAACAAAATGTAAAAATTGGTTATAAAAAAAATTCTACAGAAACAAATTTAATAAAAAAATGTTTAATAAAAAGTTGCGAGACGGTAGCCAAAAAAATAGTTACATAAGATAATATTTTGGGCTTACCAAGTTAAAGTAAGATAAGTTAAGATAAAAATATAATATGTTCGCAAAAAAATAAATTAAACAAACAAATACAACCTTTTACTATGACGTCTAACAGCCTTGGCTACGTCTTCAAACTTCGCCGTACAAACAAACTAGATAAAAGCTACATAATTTTTTTTAAGAAATAAAATAAATTTAAATAGAAAAAAAATCCCGAAAATATGAAATAATTTATATAAATTTTGACCGAGAGGTTTTGAGAAAATTATTGGACAAAAAGATTAATTTTTATAAATTTTGAGATAAAATTCAAACAGATTTAATTAAAAAAATGGTATATGAACAACTTTGAATGCGGTACGTCACGCAAAAAAACCGTGATGTGGAAGGTTGCCACTTTCACTAAAATTTACACAGAAATTACTTCAACAAAAGGGACTATAGCAAGTTTGAAAGCGCTTAGCGCTGGGAAACAGTGAACTGTAAGGTTAAAAGTTCACTAAAAATGAAAAAAATATGCTATGGAAGTTAAACTTTTGCCTCGCTATAAAAAAAACTTAATTTAGGTACTGATGGCCAAAAAAAAAGAGACGACACACCCCGAGAGATAGTATAGTCTTAAACTCGCAACTACGCCATGTGCTCGGGCATGATACAACTTATTTAACAAAATACAGATAAAACTTACCCCAACAGGTGTTAAATAAGCCAAGAAATGTATCACAAACCAGAAAAACTTTAACAAAACATCGATGACAAAAGATAATATTTTTTTTTTTGCAAAATTGGGAAAAAAAAAACAAATACAAGCACATGTGCGCCGCAACCAGTGCAAAAACCAACTCGTCTCTCTATCCGGAACCAATACGCTAATCATAATTCTTGGCTAGTCAAGAAACAACTAAATAAATTTTGAATAAAACCGCGAAACGAAATTGAAATCGTTTCAATATATATATATTGGCCCTAAGAGCCTCGGCAAATAAATTCCACATTTGTGATAAAAAATGCCTTGATATTTAAATAACTATTATTAATAATATCTTCATTTTTTGAAACCTATAAATTATTGAACAAACCACAAATGCTATGAATGATAACAAGGCTTAGATGTCTTAAAATCCTTGTTCTTCAAGCTCGGATTTCAAACCGACATCTGGGGTAGTTATGATATTCCTAAGTATGCTGATAGCTACTACATCGGCAAACTAAAAGACAGATAATGGACACTCAGTTCAAAGAATATTTTTACAAGCTTAAAAGCGATAATCCTTTGAAACATAGGTGCTAGAGTTTAATGATAAATAAATTTAAAAATAATTATATAAACGCAAATCTCGGTCCCATATCAAACTCCAAATTATTTTATTTAATAGAAACAAAAAATTTAAAAGCAAATTCTATACTACGAGTATTAAAAGATTTAATTTAAGAACTTCAATGTTATGGGAATATTTAAATTTTAATGTCACATTATTGTAGGACGATTTGAAATCTTAAGAAATAATCTTACTTACTGGAGTAGTGACGCCCTTTAGCATAACGCAAGCAGTAGCGCGAAGTCTGACAGACTCAGTACAATGAAAAAAATCACTAACTGTTTACGGTATGATTTTCTTTGCGGGTATTTCAATTACTTACATACCTTAGCTTTATAAATATGTCACCGTAGAAGTTGTCAATTAATATAAAATTTAAAAAATCGGGAAAAAACAAATGAGGTGCAAAATACAAAAAATAATATACCGGTAAAATTAAATTGAAAAAAATATATTATTTCAAATGATAAACAAAGAAAACATACTTTTCTGAAGGAACATATTATAGACAATATTAAAAACTATTTTATGGCAATACTTCACATACTGGATATCGAAATTCTGCATGTTTCAAACACAACCTTTTTTTGCAAATATTACAAAAATAACGAGTAGTCTTGTTGTTTTTGCAAAAATAACACCGTTTTCTGCCGACTGGCGCCTCCTGCTGAACTACAGGAACATCAGCTGGTGTGTGCTACTTCCTGACATCTTTCTCGAACTGCTGGTGCAATATTTTCCATATAAGAGCGACTTTTTAAATGCTGGTCTGCTAGTTCAACTGATAATTTTTTATATAAATTCTTCGAATTATTTTTGAATTTAGGTTATTTGATATGTGAATTACATGGGAGTTTATGCCTGCTATATTCAACAGAGAATAAAATATCACCATTGGCCACCTTCTGGTCTTCCGAGTCACATTGTAGGTCGCACTAAGCTCGTCTACGGTGTAAACGCCCCCCTTTGTGGTATTATAAAACGTGATAATTTCAGGCGTTTTCTTATCTCCGGTTAATTCATCTATTTGGTCATCATGGTATAAGCTTAAAGCCATGATGCCATTTTTGTTCTTTTTTGGAACATAGGATAGTATAGTGATATTTTCTTGAAATACAAACATGCTGGACTTTACAGGACGATGCTTTGTGTTCACAAACTCAGGAGGAAGTTCTTTTTTGTTTTTCCTGACCGTGCCCACGTATGTTATGTCATGATTTTGCAAAAGATTCGTAATAAGGTTAAGCTTGTGAGCCAATTATCACATGTTATGTTCCTGCCTGTACCAGATATTGGCTCAATCAATCGCAAAACAATGCTTGCTGGATTATTATCCTCACGATAAGGCCCTTCAGACTGTAAACCTACATGTGGCTACAAATTTAAAGTATACCTTGTTTTGGCATCAAGTGCAACATTTTGAGGCCGTACTTATTAAGCTTCGAAGGAATGTATTGCTTGAAAGAGTTCCGTATTCGCTGATAGTAGGTATATGCCTTTTTGCAATTCTTGACAAAAATTATAAAATGTCTCTAATGGACGCCAATTTATCAGATATATTTCTTTCTTCTCTGGTATCCAGATCATCAAATCAAAGATTTCTAAGTAAAAATAAAAAAATCTGATGTGGCCAGCACAATATCTTCCGTCAATCCTGTGTATTATGTACAAATTCTAGACAAATTTTCTTGCAAATGATTCTAAATTTCAAGTAAAATTATTTTATAAACAAACTACGCAAATGACATTTGACACTGACATCTTCTTTAGCTTTTCCCATTCGTTTTGTTTTGCGGGTCGTCCTCATTCGGTTGCTTTTCACTCAAGTCTTCCACAATACAGTCCTTCCATCTTATCTTTAGTCTTCCTTTTCTCGGCAACTGAATTTCATACTCCTGATAACAAATAAACCACATGAAATAAGAAAATCATGAAATTTTGAATGAAAAATTATGACACTTATCAGTTATGGACATAATTAATTTCTGTCATTTTGACACGGGTTCCCATATCTGCTTGCCAAAGTCAGCAAAGTCACGTCACTGCACGCGCCCTATACATAAATTTTCTTGCAAAAGATTTTATATTTCCAGTAAAATTATTTCATAAACAAACTATGCAAATTGCACTTGACACTGACTTATTCTTCTTTAGTTTTTCCCATTCGTTAGGGGTCGCTATTTTTTATTTTCGTCTTCCTCTCATTTTTGTTTTGCGTGTCGTCCTCATTCAATTCCTTTTCTCTCAAGTTTTCCTAAATACAGTCCTTCCATTATATATTTGGTCGTCCTATGTTTCTTTTACCTTCTATTGCTAAACTATTCATTTTCCTTCGAATATATTCATCCTCATGACATGTTCAAACCAATGTAATCGTCTCTCTTATATCTTTCTAGAAACATTAGAGTTATTTTCCTTATTCTTTCATTCATTTACTTTTTATTGATACTGACATCTGTCAGTTTGAATTTTCTGTATATATTTGCAATTTCCATGGTTAAGTTAGCATAGCTGGCTGATTTATCAAATTTAATATCTTTATAATTATTTAACTCTATATCTGTTGAATATGAACTATAAAATGCAATCAAGTCGTATAGAGAATAACATATTCTTTAAGTTAAATAATATTTAACTGAGTTAACGCACACACACGCATACAGACATCATCGTAAAAATAGTAAAGACCTAAAACATGCTTATTCAATGAAAACTCACCACTGAATTTTTTGACCAAAGACAATACCTTCCTAACCTATAGATGACGGAAGGTAAAATCGTTGCTGAGACATTGTTAGCCAAAACAACTCGATTCCACTTCCATATCATTCAATTCATCTGTATTTAGTCGATTACTCTTCAAGCATCCTGCCAAATAAAGCAAACCCAAGAGTGCTTTTATTTCAATCAAATCTGTGTTATTTGGAGAACGCTCTCTTTCATACTTCGATTTGATGATATCAATTTATTTGCTGGTATTTTCAACAATCAGTCCCAAAATATCGTCGGATAAAAGTAAATTCTAACATTCGAATATTGACTTCGCGTTTTTCCATATTGTGTAACTCCTGGTAACCGTATAACTATATTAGATTTGCGAGTGCTAACCGTCTGAGGGAAGCGATATTTTTTCCAGACCGTACCATCTTTGCCAATGAAACTGGGAATCCATGGAATTTTTTATTGTGATGGTAAATCGCTCGAATGCTCGAGAATCGAGCCCCTGGGGCTCGATTCTCGAGCATTCGTAATCGCCAAAGTTATGCGCTTTCGTACGAATAGCTACATAACTGTATTCTCGTCCCTGCGTTTCGTTGCGAATTCGTGGAATATTGTTCGTATTGCAGCGAGAGGGTAAAACCATTCGCTTTCGTGTTAAGTCATTCGCTTTCATATACTTGTGTCTTGTTGACGTTGTTTTTACCAGTGTAAAATGGACGAATTATTTAATTTAATACTAATAGATCGATTAGAAAATGAAGAATTAGATGAAAAATATCAAAATGTAATTAAAATTCCAGTAAATGAACTATCGGATATTTCGCATTGATAAGAGATTTTTTCGAAATTTCATTGGATATGGTAGCACCTTTTTAAAATATTAAGCTACATCTATAATAAAACAGTAATGTAAAAATCATTTTTCAAATATTAACCGAAGATTACAGTTATACTTGTAGACATTTGAATATCAGAAATGTTAAAATATGTTTTTTTATGTCCACATTTTTCTTGTGTTTTACTTTTGATGAAATATAGGAGTAAAAAGGGTTTCAATAATTAATAAATATATGTATTTATAAAATTAAAATTACATTATAATTATCTATAACACAGAAATAGTTTACCTATTTGGTTATATTCGGTATACAATTTTACAAAACATTTATAACTCATCACACGCATATAAAAAAAAATATATGGTGAGTATATTCCATCTAAAATTAGTCGTTAAGAGTAAATATATAAATAATAATAATAATAATAATAATAATAAAACTTTGAATGAAGCTATACACAGTGAAGAGAAGTAAAATTTATTTATTCTTCTACAGAATAAAAATAATAATTAGTATATTTCTTACTTTTTTAAATTCTTTTAAATTTAATATTTTAAAGGATGCCGATAGATGATTGTATAGTTTAACATTAATTGTATTTTTATATGCGGTTGCAAGTCTATACCGTTTAGCACTACGCATATAATTGTTTTTAGTGTTATAATTATGTATATCACTTACTTTTGTATATTTATTTATATTTTTATGTATTTCAACAAAAAAAATCCTCCCATTTCTTTTAGAGTCTTTATATGTAAATGTTGTAGTAAATTTAGAATTTAGTAAGCAATTGTTCATTTCTATATATTCTATAAGTGTTTTTCTTTGGTTTTCCGATATTTTCTAACTATTCTTGTCTAATTCCATGTTAATATAATAAAAATAAACTTAAAACTCAAACTTCTTCTACTCGCAAAATGGCAAACAGTGAAATGTCAAAATATATGTCAAGTTGTCCAGCTGTCTCATGCAACGTTGCCAAATATTGTACTTCGTGTAATTCGTGTTCATACGATACGCGAAGCGAAGGGTAGTCGAGAATACGTTTTAGAGTTACTATTCGCATTGGAGCTCCGTTTCGCTTTCGTATTCGTGCGAATACGAACGATGTCAAGAATTGAACCCCTGGCTTTCTACTTCTTGCTCTGTATCAGAACTAGACAATAGTTCATCGAGATTATCTTCTTCGCCTTCGAATTCTTCATCGTCAGAAACTACCTCAGTGTCAGTATCTATTTCCTCTAGTAACCGTAATAAATGCAACTGTTCTTGCTCGTAATTCATTTTTCTAAAATTATTATTCATTATTTTAACGTATTTAGAAAAATATAGTTGTTTACTATTTACCAGAAGCGCACAACATACTCAAATTAGGAATATATGCAACTTGAGATTGATGGTCCTTAAGTGGTGGCGCCGAGTCTGACAGAATCTAAAGGCTCTGCAAATTTTACTCAAAACTGTTAGCATTGATATTACTGCATAGATCAGTAGAGTAGTGAATTCTAGGAAGCTACTGAAGAGTGGTACCCCACAGCTCTACCCCCACCCTTTTTACATACAATCATACAACGCTCGAGTCTGGGAGACTCAGCGCCACCGCTGTGGGTAGGTAATCATTCGCTTTTGACTCACGTCCCTATATAATCCTAATTTTCTTAGAGCATCCAGCTACTCAACGTATGAATCAAAATTAAAAGCTCATTGTTAGTTAGTTGATAAAGTTTACCTGTTCTTTTTCTTCAGTTATTAAGACTTATGGCATGATTCACATGTTGAGTAATCTTAGCTACTCTGTCTAACTGTATATTATATTTGTGCTACTGATGAGAACTTAGTTCTCGAAATATGTATTTAGTTTTTATAAAAAATATTTTTAGATTAAGGTAATTTTATTAGTTTTAGTGGCATGTTTTATATTGTAATATTCACGGTAAAAGTCATAGATCCAATTTTTGCAAAATAATCTTATGTTTTCTTTGATATACATACATTAAATTTAAGTGCAAGGCTGCTAGGCTATTCTAGTTTTGAAACTATGTCATCTGAGTGAGCCATATTGCTCTATAATCAAGATGTCAAATACTTTATGTTAAAAAAATTGACTACTCGCGAGTTTAAAACAAGGTTAACTGAAAAATGTTGGAGAAATAAAAAAATTGTATGGCGTGGTTTTATCTACCACATTTTATAACTTTCTGATAGTTTTTAGATATTGTTGTCCTTCGAGATAGCATAGACACAAAGTTCTATATGCCAAAATTTAATTCAAATATCTAACGGCATAGTTGTATCTGTAACAGTACAGATAGATGTACTTTAAAAGAAGTATTTCCTGAGCCAAAAAAGCTAAAAAGATATTGAGAAACTAGCTCCGAGAAGAGAAATGCTTCGAAAACAATGATGACTGTAATGAATGAGGAGACCAAATATACTATAAAACAATATTAAAATTAAAATAGATTATTTTTGCAAAGAAGAAATTTATTGTTTTGTAACTTTTGTGTTCTTTAAATGCCTGTTGTTTTTCACTTGCTTTAATGTTATTTGCAGCGCATAAATTTATTATTTTATATTTTATTAATAAAAATAAATAATAGTTTTCTATATTGTATTGAGTTCTTTTAATATGTGCAGGTAGAACTTTTATTTTATGTGAAAAATTTGAGGTATGTACAAAGTTCTATCTGCCTATTTTTGTAATATTTTTTCGGTAACTAAGCATATCATTGTAATTTATCTTCCATACTCTTATAATATCATTAAATATATTATTGGAGTAAAGAATGTTAATCCGATAACAATAATGCGTTTAATAATAGCGAGTTAAAATTTAAAATCAACTTCCTCGTCATTTTACTTTCTTGCAGTTATAATCTTGTTATTCTATACCAGTGGTTTTCAACTCGAGCCATTTTGCACTACTTAATTTGCAAATAATTTAAATTATGTAACTTGTTTTAATATATTTTACAAAATAAAATAAAAACAAGAACCGGGCGGGGTTTTAACTCCTGAAAAATTATTACGATGTCTCGATCTTACTAACCCAGTTATTATTGCTGTTTTTAATAAATTATAAATAATAACTGTCAAATAGAATTATACTTTCGTAAATATTTCAATAATAAGCCATTAAATTGAGAGTATTTAGAAACTCTTCGATGCAAAATTAAACTAACTTTCTAACCATATCAAAGGTCCCACCATAGTCTTATGGGACAGATGATATTTGAAAATAAAAACTGTTTTCCCATGTTAAACGCCTGCACGGTTTTCAGTATTCATAATTATATATATAGATCATTTCCGAAATACATCAATATTTATACAATAAATTTTATCTATTTTGAAGTAAATAGATATGAAGTTTGGGAATGCTTTGACTTCACAATACATTCATAATCAGGTTGGTATGATGATGTAGCTAATCGCAAGTAATGATTCAAATGATCATTTGTAATTTTATTTCTTAGTTTGTTTTTCATATCATTCTTGTTTAAATATGCAGATTCTGACAAATATGTTGATCCAAAATTATTTGAGCAATATTTATTAATATCGGAAGTTTCTCATGTGTGTATTTCCAAACTACTTCTTGATCACCTGTTTTAGAATGAACATTAGTCTGAATGTTGTTTATTTCAAGTTCTTTTTCGGATTGTTTTGAATGAAACAGTTTAGAAATTTTGTCAATCGCCAAAAATCGACTGCATTTGTCATGGCGATCGATTGGTCCACGTGTTTTTCTGTGGTGGAAAATAAGGATGCATGGGAAACATTTCAATTTAACGTGAATTTGTGAGTTGTGTTTTTGATTCTATTTAATTTACTTTGATTATTAATTGTACCTTCTGTGTATCTACTGAGACAGTTTTTAATATAATAATTTATTGTTTACTTTTATGTGTTCATATAAGATATACATGTTTTATTTTCAACCCAGTTATAACTATTTCAATGGATTAAGTTGTCGAATGTATTTTGAAATTAAAATATTATGCATATTATTGAAAAAATTAAATTTAACAATATATTTGTGCACATACATTTTAATATCAAAATACATTTATATTATATACCAAAACTAAAATATTTTGGACAAAATGAAAAGCGGATTACCTAATTTACATTTTAGTTCTATTCCAATCACCAGGTGTAATTACACACTTACAAGTACACATGATTTCAGGTCTAAAGAGTGTATTGTCTATGGTATTGTCTTTGGTCAAAAAATTCGATGGCGAGTTATTAATGAATAAACACGTTTTCGATTCCTTAGCATATGATTTTACTATTTTTACGATGATGTGGGTATGTGCGTATGTGTCTATATACATATATATGTGTGTGTGTGTGTGTGTGTGTAAGTGTATGTGTCTGTGTATGTGTGTGACAAAAAATTTCCTGCGATAACTTCATTACTACAATTAAAAAAAAAAATCTTTCATATTCCGCTTTTATACGTTCTTATGAATAGTTGATTAGATTTTAGCTATAAACGGTAAACCGAAAGTACCCTTAGTTGAAGTTATTAACAGTTTTTTTTTTCAAAAAATTCAGTTAAATATTATTTTTTGGCATTTTACGTTATCATAATTATTAAAGCATATTTTATTCTTTTTACGATTTGATTGCAAATTATAAAGAAATTTTTTATTTATAAATCTTACAACCTACGCTGCTGCAAGCTCACCCTGGCAACCACAATAGAAAAAGTATTTTTTATTAATTGACATGCGTGTCAAGTACAATTTGCATAGTTCGTGTTACGACAGACGGCGTTGAAAATTGAAATAAACATTTTTAGTTTAAATGAAAATAGTAGGCAGATCAAAAATTAAAAAAATGTGTCAAAAATTTGTTAAGATATTAGTTAAAAATAAGTAAAAGATTGAAAATTGAAATATGTAAATATACAATTACATTACTGCTGCTTTCAAATTAAGAGTATTCGCTATGAATATATGATTATGTACAAATATACTCAATTACGATACCAAACCCCTTTGTTATGAACTGTATAAGTTTTATAAACAAATAAACTATTATTATTATTATATGTTATTATAAATAATACTATGTAATTCATTAATTAACAATTAATTTGTATTTGTAGCTTTAAAGCAATTCCACTTACAATTCCAATTACAACTGCAATTTCAATTTCAAGACAATTATAACAGTTAATAAAATAAATAAATTGCTAAAAGAAGAGTCTACAAGATATCTCAACAGTTCGTGAAATAATTTTGTTGGAAATAATCTTTTGCAAGACACTACCTTCTCTGTGAGTAATTTATATAAAATACATAAAATATTTAGAATTGACGGAACGTCATGTGTTGACCACATCAGATATTTTTTTGTTTTTACATATAAATCCTGAGAATGATATAATATTGCTATATACTTTATTTTGTTATCACTGTTATCTTTCAAGTTATGATATAAAAATTATAGTTTTAATGCTGGGCTTGTACTAAATTAACAAACTAAATTAAAATAATGTCGTTTATGCAGTAAATTAAAATTAAGAATTTTATGTTTGACATTTCCTATAAACTATTTTTTATTGGAAAAATTGCGGTACTTTATATTTATATAGGATAAAAAATATAGTTATACAAGTGTGTACGTTGTACAATTTCATAAGTTGTGTAATATTTCTCACAGGTGCGCGATTGGCGCAGGCACAAATCTAAGAAATTATAAAATTAAACTAAAGTTGAAAATAGCTAACTTCTTAATTTAGTTTAGTTCTTCAGTTTAGTTGCATAAACGTTGTCATTGATAATCATTTTTTCTATTTGTATAGTTTAATTTTTTAATTAGATTGTCTGCATAATCCAGCATTAAATGGACCGCATATTAGAAAGTTTTTTTTTGCTTTCTTACGATGTAGCAAAGCTAACTTGTTTTAAACGTCTAAAATACAACAATTATCAAGTTGAGTTAAAAACAATGGTTTTGACAAGGAAACAAATAAAATTATCAGTTAATTATTAACAACTGTTTGTTTTTAAGTTTGTTCTTCATTTTCATTCATATTTATAATTTACCCAGCAATAAAACATTTTATAAATTTAGTTATGAATAACGTAACGCCACTGCCTAGTTTGGCGTTCTTTTGAAAATAATTGCACTGAAAGATATTTTAAGAACAAAACTACAAAATGAAAAGAAACAAATTATATTCTGCAATAGTATTTACTGTTTACATTTTCTTTAGCGAAATTCTGAATCCAGGTAAGTCTATATAAATACGATTGCAGGCGTACAAATATATTTCTATAATCTACAATGTATATACACATACTCGTAGACATATTTATACACATACAAAAGTATGTAATCGTGAACACATTGAAATCGGATTATACGAGAATATACGGTTCCTATAGGTCCATTTCCTGCGATAGCAGAAGTTCATAAAAACGAAAAATTATTGCACAATATCATAAATAATCAATACGTATACAAACAAATGAAAATTTCAATCCCGTTTGAGTGGTTAAAAATTCATTTTAAATTCCATCCTCTGTAATTACAATGAAAATCCAGTTGCCTTGTTTAAAAAAATAAGGTTTTAATAAAATACAGTATTCTAAGTTTTATTAGTATAAAGCATTGACAAGGTCATTACAAATTGTATTTATTTTATTTATACAGTAGATTCCAAAATTAGTAATTTATATTTCATAAAATAGTATTTTTACGTAAATTTTTATTAGTTTATTGTTTATCTATATTTCCCATATAAGATAACAAAACGCCCAAACAGATAATTTTAAATTAATTAGTTCGCGTAAAAGCAAAACAATAAATAATGGTTCTTACGTTTTACTGACCTAGAGTAGTTATGTTTGGATTTAATGACGTTTTAACATCAAGTGGATAATTCAATCCGGATGTTACGTAATTGTTCCATGTGTAGTCAGTAAGTAGTAGTCATTGTCTCTATTGTTGACAATTGTAATGTACGTTAACTTCTCTCCTATATATGTTTAGTTGTTTAGTTTTAATATGAGTAAAGTAAATATCTGAAACATTTAACAAATTATTAATTTTGCCGGATTCATATTAGATTATAATTATAAGTAACTTGTGTGACTATGAAATTTTGATTGAGAAGTAAAAACTACTTACTAAAATTGTATTAGATAACTGGTTGTGGTTCGCACGTCATGGATTCGATTCCGACCGAAGTGAAACTAAGAAATATCTCCATTCTTGTCATAAATTAATATTAGAATATCTGCGTTCATTTAGAAAATAGTTTATCTGATTATATATGATATATTAAAAAATCTTTTTTAATATATTTCTATTCAATTTTATCATCTTTTGATTAACGTTCCGATAGTCGCGCGGTCTTCCAATGTAAACTGATTAAATATTGCTTTATGTATTATTATTAACAGTTAAATATAAAAAAATTAAATAAAAACTAGAAAAAGAAAAAGCATAACAGATTCTAACAAAAAATTAATGCTAAATTAGACATATTTTTATTTATTCAAAAAAATGGTGCACATACTCATATTTCTCAAACGATCTTTGATGAATATTTACCGCATTTCACGCTGTATACAGTGGAGGTAGAAAAAATGTGAGCGTCTAAGTAAATTCCTCAAACCATGTCATTCGATCATTATTAATCTCCAATTCGAAGTTTTTTTTTCATGTAGATATGTAGAAACATTTCTTCATCTAATTAAATACAATATTGAACCCGTAAAGAAAATTAATAAATAGGAGTAACAAAAATAATAATTCTGATATGACCAGCTTCTGTCAGTTTTATGTATTTTATACAAATTCCACACATAAAGTTTCTTGCAAAAGATTCTATATTTCCAGTAAAATTATAATATATACCATATACATGCAAACATATTGACAATTGCACTTGACACTGACATCTGTTAATCAGAATTTTCTTAAAATATTACCTTGCTGTTCCCATGGTTAACGCATACCTGGCTCCTTTATGATATTTAATTTCTTTACTTTTTTAACTCTATATTCATTTAATATGAAGTATAAAATGCAGTAGTAACAAAAATAAAAATTCTGATGTGACCAGCATATAATCTTCCGTCAGTTTTATGTATTTGATACAAAATCCACACATAAAGTTTCTTGCAAAAGATTCTATATAAAATTATAATACATACCATATACATTGAAACATTCTGATAATTGCACTTGACACTGACATCTGTTAATCAGAATTTTTTTAATATAGTACCTTGCTGTGTCCATGGTTATGGCATACCTGGCTCCTTTGTGATATTTAATTGCTTTTACATTTTTTACCTCCCGCTACCCTCATGCTAAAAAACGCAAATCGTAATTTTGGTAAATGACGACGTTTTAAGGTCCCTAGAATCCAATTTTAACATTTTCACAATGATGTCTGTGTGTTTGTGTGTATGTGTGTGGATCCTCTTTACGCTCTAACTCAAATATTATCGTTCATAAAATTTTGAAACCTTGTATTTCTACCTTACTCTTATATGGAAAGATGTCATTAGATTTTGGTGTAAATCAGATAACCGGAAACGACACTTTACTGGAAGCTCAAAATAGTTTTTCTTCGAAAAATACCTTTAAGTGTTACTTTTTCGAGGTTTGTTATTATAAAAATTAAAGTTTTTTAAAATTTCTATAGGGTTGCGTTAATACTTTTTGTATATATTTTATTGATAAACTTATAAAACTATCTATAATTTTAATCCCGGAGCCTGCACTTTAAACACAACTCCGTGGTTATACAGTTCAGATCTCAAATGTATGTAACTGACAGATATATGTCACTGTCAACAAACTAATTTCAAATAATAATAGTAAAGTTTTAAAAGGAAATAATAAATGGAACAGTAATTCTATGGAAAGAAACTTAATATAATTTCCAGCATAAGTAAATATGTAGGAATATAGGTAAGATAATAAAAATATATAATATATCATCACGGCATATTACCCATTGCTGAGTGAGCCAATCAGCTTTGTACCGTGCGAGCGTTTATCAGGCGTCACTTTACGCGAATTTGGGGAACAGGGTTCTATCCCGACCGACGCCAAACATTTTAGAATTTTAAATGGCACAAAATTGACCCCTGTGGTGCACTCTCTATGCCAGAAATAAACCTATATTCTGTGACGTTTTGCAACGTCACTGGTTTATTTTCGTTACATTTTTTTTCAGTTAAATAAATAAAATCTTCCGGGCAACATTTTGCGAACTGGTACACAATTTTACAACTTTTACTACTCGCGTCTCGCTTCACTCTGAACAGACAGTGAAATATTATTAAATTGTTTATTCTATTATTCAAATGCCTACCTATTTTAACACAAATATATCTCTGGAAATAAAATAAAATGAAGAGAATATGCTGGGTAAGGCCCATATATTTATTATTAGTATATAATATGTCATCAGAGATGTTGTTAGTGGCTAAATAAATATAATATTTTTTCATTCTGAACGGTTTACTAATTTCACGTAATTTGGTTGTTTTCAACATAATTTTGTTAAATTTTCCTGATGAATGAGTCTTTGGCCTTACACCATCATTGTGGATAGGTAATTTTGATTATTTTAGTATTATATTAACTCATGATTTACGGTTGGGCTTTCTAACGCTAGCACGGTGGATTGGTATAGGTATAGGACATTGATGTGAGTACCTACATTAATTATTTTAAAAAATAATAATAAATAACTATGATAACATATATTTCATTATAAATACAAAAGAAATATTTGACGATAAATAAAAATATCACACCGTATTACTCATTTCTGCATGTGTCAAACTTCTATTTACAGATATCGGTAATCAGTATCGAAAGTTTTCAATATGGGATCAGCATTACACCGCTAATACTTTATTGATTTTCTTTATTATTCTAGTCAAATCATTGTTTCACTTTTTACAATAATTCAATTTAATTTTTTAAGCCATTATACCTTCGATATAAAATCTTGGCCACACCAAATCCAGTACGGAGTACGGTTATTTTGTTGTAGAATGATCACTCAGTGCAACTTACTGGAGACAAACTGCCGTTTTGCTAGTTTTTATTAAAAATAAAATTCTTAATAACAGTTTTATAAAATATTAAAAATTTATTGTTTGAATTTTCCTTTGAAAATGTACTTGTTTGTATGTTAGTCTCGTATCTCATGTAAACATTAAACGATTTTCCGTACACTTTTGCTTTTTGATCTTTCTCGTAGCCACATTGCAAAACCCGTCATTTTATAAAACGCGGCCGAGTGTAAAACCTTCATTAACTTCGCGATACTTTACATTCTGGCTAGACGTTTTATAAAACGACGAAAAGTTTACGGCTATATTTTAATACGAATATTTGGACATTTTACTTGCAATTTCTTTAAATACACCTCAATATAGGTCCATTACTCTTCTTGTTGTTTATTAACGATATTTCAAATATAATTCAGCATTCTCATGATGATTTCAAATTATTTAGATCTATAGCCAACTTAGATGATTGTAAATTATTGTAGCACGATCTAAATTTATTATTCCATGAATGGTATACTTTTATCTCGTACTATAATTATAAAAGATTTAGGACTATTTCTTGACTCAAAATTAACCTTAGTTTATAATGCAGAATATGTAATAAAGTCATATTATAAATTACTTGGGTTCATTCTATGTTCAACTTCGGGTTTTAAAAATATTTCATGTTATATTGCTTTATTTCATGTTTTAATTATGTGTAAACTAGATTATTGCTCTGTTATATGGTACCCATCACAACAATTTAAGGCATACAGAAAACAAATTGCTAAAATATTTTTTACAGAATCTCTCGTTACTGGTCTGAATATGACTCTTCCTCTTTAATTGATAGTTTAACCCTGAGCCGCTTGCTAATAGATGTTTTAAAAACAAAGTAATATTCTTGTACAAAATTGTAAATAACATTGTTGATGACTGTGATTTACTTGCTAAGCTTGATTTTTTTTGTCAATATGTACCATACTAGATGCAGTAATACTTTCACACCTTCTTTGTCACATACCAACTATCATTATAATTCTCCAATTAGTTCTGTGTCGCTGTTACAATATTGTGACGTGCGCCCCTGAGAGAAAATTATGCATGCGCCGCTACTGATAGCATGTTCGCGAACAATGACGTAATCCCTTCGAAAGAACGTACCAGAGCGGTAATACAATCCCCGACGCGCTGAGACAGGTTAATTGCGCCGTGACCTCATTCCTTTGTATACGGGTCATTGTCGCTTCAGAAGAATTCTAGAATGATAGGGGCTGTATAAATAATGTCGGGAGAACAGCGGGAAGTCATTCTCATATAAATAAACAGTTAAACAGTTGTTAACATAAATAAATGTAGTTATATAAATAAGTGCAGTGATATAAATGTTAGTTAGATAAATAATCGTAGTGTTTAAGCATTTAATAATATTCTTAGTGTTTTTATCATAGTGTTAGTTGTTTTTATTATCTTTTAATATTTAGTCTTAATTATTCATCGTTTAATAAACGTATTCTTTTGTTAATAATATTTGTCTATGTTTTACACTTCACCCATATAAAAAATCTGATGTGGCCAGCACATAACCTCTCGCCGTATATTTTACCTGGCTGTATGCATAAAGCAAAGATTATTTTTATAAATACAAATAATATATTCATATAAATCTATGACGTATAAACTTCTTTATTATTCAATAATAGCATGTCTCAACATAAAGATATTTACCATAAATTATGTTACAATAAATTACAAAGTAGAGTTACCATATATAAATATTAGGCTGGTAACAGCAATTTTCAATTCGAACAACTTTGTTTACTTTCTCTTCATATTCTTCTAGTAAAAACATTAATTTTGGGCGGTCTAAAATGTATATATCTGGATTGTGCATCTATTCTTATATATCTTCTTTTACATTTTATTTTTTCATACTTGTTATATCTAAATAACCTTAATTCCCTTTAATAAAGTGACGGATAGATTGCACTCCGATTATTCTTATATCGATGTGTAATTTCGTCAATATTTACAACTTACTTGAGAAGAATTTGATAGCTTTTTCGCAATTCAAAGTTACTCTAGTCTACAGTACTGGTGTACATTGTCCCATAATGTTTGAAACAAATTTAAGTCCTTCAACCTAGAATTGTCATCTCCATAATAGTCACAGATCAAGAATTAAGGGATTCTCCAAATACATTTTTCTTTCATTACTCATTATTTCTGACACTGACATTTATCTGTCAGTTACAAATAATTTAAATTTGCAACTATTTTTCATGGCATCCTTTCGGTTGTAAAATTAATTACAACATTATTTTATATATTATATTCCTTTTATCTCTAAATCTATAAAATATGTATAAAAATATTTAAATGTATCAGAAAGAGAATTTATTTTTCTTTAATATTATCAAGAAAAATTTTCAAAAAATAATATTTAGAAGATTTTTTTTCAAGAATCTTCTACTTCCGGTTGTCCAATTGTTACCAAAACCTTTTCAGATCTTCCCATGAATGTCCGATTGGGAAATACGTTGTTAAACAAATTTTAAGTCTTATAGTTTTTGAGTTACCGTCCTTCCAACATCCCACACACACACATCCACACACACACACACACACACACACACAGACATCATCGTAAAAATGTTAAAATCGGATTGTAGGGACCTTAAAACGTGCTTATTCAATAAAATCTGGATATGCGATTTTTAGCATGAATCCAATACCTCTCTTACCGAGAGGTAATAAAAACGTTACAATTGGTGTCAGGTGTGGGGTGGTTAAACTGTGAAGTGTAAATAAATAAAAATAAAGAAAATGGCGACTAAACAATTAAAATTAAGGGAATTGAAAGTAAGTGATCTCAAGACCGAACTGGAAGAACGAGATTTGGAAGCAACAGGAAAGAAGTCAGTGCTTCAAGAAAGACTGCGGCAAGCCTTAATCGATGCTGGTGAAAACCCTGAAGATTACTTATTCGAAATTCCGTATGACGCATCCGACGTTTGTAGAGATTTAATAGAATTTTGTAGAAAATTAAGACAAGAAAGTTCTAGACGGTTGGATCGGATATTGGAGGAAAGTTCTGGAAAGGTTAAGGAAAATTCTGGAGCTCGGGAAGAATTAATAGAACATTCTAGAATATTAGAGGGGGAATTCGAGGAAAGTTCTGGAAAAGTGGAAATAAATTCCGGAGCACTGGACGAAGAATTAAAGGCACATTCTATAACATTGGAAAGAGAATTGCATGAAAGTTCTGGAAAAGTGGAGGAAAATTCCGGAGCACTGGACGAAGAATTAATGGAACATTCTAGAACAATGGAACGTGAATTGAATGAGAGTTATAGAAAAGCCGAAGAAGGTTCTGGAATTTTTGAGCAGAAATTGTAAGAAGGATTGGAGGCGAATTCTGGAAGAGTAGAGGAGAATTCTGGAATCATGGAGCAAATGTTGGAGCGGAAATTGGAGAAGAATTCTGAAATTATGGAGCAAGTGTTAGAGCGGAAATTTGAGAATTCTGGATTCCTGGAACAAACATTGAAACAAGGATGGGAGAAGACTTCTAGAAAGACTGAAGAAAGCCTTCAAGAATTTGGAGCCGATGTAACTCGTTCGGTTCGTTTCACACATCCTACGGCTCCTGACAGCGATTTGGAGTATCTGGCTATTCAGAGACACATCTTCGGAGTTCAAGACAGCAATACTCAGCAAGCACTGCAATTAGGCCGCCCAAAAACTATGGTCGAAGCACTCTCATATATATCAGATCAGGAAACTGCCAAACAAGTTTCACTTTACCAATCGCGAGTGCGAAATAATTATGCTGAGGGAAATGAAAACACCGAAGCCATAGATGAAAAAGTGCGACGAATTATAAACGAAGTGTTTGCAAGAAGAAAGAAACTCCGCTATTACAAAAGAAGACGGAAACGAAAAAGAAAGAGATCGCGAGAGAGAAAGAGAGCATGCTCAGCAAGAAATTAAAAAAAATTGTAATGGAAGAATCCGTTGATGTCAAGGATGGATATGAAGAAAGAAGACGGAAGCGAAAAGAAGGAAGAGAACGCGAGAGAGAAAGAGAGCGTGTTCAGCAAGGAATTACAGAAGAAATCTAGGAAGAAATTCCAGATGTAGAGGAAAGCCAACCGGAAATGAATAGTTCTCCGACGAGCAGCTGCGATTGCAATCTAAGGACTTTGGAATGGGGCCTGAAGACAGCGGGGAAGACGTGCCCTTGGCGATTCGTATAGACAGCTCGAGTGGAAAACGAAAACTCGAGATAGATAACGATGACGACGATGCCATACCTCTCACCACAAGGAAAAAAAAAGTCAAGACAGAGAAAGGAACTTGAAAAGCAGGGAAGTAGCGTCGACGCATGACGCATGGTTCAGAAGGCCATGCTAAGGGAGGCAAATATGGTAGTCGACTAGAAGAAAAAGATTCCACCATTGCCAGAATAACAGTAGTCAACGATAGTAGGCAGCCCGATGAACTACGAAAGGACCCGACTGAAAATAGTACTGGAATGGAAAACGACGAGAGCAAACCAATATGGGAAGATGTTGCACCACAGTCACAGATTGTAAAATCGTACTGGGCGCAATGTGACACCATGGTGATTGATGGCCTGTTAAAGCGTGTGGTTGAGAATGCCATGGAACTGAGAAGATAACTCAGTTGGTCATTCCTAAGAGTAGAGTACCAGACGTATTAAAAGATATCCATGACGGATCTGGCGGTGGCCATTTGGGGGTCAACAAAACATTAGAAAGATTGCGTCGCGATTTTACTGGGTTAAGTGCAAGAAAGATGTTAAAGACTGGTGGAAGAAATGTGTGGTTTGCGCTGGAAGCAACGGCCCTCATAGACGACGAAAAGTCCAATGCGTCAATACAACGTTGGCAGTCCATTTGAGCGCATTGCGATTGACGTGGCCGGACCAATTCCAGAAAGAGAAGACGGAAATAAATACATCGTGGTTGTCATGGACTACTTCACCAAGTAGGTTGAAGCCTATCTACCAGGAAGCCATCACGGTCGCTGAAACCTTAGTCAAACAGTGTGTATGCGGGTTTGGTGTACCACGTGGACTTCCAAATGTACCAAGGGTAATACGTGCAGATATTGCCATCGAGAACTGTTCCGGGACGAAACAGTCTTAAGGAGGGGGCAGTGTGACGTGCGCCCCTGAGAGAAAATTATGCATGCGCCGCTACTGATAGCATGTTCGCGAACAATGACGTAATCCCTTCGAAAGAACGTACCAGAGCGATAATACAATCCCCGACGCGCTGAGACAGGTTAATTGCGCCGTGACCTCATTCCTTTGTATACGGGTCATTGTCGCTTCAGAAGAATTCTAGAATGATAGGGGCTGTATAAATAATGTCGGGAGAACAGCGGGAAGTCATTCTCATATAAATAAACAGTTAAACAGTTGTTAACATAAATAAATGTAGTTATATAAATAAGTGCAGTGATATAAATGTTAGTTAGATAAATAATCGTAGTGTTTAAGCATTTAATAATATTCTTAGTGTTTTTATCATAGTGTTAGTTGTTTTTATTATCTTTTAATATTTAGTCTTAATTATTCATCGTTTAATAAACGTATTCTTTTGTTAATAATATTTGTCTATGTTTTACACTTCACCCATATAAATAAAAACGTTACAATATTGTTTGTTCTGAGCTAGATTTTTGTCTTAACATTAGGGATTTTAAGGCCAAATTATATATTTATTTATATATTTTTTTGCCTTTGAAGGCAGATATCTCGAAGCATCCTACTCCTCATTCAAACGCATTTACCCCTCTGCGGTTAGTTTTTCAAATCTTGTATAGCCCAGTGGCACTCTGCAAACTTCATTCGTTATTACGAATGTGCTGTAATCAAAAATTATTTAAACTATATTTTTATTTCCATTTATTTTTTTTATTACTGAAAATGCATGAAAACTGCAGATATATATATAGAAAATAATGTAAACTTAAATATTTTTTCTCGCATCATCGTTATGCCGTAGGCCTAGGTGCCCTCCCCTAAAATAGAATGCCTGTAGATTGCGATGATTAAGAATCCATTTATTCTGTAGAACGATTTTCTGCGCAATTTTCTTATTTATCAGTACACATTTGGGTACACGTTATACTCAAATAAATAGTATTACCTTGTCATTGAATTTGAGGAATTTGTAAATATGGTCGCTTTAAATCCATTGAAAATAAAATTTATTTCTTTTTTTCAATTTGGTTGCATATTTACTTTTTTCAAAATTCCTATGTATGAAATAGTTGTGTATAGTAGGTATAATTAACCCCGCCAGATTTAAGGTTAATCAAGTACGGTCTTCAGCTGCCGAAATTAATTTGAAAATTTCGAAATTTTGCTTTAACTTCCCTAAATTTTACTTTACCTTGCAGCTCTCAGCTTGTTTTATGTTTAAACAACCCAGAAGTCACCACGTAGAGGTGGGTACGTGTAGATTTCTACCTTAACTCCTCACCCTGTCCCATTGGCTTTTAACTATTATTAAAAACTGGCACATATTATTTAGTATAAAATTTTGGCAAAGCAATTCGGGATGCGATTCGTGATCTGATAAATCTGTCTTTTAATTTTTCCCGACACGTCTCAGTTGTAATTTTCTGTTACCAAGTTCACAAATTTTTCAAAAGCCTGTGTGTGACAAGAAAACCTGAGTGTAGGAATTTCATTAGGGATATATTGGCTATCATATTTTTCAAATTGCATACTATGTTTTGTTTTACCTCACTTTTTGTGGTTCAGCATTTTAATATTCTGGCACATATTTACTAATATCTGCTCACATTGCCAGTAATATATTTTCCGCTAGACCAACAATTCCGTTCCTTTGCGTAACTGATTGTACCTGGCAAATATCAAGATTTTTTAATAATCCCTATGAGGTGCTTTGCTGTCGGTAGGGCACGAGATTTTTTATGCTATTGTCAAACAAGATTGTCGCTTGCTCCTTTATTTGAATTCCATTTTCTCTTTTTACCTCATCTTCGTCTCTCGCCCCAGATTCTTTTGTAAATGAAGTAGGACATAAAAATAAAACGGTACAAGATCAGGGCTGTGTGGTGGACGATCCACAATACCCCATCCAAATTGTGTAGTAAAATTTGGCGTTTCACGCTGTGTGAGGATATGAGGACCTGCGATATAGTGAAGCAAATACACGTTGTGAGTCAGCATTTCCTGCCATTGTTTCCGAATCGCCCGTAGACGTTTCTTTAACATTCTACAGTAGTGATTCGCATTTTCAGTAGACCCATTCAGAAAACGTATGATCGAGCGGATCTCGCATATTATGGCGAAAGAGTGAAAGTTATGCTTCATCGCAAACGGTTGCTAATGCCAAACTGTTAGCCCTAGAAGAGAGCTGTTGGACCACTCGTTTAAAAGAGGAGGAGTCCCTCTATACGACAGTGGTGCCAACTTTCCACTAGTGCCTTCGTATCTTTAATTTTATGACAGCTCTCGTAGATCCCTTACAATTTAAATCAATCATTTGATATCGTCTGAATTAGGAATCAGTGAAATATATTTTCTATAGGTATTTACTAGAGTTAACTATAATTTTAAGCCTCATTAATAATTATTAAAACTTGCAATTCAGCTAAAGACTTAAAATTCGTTTTTTTATAAATTAAATTAATATATGTCTCAGAGGAATATTGAATAAAAAGGTAAGTGGTACCGTAGGGGCTTGTATTTTCTTTAATTATATTGCATTTTCTATTAAGGTCAGTAATATAAATATAGGTATGATTGATGATGAACAAATGTGTGGTACCGTATTAAGGAGTATAAAGGTTAGTTGCGGTGCTCCCTGGCCTATCGTAGGGATCAAGATAGATTCGTGTATTACCGTATCTCGGGTATCCTGTTGAGGTACAACGTGGGAAGAGCTAGTTGCGGTGCTCCTTAGTACATCAAGGAATTTTGGATCAGTTTATGTAACCACTGATCGGTGCACAATGTGAGGTTGTTGTTTATTTAATTAATTATATTTGAGATATAGTAATATTAACCACGTCTGTACTACTCACTGAATTATTTATATTCACGGAGGGTTTTATTTACATAACCTGACCGATCCCATCACAGATGAGCGCAGTGGCCTGACTACTGATCTGACACCATATTACTTATATCATTATTATTATTTTTAATAAAATTATATTTGTATTCTACTATAATGTATATTATTAAACACATCACTAATTTAACTTATGGAGAAAAAACAATTGTTTGATTTCACATTTAACAATTATCAACAAAAATATAATATTTTTGTTTCGTATTATTTTATGTTTTAAAATTTTAAATGATTACATTACCAAGTTGATGGAAGGTGAAAACAAAACATTGTTCTCTTCTAAAATTTCGTTCCATTAGGAGACATGAACTTCGGCTAATATAAATTTTCTACCACTTTATCTCGTGTTTCGTTCCGCACAATGGTCCTCATGAGATTCACAAAACTTAAACATGATAAATTACTGGAACCGCAACTAACAGCTAACTTATTTTAACGAGCTCGCCAGATAATGTTGCACTCCTCGTTTAATAAAGCTCAGATTCACTGTCAGAGTTTGACATGTTATAAAAATTATCTACGTACAGTATCAATAAAATTTGCGTAGGTTGTAGTTAGAAATATGAGCTTATTTGATACACAATATTATGTATAGTACATTTCAAAGACATTTTATATTTTATACAAATGAATATTAAAATAAATCGTAACGAACTATACGTACATAAAATAGATTTATTTCATTGTACAGTGATTTATTGTATGGATTCATTTGAAGAACTTATTGAGAATTTTATTGTACAAAGAGTAAATTAATATTTTTTATTCACAATCATTATAATAGTATATCGATTCCTAACCTTTTAGAAGTTAGAAAATCCATCATTCCTACCTGCAATGACAACCTTTTGGGTGAAACATGACCGTTCACGCTTCCACCCACTGGGTTGGAAATGTTTATGTAGGATTGCCTAGCAACATTATCGTAGATCCCTATAATAAAGTAGGGTAAACTAATTTTAATAGAGCCGATTAAAAATATTAACAAAACTAAAGGTTATAAGTCCATTATTTTTTTATATAATTATTAATTTAAAAAGGGGCTGATTGTAAATAATAGCTATTAACATACCTAGGATTATTATGGGTATCATAACTGCCGCAAAGGTTGGCTTGAAATCTGAGTTCGAAGTGCGAGGATTTTATGATATCTAAGGCTTGTTAGGATTCATAACATCCGTGGTTTGTTTTATAGTTTATTGGTTTCAGAAATTTACGATGTTATTAATAAATATTATTTTTTGAAATTCTTTTATTAATGCTACTTTCAGAATGCTATGATATTTTAACTTATGTTAATATGTCAAATATTCAATTTATGTTCTTTATTCCTCATGTTTATTATTTGAGAATAAAATAAAACGTGTTAAGAACAATACACTAACGTTATCTATATCTAAGGGTACTATACTTTAATTTTATTTTCATTTTGTAGATTGTTGTTATGTCATTATGGTAATATTATCGTACAGATACAGTATCATAATTTTTGAAAATTTTATATATTAATCTACCATAAAGTATAATTTACTGCGAAAATAATTAATTTAATATTAAATACCACCGGAAATATGACGTATGCAGCCCTAGAATATGCATGTGATTGTAACATGACAAGCGTTACCGATTGAACAGAGATACTTCTACGATATAATGTTCCTATGACACAGAGACAAAATAATTGAAGCGCTTAATATAAATATTATATTGACATTTGCCATATGTCATTCGAAGTGTGAGTATATTATTTAGCATTTTATTTTATTTGGAATCAATGTGCATTCCACGATTGTTTTATTCGGCAATTTTTTATCACTTTGTCAGTGTGTAAACTTTACGTAAATATAAAATTGGAATTCATTTAAGTGGTAAGTTTACTTGGTAATATAATTTTATACTAAAATTCATGTTTTTATTTTACAGCAAAATTATGAAATATTGCTTTGTATCTGGTTGTGCAAATATATTTGAACAAAACAGTTAATACATCCTTGTGTATTTTTGATTCACCACTATATTAAAATAATTTGGTGGCACATAATAAATTGTTGAAGAGTTGCAGATTGATTTCATTCAATACACGGTCAATATCATTTAAGACTTTAACGTTTTCTTCCACTGTAGTCAATGTTTGTTTGCCGACGTAGCAGTTAGCTGCACTTCAAATCCTTTATGGTCTCAAATATCTACCTATATTTCACTAATAGAATATTATATTAATAGTTGATTAAATTGTAATAATTAAAACACAGATTGAAACACAATTTAAGCTTTAATCAAGTAAAATATAACTGATGTATAAAAAGCTGCCAGCCGTGTTAGCTGCCACTTTTCACTTTTAACCTCCAAACATGCGAAATAATGCCATCTAGCGTCCATCTTGAGAGATAACCACGGCCGGATACGTCATAACTGGATTTTTATGTGGCGACCGTTTTGAACATGAACATTTAATTTAAATTTTTAATTACAAGATAATATAAATTTGACTTTTATATTTACTACTAGTATATGATATACTTTTAGTATACATTATAAAACATTTAAATTTTACTTGGTGATACACCCCTGTTATTATTCAGTTATCAGCCTACTTTTTTATATGTAAAATAGGCTTAAAATCGTGAAACCAGTAAACTAAACTAAAATTATACAGTGACATGTCTAGTTTATACTTCAAACTTGCTTTGTTTTTGTACAACCCACAAGATTGGAGGCCTTTCCTAACTGTTTCAAATATGTATTGTGTTTTGTTTGAAATTTATATTTCGATATAATAACGCACAACTGAGTAAAGATTAATATATCTTATTATAATATAAATATTACGAAAAAATAATAAACTTTTGAAAAACGCCATATACCTAAAAAATAATAATATAAAATTTTAAATAAAAAATTGATATGCGTTATATTCAGTGTAATATGTATCAAAATATACATTTCTCATTACCAGCGTCTACAATACTGCATACCTATATAAGAGTTTTCAATCTAGATCTAGAATATAATCTAGAGCATTGATTATTAATCTTTTACCTATCTGCCATGGCCCTTTCATTTTATTATTTTAGAGTAAAGTAAACCGTATTAAGAACTATATATAACGTTATCTCCATGTATTAATGGAGAGCATTATACTTTCATTTTATTTTATTTTCATTTTGTAGACTGTTGTTGAGATATCAGTATAGTAATATAATTGCCGTATAGATACAGTCATTACTTAGTTACCAGCCTACTTTTGTATATATAAACAAAGGCTTAATATACTGAAACCGATAAAATAGTATACATTTATCGATGAGAGTTTCATTACAGCCTCGCGCTTTATCTCAGCTCTAAGCTTCGACTCTCTTCGACACAAGCCCTCGGCTGCAATGAAACGTTTCCCACCTAGTATGTAATATACAATTACGTCCTTTACAAAAGTGCTCTTTTTTCTTTAAAATGGGTTCACAAAGTATGTATTTCTTTATACAACAAAAGCACGAAAAAAGTACATTTTTTAACGCAAACGGATGAAAACATTAAACGCTATGGCCATCTTTTCAAATACGCATTTATTGTGCATAAACAACTATTATTGTAATAATTCGAAAACAAGTGAATGAAATAATAACACCCGGAATGAATAAGAACAATTTCGGTAATATGAAATAGTCGTACGAATGTTGATTATGAAAAAAATGACATGTGAATATCGCTAAAACGAATATTCGAATCCAAGTAGTTCGAAAATTCATCAGAATATGTTGTAATTATTTAAATATTCAAACTATCCATAATTGTATTCGAAAAATTAAAGGGTCGAGTGAATAATGGGAGTAAGTAAAATAATCAGACATTGGAGAAAAAAAAATGCAAAGTTTTTTTTGTAAACAAGTTGAGTACGTATGTAACTTCTTTTTTATATTTTGTGTTCATAATGAAGTAATTACGAAACTCAATTGCGTATCGAAAGGGCCATCATTTCTATAAGAATTTGTTTTTTTTTTGTTTTAGAAGGTTGGTACTAGATGACATTTACTTATATTCATAAATCAGAATTGATATGAACTTTGAAATAATTGAATAAATGTCAATCCCACCAACTACAACATTATAGATACAAATTTAATTCCCTAACTAAACTCGGTTTCTTATAGCAGATGTTTAAAAATATTTTAGTAAATATTATATTTTTACTTCATCCGTTTCAGGCTGCGTACCTGAGAGCGTGATCGCGATAATTTTGAAAAAATAACACATTTCTCTTTTATCCACGAAGAAAAAAATCAATAAGCTCTTTCGTCAGAACGAAATAAGGAGCTATCGGTATCATACGCTCACCCCTAGATGTCATTTAAAATAAATCTGATGTGACCAGCACATTACCGTCCGTCAGTTCTACATATTTTATATAAATTTGTTGCAAACGATTCTATATTTCCAGAATATATTTATTATACTATACGCCGCTAAAAGGTACGTCGTTCATTAAGTATATTATTTCCAATTAAATCATTTCACATAAATATTATGTAAATTTTATTTGACGCTGACATTTGTCAATGATTAATATTTAAATATTCTGTTTCCATGGTGCAGTTTTAGCAGCATAGGTTGCAAAATATATATTTTTTTTTTCTAAATTTATTGAATATGAAGAAAAAATGGAATGAAATCGAATAGAGAATAAAATATTATCTAATATTTATAACATAAAATATCTAACACTGTTGTTAAAATCTTCAAATTAGGGTACTTTCGATTAACCAATCGTAACCTAAATCTAATCAACTCTTCCTATGGCCACACGAAAGAGGTATATGAAAGAATTTAAATTTTTCGAATATTGGAGTTATAGAAGGAGAAATTTTTGTTGCACACATAATTACAAAACAGTAAAATCGTATTCTAGGGGCCCTAAAACATGCTTATTCATTAATAACTCACCATCGAATATTTTGACCAAAAACAATACCTTCCTTACCTAAAGTTGACGAAAGGTAAAAATAACACATAAATTTTACTACTGAAGTAGGTACCACTGTCATATACACACTGTACTTTAAACAATGACTAGAAAGACAGTATGATACTAAATTTTATAGGTTAAGTTTATACTCAACAAAAATCGTGACTGATGTTAATAGACAAAAAGAAATAATTGGAACAAATATTACTGAATTAAGTACAAGTAAATAAGAGCGGTGTTTGCTTAATTTACCTCCTTTATTTCAGAATATTTGTAACAAAAATCTGATGTGACCAACACAAAACCTCCCGCCATTTAATTTTTATTAATTTAAATACATATACCTATAGGGTCTCGTGGCCGCGTACCTGAGTGTCTAGTCGCGAATCTTGGAAACTGGATTCAATCCCCACCAACGCCAAATAGTCAGAAATGAGTGCCCATGAGACGACGCTAGGTAAACGCCCGCACGATACAAATGTCATCTTTATTACCGAAATATGCGTACAAAGCAAATTAGCACAACCAGCAATGGGTAATATGCCGTGATGATACGAGTAGATTTACTATTTTTTTACCTTCCGTCACTTTTAGGTAAGAAAGGTATTGTTTTTTGTCAAAAAATTCAATGATGAGTTTTTAGTAAATAAGCATGTTTTAGAGTTCCTAAAATACGATTTTACTATTTTTACGATGATATCTGTATATATGTATGTATGTATGTGTGTGGGCGTGTATGTGTCTGTGTGTGTGTGACGAAAGTTTCGGATCGCATAACTTCAATACCACGATTCCAAAAATTATATTTTTTTCGTATTCCTCAACTTTACATCCAGAAGAACAACTGATTATATTTTGGTTATAATTGGTGAACCGGAAGATTTAACAGTTAAATTTGATTTATTGACATTTAACGTTATTATAACTTAAAGAATATATTATTCTCTATACGATTTGATTGCATTTTATACTTCATATTCAGTAGATATAGAGTTAAAGAAATTTAAAGAAATTAAATTTTATAAATCAGCTAGCTATGCTAACCATAAAAATTGTTAATATATTCAAGTAATTCAAATTGACAGGTGTCAGTATCAATAAAAAGTAAATGAATGAGGCAGAGGTTAGGATGTTGAAGTAGATGTTGGGGAAGACACGGAAAGATACGGTAAGGAAATAACTCTAGTGTTACAAGTTTCTAGAAAGTAACAAGAGATATTGCATTGGTTTAAAAATGTCATGAGGAGAATTTGAGAATACATTGGAAGAAGAATGAATAGCTTAGTAATAGAAGATTGAAGAAACAGAGGAAGACCAAAGATAAGATGAAAGGACTGTATTGCGGAAGACTTCAGAGAAAAGGAACTGTATGAGAACGTCACGCAAAACAGAAATGAGTGGAAAAAAAAATAAAAAATAGCAACCCCCAACAAATGAGAAAAGCTAAAGAAGAAAAAGATGTCAGTATCAAATGCAATTTGCATAGTTTGTTTATGAAATAATTTTACTGGAAATTTAGAATCATTTGCAAGAAAATTTATGTATAGAATTTATACATAATACATAGGATTGACGGAAGGTGGCCACAACAGATTTTTTTTTATTAAATACATATATACCAGTGTATTTACTAATGCTGGAAACTATGTATATTAACTTCCTTTCCATATAATTATTGTTCTATTTACAAATTTACAACTATTATTCATTTGAAATGACTATTTTTTGACAGTGACATACTTTTGAAATACGAACTATATAACTAAGATTTTGTGTTTATGTTTAAAACATAGACACCGGGATTTATAAAATTAATTAATCTATTAATTTATCTATAAAACATATAGAAAAATTATTAAAGCATGCCTGTAGAAAATTTAATTATCTTTAATATTTAAAATAACATAAATCATTTGGAATAAAAACTATTTTGAGCTTCCAGTAAAGTGCGATTTCTGCTTTTCCGATTTATACTAAAATCTAATGGCTTCTTTCCATATTAAAATAAGGTCGAAATACAAGGTTTCAAAATTTTCCGAATGATAGTATTTGAGTTAGTGTGTCCATTAGATCCACACACACACACACATCGTTGTATGTTAAAATCGGATTCTATGGACCTTGAACCGTGGTTATCAAAACTCGATATTCGATTTTTAACGTAATCCCTATACCTCCTGTTAATGATATTGAAACACTTCTATTGTGCAACCAATCCTTCATGTCTGTAAAATTACAAAATGTTGGTTAAAAATGAGAGAACATGAAAATATGTTTCTGCTCGCTCAGCTGTTTTGTTTACATTCTTTATTTTGTTGTACCACAGAGCGGCGCCACACACATTACCGACATGAACATGGGCGGGAAAACCAATAAAAATACAACAAATTCAAATTAAGATAAAGTTTTAGTATAATAGCCCGCCTAGGAAGTTACTAAACAGGTAACTTTCAATACAAAATGCATAATATAAATCTAAGGTAAAGTATTTACAATGCATGATTATTTCTAGTTTATAAATTCATGAAACTTTAAATGAAAAATAATGTTAATTCTAAAAATACATTAGTTTAGTTATTTTCTAAGTCATTAGGATCTGGGAGTACTCATAAACGATTTACAGCACGTTTGGGTATTGTTTTGGCAGTTTTTATTTCAGCGACTCGTGAAACACCGTCATTGCCTCGGATGAGGCGAAGAATTCGTCTAAGCTGCCAATTAAGGATGGCAGTTTATCTCCTTGTATGATGACTAGGCTGCCTTTTTTCATACGGGTAAAGAAGTTTTGTTTCCACTTCATTCTTCATCGAGCCCAAAAAATTTTGGACCACTTTCTGTAGCCTTTGGTAGTCGATTCTCATTGACATCAAGCAGATTTTCTGGTAGTGCATTAAGTGCTCTGCCTATTAAACAGTGTCCAGCAGTGAGAGGTATAAGATTGGATACAACTCAAAAGAATTCTTAAATCGGACCAATAAAAAATTGATTTAAATTTAATGTTTATTGAGATACAAACTTTATGTATTAATTCTGACAATACTGCTGCGCATAGTTCTAATCTTGGTAACGTTAATTGACGCAAAGGTGCCACAAAAGATAAACCGTATAGCAGTTTTCGGTAAAGTTTATTGATCGTAAATAAATTGATGCACCGTAGGCTCATTCCGATGCATCTGCAAATCCGTGAATCTGAATTTGATCTGCATCATTTCCTAAAACATGGCGAGGAATAGTTCATTTGTTAAAATAGGGATATCATCACAAAATTTATCCATTTAGTGTGTAAATCAGACGAAAGTGATTCATCCCAAGTCAGATTGTATTGCCATAATTTTTGTATTATAAATTTTTCTACGACCTAGTAGACCTAAAGGATGAAATATTTGTGCAGTTATCGAAAGAATTGTTCTTTTTGTGATTTGGTCATACTTATTAACGTGTTTAATAGCGTAAAGAAAGTAGTCTGATTTTGCATTTCAAAGAATGCCAAGAGTTTTAGCTTCATATTTTTTATCAAACGGTAAATTTTGATTTAAATTATTTACAGCATTAATAATTGTATTGTTGCTTAACCATTTTCCAAGTGGAAACCCAGCTGATAATAATATGGTTGAAATTTGTTCGCGCAACTCTTTAAGTTTATCTAACGAATCTGATCCCATTAATAAATCTTCTACATAAAAGTCTTTGGGAATAATATTACTAGCTTCAAGGAATTTAAATTCATTTTCAAATGCTAATTATTGTAGACATCGCGTAGCTAAATATGGAGCTGATGCAGTACCATACGTTTGTAGCTCGTAACAATGAATTAGTTCTGAACTATTTGTTCGCCAGAGTATACGTTGCAAGGGACGATCTTCTGGTGAAACTAAGACTTGACAGTACTTTTTCCCCACGTCCGCCGTAACTGCATACCGATATTGAGGGAAACGAAGTACTATTTGAAATAATTCATGTTGAATAACCGGTCCAATTTTCTGAATATCATTAAAGAATAAACCACTATTGCTTTTCGCTGAACCATCGAAAACTACTCGAGGTTTTGTTGTTGTACTACATTCCCTTACCACCGCATGATGGGGAAAATAAAATGTTAACAATTTGTTTGCTAAATCTATTTGATCTAATTCACTGATTTTGACCATGTGTCCTAACTGTTTATATTCTTGCATAAAGGCGGTATAATTTTGCTGCGAGAGATCTTGCTTTAATTGTTTTTCAAGTGAATAAATTGTTTAATGCGGTGGTTAGCGAATACCCTAATTCGGTTTTATTTTCCTTTAATGGTATTTTTTACTATAAAACGACCAGTATTATCTCGTATTATTGTTTCATTAAAATATGTCTCGGACTCTAGTTCTTCGATTGACCAACTTTGTTTTTGAGAATAATCCTCAATGGCCCAAAATTTTTCTAATTTATTTTTTATTTTTAGATTACAATGAGTTTTTGGTGTGTGTGCTTGTTTTGGCAATGGACCTGAGATTACCCAACCTAACTTGGTTTTTTGTAAAGTTGGCTAGTTTTTACCTAACTGAATTTGTCCTATGCATAATTGCCAAAATAAACTTACTCCGATTAGAATATCGATTGAGTTTTCAACGTTAAAATTAGGATCAGCTAAATTTATGTTTGGGGGATTGTTCAATTGAGATACGCTAAAGGTATAAGACGGCATATTTTTTGTTATCTTTGGGATGATTAAACAATATAAATTCGTTTTAAATTTGTTATATTGCGATTGCATAATTATATCTGTTTTGTATGTAATGTCTATACACATTTGATTGATCCCGACAGGTATTGTATTGATATATGTGGTACAACTAACTTTTTGAATAATTTTTCACTAATAAAATTGAATTGTGAACTGCAATCTAATAGAGTTCTGCACTTATGGATTTGACCATTTACGTCTGAAACTAAAACACACGCAGTTGATAATAAAATTTGAGATGGAACACAATGTGTTGTTGAATTATTATTAATTCTAACTTCTGAATTCTTATTTTCAATGCTATCTTTCGAAATAGAAGTCGAGTTACTAGATTGTTTTGTATCTTTAAATGATCTTAAATAAATTAATGAATTATGTTTTTTATTGCAATGTTAGATGCAAAAATGCGTTATATTTATAAATTTGGTGATCTTTGTTATTACAGAGTGTACATAGTACACAATTAGTATTAATGCAGTTGTTTTTAATCTATTATTAGTGGCAACTTTTTGAGGGTGTAATGATTCAAGTAATTGAAACATTTTTGATAAAAATGATTTGAATAATGATATATTTGGTAGAACATTATGATCTTTCCGAGCGACTAGTGTTTCCCATTCTGGTTTTGTTGTTGTGTCTAGTTTGGTAAAAATTAAATAAATTATCAAAGTATCGCATGTGTCCACTTTTTGATCTAGATTTTCTAAAGCATGTATAGCTTGTTCAGAGATATTTCGTTATGGCCCTCTCAGCGGGTCTATTGTTAGGGATTTAAGCCTGATTTATAGAGGTGCAAGGACAGGTATGTATTCAATATTTCCTAATTTAATTTTATTTTTAAACAGAGAATTTTGTACAAATATTATTAATAATAATGAAGAAAAAAAAAGTTACATAAAAGTATCATTGTATAACAATTCGTCATTTAATTCAATAATGCAATTAAACAATAGTGCCATACATAACAATAAATACATAATATTACACTGGTATACATATGTAATTATTCGACAATATCATTCTCACTATCACAATCCATTTCACTATCGTCACTTGAGTCTTGAATATTTATAATAAAGTCTTTGGTAATATTATTAATATCAATATATTGATTTTCTATATCAATCACATGACGCACACTGTTAGCCCAAAGTTCTGGTGTTATATTGTTCATTTCACTTATTATTAGTTCGATAACATCGTCACTTACAGTCGGTGATGTATTCTTCCGTCTTATATTGCATTTTAATTGCCCCCAAATTAATTCAATTGGATTAAAAATACAATAATAAGGAGGCAATCGAAGTACATCATGTCCAAATTGCTTTGCTAAATTGTCACACACATACTGTTTCACAGGAGGTTTAATTTGAACAACTTCTAACAATTGTTTTTTATTGTATGATTCTTCGAAGTATAGATCGTTGTTAATTAAATATTCCTGAATCTCGGCCTTCTTCATGGAAGTAGATGGTATTTTCGCGATTTGCCGCGAATGGTAACTGGCATTATCCATAACAATAACGCTGTTTTTCGACAAATTCGGCAGTAAATTATCTCAAAACCACGTCTCAAAAATATTAGCTGTCATATTGTCATGATAATCTAAACACAAATTTTTACCGTTATGGCTAGCTAAAAATCGCGCACCATTTATCCTTCCTTGGTCACACCCGGCATGAAGTATTATAATTCTCTTGCCTCGTGCTGGTGGAACATCGATTGCACAATCATTTGTATCGTCTGTCCAACTTTTTGGTACTGTGTTGTGGGTGTCAAATGAAGTTTCGTCCAAATATATTATCGGACGATTTTCAGCACGATATTTTTTAATTTCTCTTAAGAACTTGAAGCGCCATTCGCGTATTCTTCGAGTCTCCATTATTGTTTGCCGTTTATCAATTTTTTTGTAACGAAAACCGATTTTATGGAGAACTGAATGCAGAGTACTCAAAGAACAATTTATTTCACATTTATCGTCTTTGAGTCTCTGATACAATATGCGAATAGATGGCAACATTTTTTCGGCATACATTGCATATATTTTGCGTCAAATTGTATCTTCTTGAAAAGAATTCACTATTCTCGAATTACCCGCGTCATGCCTTTTCTTTCTAGTTCTCACTCCACTTACTATAATATCACGAACAGTATTGTACGGCACTTTCGTCATTTCTGATGTTTTTATCAGAGCCAAATTTTCACCTTCACTATCTTTTTCTTTTAAATAGTTATACACATTTGAAACTATTTCTTTCGCTTCCTGCGGCAAAAACGTCCGTTTAATTTTATCACAATTTTCAACTGGTAAATTATCAGTATTGTCTTCTTCAAATGGTCGCCACATATTACGTAAATTGTTGACCTCTCAGTACGAAAGTTAGTATTACTACTTTTGAAAACTCATTTATAAACCTACTCACTAGGTATCTTAGTTTCCGTAATATGTATTAATACCGGTCAAGGACGATTTATTTTGCAATCCTACCCTGTGCGCCAACAGGTAGAATCTCTTGCTGTGTGGGGTTTACCACAGGCTTAGTAAGTTAAAGCCATAACGAAATATCTTTGGACAAGGTATAAATGTTTGAGCAAATTGTCTAATAATTCACGAAGTTGAGTATAAGATTCTCTAGTGATGATTGGAAGATTGAAGAGTGATTGAACATGATTGTGCACTAGTAGCCTTTTGTTTTCAAAACGTTTATTCAATAAATCCCAAGCAATTGGGTAATTTGCTTCAGAAACTTCTAAGGAGCGAATAACCTGAGCAGCTTTAGTTTTTAAAGACATGCGCAAATAATAATAATTTTCAATATCGTTTGTTTGATTATTTGTGTGTAAGAGAGACTTAAACATATCTCTATAATTATACCACTGTTCATATAAACCATCAAAAGTAGAGAGATTTATCGTGGGAAGTTTGACACTTTGATTAGTAGTTGATTGTTGTGACACTACTACATGATCATAATTAATTTCAGGTAATTGTAGTTGTGTTTTTTTTAATTAATAGTTTTTTTTTTCTTTCAGCTGAAGCTACAGAATCATAATATATCTTTTCAAATGCTTCTCGTTCAGTTTGCTGTTCAGTTTTCCCTGTAGAGCATACATTGATTTCTATTTTAGAATGCTGTCAAATTGAGTTCAAATAATTTCTAATTCACTGATTCGCGTCTTTAACTCTATAAACCCCTTATCTGTTAGTGTATTTATATTTCAAAGATAATTTACAAATCTGGTTAACTGAGCTTTGATACAACCGCGTTGTTGACTTAAAGCATCTTCATCAGTACGATGAGCCATTGTGAAATATAAGAAGTTGTACAAAACACTTAGTGTAGTTGTGTTGAATGGATTAATTAAACTTAATAAAAAGAATCTGCTTTTGTCGCGAAGACTTACACTTCTTCAGGTAGATGGTGACCAAGACGGACGATTGATGCTATGCTTGAACCTTGATGGAGTAGTTTGCTTCGTGGCTGACGTAGATTTCAAAAATTCTTTGATTTTGTGGACTGTAAACTGCCGCAGTCGCTTCCATTGATGATGGTTGCTTAAAAATTCTTGATTTCGTCTTCTTTTGAAGAAATCCGGCTCGAAGGACCAATGTGAATGATATTGAAACACTTCTGTTGTGCAAACAATCCTTTATTGTCTGTAAAATTACAAAATATTGGTTAAAAATGAGAGAACATGAAAATGTGTTTTTCTCGCTCAGCTGTCTTGTTTACACTCTTTTTTGTTGTACCGCAGAGCGGCACCACACACATTACCGACATTAACATCGACGGGAAAACCAATACAAACACAACAAATTCAAAACAAGGGTAGCGGGAGATACAATACTGCACTTACTCCTTTAGCTGCTCGTAACTTTGCTATTTAAGATAATATTTACAGAAGTCCGAGGTAAATGTACATTACCACTTGCAGCCATCACCTGCATATAGTCCAATTTATTAAATACTACAAAATACTTCCTTCATATACTAGACCCTCCAATTTTGAAATTTAAATAATCAAAATATTTAAATATCCGACTATTAAAATCTTTCATTTACATAAAGATTTTTTATAGAAAAATTAGAATTATTTTTTAATAAATGAATTAGTCGAGTTAATCTAGCCAAAATACTTTACTCTATTGTAAAGTTACTAGTTTTTTTAGGCTTTCGGGGCGTTTTTTTTTTGTTGCTTGTTTTTTATTCCAGTTATACTCGAAAATAATTTTGCACTTAGTCCTCTGAAGTATAGACGGGTGTGAATGTATAAATTTTAAGCGTTATGTAGTTCAAAGCTGTGTAGCTCAGCCCTTATGAATCCGCGGACCGTGAAAACTTTTCTTCCTGGAAATGGGAACAAGGCGCGTAGTTAGACCGGGATATAAGCAGCATAAAGGATCGTCAAGACCGTGTTCCATTTTATACCTTTTTACCCTGTTCTTTTAGGTAGATGTTGCCACCAGTAAACAAATCTAAGCTGTTTTAATTAGCAAATCTGTATAAAAGCAGGGCCCGTGATTTCATAAGACAGTTGTTGAATGCGAGTATTCCTCTCAATAACTAGTGAGTCGATTGTGAGTACTTCATCAACACTTGATAGCGAGTAATCTGTCTAGACACCAAAACCGACTTCCAGGTGAGCAAGTTTCCATTTCTTTAAAAACACCGTACCGTGAGCTCTCCGTATGAGTTATTCAGTTGTGTATTAAAAGTCAGTCTTAGTGTCGCAACGTTTGTTGAGAATAAGCCAAAGCATCTTCGAAAGGCGTATGTGAAATATCCAGAGACACTGTGACTGACACCGGCCGTAATTATCTCAGCAGACTAAATTCACCAGTTGTTTTACAGTAACTCGTGAGTTTTACTGACTTGACGTTTCGACGCCGCTGGCGTGTAAACTTAGGCGTTACAGACGTCGAGGCCAAGTATTTTTTTAGACTTACTCTAAACCGATCCGTTATCCCCAGGCGTATATTTTATTATGCATCGACTCTATACCGCGACAACCCAGAGCGTAAGCCGGGGCACTCAAAGCCTAGAGTCTACCAGTCGTATTCATAGTAAATGAGATAGACCTGGTTTAAACCAGGTCTAAGTAGACTAGGTTTAATTTAAACCAGGTATAACAATGGCTATTCATAGTCAAATTTAGACCTGGTTTAAACCTAGCCTAATTAAATCGAAGTTAAACCATCCTACCTAGTCGGTTATGGTTATACATTATACTGCTCATGCGTAGTGGATACAATTTTGTGATGACAGCTGATGTTGACTGCTTACAAACAACATCCAGAGAAAGTGACAGTTACAAGACAAATATTTTTTTTATTTAAATAAGCCATATTTCTTTCTTTGGGTTCGTATTCTGTAACTTACGTTGAAATACAGTACATATTTTAAAACTTTGCAAACATGTTGTAGTTTACAATGGCTAAAAGGGCAAGCAACTGGACGTTCGAAGAAAAAAAAATTCTAATGGACCAAATAAAATTACATGCTGAAGATATTGAAAATAAAAACGTAGGTTGCAAAGTTAATGCCAAAAAAGATGAAGCGTGGAAAATAATATCTGAGGCATTCATTGCAAACGGCTTCATAAGAGATAAAAATAAAATAAAAGACCAATGGAAAAGGTTGAAAATAGCTGCAAAAAATAATATATCTGCATATAAAAAATACCAAAAAGGAACTGGGAGCGGACCAGAAATAAAACAACATGACGAATTTTGCTACGAAATTCAGGAAATTATTCCGATTGACTTTGTTGCAGACGAGTGCATGTATGACTCTGACAGGATCAGCAGGTATTATAAAGTTTTTGTGATTGAATAATTATTAGATTATTAGCAACAAAACAAAATCACTCCATCTCCGGCGTCGTAATTTTTCATACCATTTACTTTTGTCTGTTACCAAGCAATAATAAGTATTCGTTGTAAATAAAAGTCTAACCCTTGGTCTACTAGTAACCAATAAAACTAAAAGCTATTTACTACTCGTATTATCTTTTACAATTTCATTTAAATATTAAAAGTCAAATTAAATCCCAAGTTTGCTGTTTACACAGAAAAACGAGGAAAGAAGTTTTACAGCGATAAAGCTATATTTTATTACCTTCACAGCATCAAATTATGTGAATTATTACTAATTTTAATGTTATTCCTAAAATTATCTTAACAAATATCATTCGATATTCAGGGTTAACTTTTATTTATACTGAACTATATTTATTGCTTTGAAGTAACGTTGATTCAAGCAAATGACATTACAACTAACTTTTATACATATTTCTTTCTTGATTGCACTAACACACATTAAAGGTTTTAGTGCACCAGGATTTGAAAGTTACGATAGAAATGAAACAAATATTCCTGAATTTATTGTAAATGTAGATATAGAAGACCAAAATTTGCAATTCCCTGAAAATAATGCTCCTATTACTTTCAAAATATCCGAATCACTAGATCCAAATTTAAAATTCTCTACTCCTTCATCTTCCCACCAAAAATCCCTTCCCTAAAATTTACATGTTGCAGATAAATTGAAACCAATGCCAAAAAGAAAAAGTATGCCAACTAAGGGAACTATGACAATATACGAAGAGAAATGTTTGGAACTGTATGAGAAAAAAATAAAACAGCACATGAAACATGAAAGAGAGGAGCATAAAATGAAGAGAGAGCTGCATAATACAAGAAAGAGATGGGAAAAAATATATATAAACTGAAATATGAAATGACAAGACACAAATTAAATAACAAAGAACTTGAATTTGTTAATTAACTTTTTTCATTATGTTTATATAATATTTATATCATTTTTTAATATATATACATACATAGCCACTTAATAAATACTAAGTTTAAGTTTATTTAAAATATGTGTTGATATAATTTTGCCTGAATAAATCCCTTGGATCATTATCTTCTCTTCTGTTCACCTGTAATAATTTTTTTCTAAATTCGGTATCATTATATTTCTCAAATGGATTTATGTGTTCCAAATAAACCTTCTGATTTCTTCTTCGATGTTCCACTATATTTATCTTCTACATCATTAACCCGATCAAAAATTTTTTGCAGATCATTATCCATATCTAAAAATTAAATAATACCTACAATGAGTTACAAATTCATGACAATGTAATATAATAAACATTAATATGAATATATTTATGACATACTACTTACCAAAAAATTATATTATACAGGGTGTTTCAGGACTAGTGTAACAAACTTTAACAGCTTATTCCTGAGGTCATTTTGAGCCAAAAATTTCATATGAACATAGGTCCTATTCCTTCTAGTTACCAAAATACAAGAGACTGAAGTTCTATAAATAACACGAAATTTTCGAATTTTTGTAATCAAGGTACTTTCGGAAAAAAGGAGTTATTATTGAAAATTCATACTGTTACGGTCTAAAATTCATTTTAGAACATTTTGCTCCAGAATATTATTGCCCTAGATATACGTACCATCCTGTCGTCTAAATCTGGTTTCCCTCGTCGTATTGTTATTATTATTTTGTCGATCCATCGTGTATCTTTATATTTTTATAGTGTTTCGTCCAATAAATTCTCTCTGCCTTCTTATTGTAATTATATTTCAAATGTTCCTATAGTGTTATTTATGTAAAATATGTTTCACTTCGAATCTGTAACTTACCTAAATCTCTTTTCTGGCTATTTTCGCCCTATTTCTAAATGTGTTCTTCTATAGTTTATTCTTTGGCGACCTACAAGGTTATTTGTTTACATCGATTGACATGTTTTTAGTTGTAGAATTGCGACAGCGGCGTGCGTGAATTGTTTTTATTGTATTTCTTCTTTTTTATTTTGTGGTTTTTTTGCGCCATCTTCATCCGGAAAAAACTTCTTGGTTCCGGACAAAGTTTTGCGCATCGTGGAATTCTGGTACAGGCTCTGTTATGGGGGTAGATGTGTTTTTTTTATGAGTGCGTTGGCACGTGGTTGATGGTCGGCGTGACGTAGTTTTGACACGAGTAGAGTACCCGATTGTTGTTTTGGACCAGTTTTTGGTTTCGCCATTGTTGCGGATTTGTACGACATCGGGGGTGCTCGAATGACTTTCCAGTGTTGTGTATTTTGGTGGGTGCTTCGTGTGGTGTCACGAGCATCTTTTTTTTGGAGTTCTGGAAGTCATCTCTCTTCGGAGGATTTGCGACTCTGCCGTCAGCGTCACCATTGTTTCTACATTGTGCCCAGTTGCTATCCCTCCGCCGTCACCATCGCCCTACTTCATCGCCGCCTACAATTCCCCCAAACACGACGTATAGATAAGTACCTTTATTTAATATCGTTCTTCCTCTTTTTTTTGGTTTATTTTGTGTTGCGAGGAAAGAACTTAAAGTTTAATTGTTGCTTAGGAGGACTGTTGTTGCAGTGTCCTCACTGTAAAACTTTATTTGGCGCTTCTTTGTTGAAGTAATATTGTTGTATGTAATTCATTGATTGATTGTATTCATGTGTTTTTTTATATAGTCAATTTAGAATGTAAATATTTCGTATTATTGCGGATGTAAATTTGAGCCTTCAGCTCATTGTAAGTATTGTTTTATGTAAAGTTGTATTTTTCGATATTTTATTTTGTTGCATTGTTGCCCATTGTCGAGACTTGTAACTCTGGAACGTGCGTGCGCTCCAACTACATTTAACATTTTACATTCTTTGCTTATACAAATTTTACCTTCATTAAATTCTGTTTTATTAAATTTCCTTTTTTTTATTTATCAGTCCTATATCGTTTTCAGGCAACAGTTACGGTAGGTAACTTATCTTTATTTATCGTTTTCGTACCTTCCTTTTCGTAATTTTACGGATAAAAATTACGTGGCGCCCTTCATCCCTTTTTAACTCTTATGCGGTTTCAACCCTGCCAATCTCCACTGTATAAAAGTTAGCGGCCGCACACCAGACCATCTAGGATGCGTTATGTAATTAATCGCGTTGCGCGAAACACATTACAATACCTTATTTGTATTAATAAATTAATTGTCTTAATTAAAAATTGTTGTACTTTTGATTGTATTTTTGTTTCATAATGGATGGTTATAGTACTGCTGAATATGCAGATATGATTTTTATTTATGGATTATGTATTGGTAATGCCCGTTATGCATCCGGAGATTACCAAGACGCCAACCTTCCCATCGCCTATTTGCGCGCATTTTTCAGCGTCTACTTGAAACTGGATCAACAACTGTACGGGGATGTGTTCAAAATGATGGCATTGGTGTTAATAAAAACGTTGAAGATGAAGAGAATGTAATTGATGCTGATCTCGATAATCCTGAAATCAGCACAAGACGTATCGCTGCTCAATTACACATGTCTCACAGCACTGTTTGGCGGATAATAAACCGTGAAGAATTACATCCCTATCACTGCAACCTGGAGACTATGGTCCTCGTTTATAATTTTGTCGCTGGTAATTTCCATAATTACCATTTATGGAGCATTGAAAATCCACATGCGATTGTTCAGTCCCGTTTTCAGCAAAGATTTAGCATAAATGTCTGGGCAGGAATTTTCAATACTAGATTACTAGAAATTGAAGTTTTAATTGACCGATTAACAGCTGATGGCTACAGAAACTTTCTGGAAAACAGACTACATGAACTAATAGAAGATGTTCCACTTCTTGTACAACAGATGTGGTACCAGCATGATGGTGCTCCTCCTCACTATGGTAGACAAGTAACTGAGTGGTTAAACCAAAACTTTCCCAATAGGTGGATTGGACGTGGAGGTCCAAACTTTTGGCCTGCAAGATCTACAGACTTAAATCCTCTTGATTTCTATCCATGGGGACACTTGAAACAAGAAGTTTATAGGGTACAAATAAACACGCGTGAACAATTACTTGAACGAATTATGAATGCATCTGCTGCCATTCGTAACGATCAAAATGTAATTTATCGTGTATATTATTCTATGATTCGCCGATGTCAAGCATGCATACGAGTTCAAGGCGCGCATTTTGAGCACTTGCTGTATTTTTTTTTTTAATTTGTTATCTTATTTCATATTGTGTTAACCTATTCCATGTTGTTCTGTGTTTAGAATTTATTTATTTGTCTATTTAATAATTGTGTCATCGTATGTTTTGTTGTCCAAATCGCATTCGTTAATATTAATAAATAAAATTAATTAATACAAATAAGGTATGACTATGCAATAATAACTCTTGTTTTCCGAATGTACCTTGATTACAAAAATTAGAAAATTTCGTGTAATTTATAGAACTTCAACCTCTTGTATTTTGGTAACTAGAAGGAATAGGACCTATGTTCATATGACATTTTTGGCTCAAAAAGGCCTCAGGAATAAGCTGTTAAAGTTTGTTACACTAGTCCTGAAACACCCTGTATAATAATAATATAATTAATTTGCATAAAACACACAAATTCAATTTTTCAACGACTGTCAATTGGCTTAAACCGGCAATAGACTAGGGTACGAGAAGGTCTAAATTTTAGTCTAGGTTTAAACATGTACTAGCGCTAAACTCCCTTTATGAATAACTATTTGCGCTGGTCCAAGTTAGACCTAAGATAGACCTGGTTTAAACTCGATCAGAGGCACTATGAATACGGCTGTACGAGTTTTGCCTGAGTCGAATTTTTTGTCGTGCGCCGTATATTCCATCGATTTCCACGTACTAGTCGATCTGCCGATTGCAACAGAAACGCATACTTACGCCTATTCCATTATTCGTCCTGACACATTTACATACGAATCCTTAAAATCCTCGCAAGTACTGCTTACCCGTCGCCGTCGCGACAAAACCGTTCGAATACGTTTCCATATGGATTTTTGAGATATAGTTTGGTTCACGAAAGATGACAATTCAAGGCCATTTGTTCGAAGTAAGAATAAACAATATTTTATATAGCGGTAGTATAGGAACATTATGTATTAGAAAGAGATAGATTATTTGACGTATGTCTACGTAATTTATGCTATATGATAGATATACGTTCCATATTCATATTGCTCTCTAACACACTAAAAGTAATAGGAACGTATGTCAATGAGTTGCTGGTATGCAATTATCTATTGAACTGCCCTCTATGTTAAAGCAAATCCAGTGGCGGAGTTTGTTTTTGAATTTGACGCACGATATGACGTTTAATCAAAATCAACGAATAAGTTTCTAATTTTGTTCTGCGATTTTATTGAACATAATCATGGGAGAGAAAGGAAAAACTTTGCGAAGGCAAGCTATTCAATTTGTGCATAATGAACACGAATATTTTCAACGGGATATTTAATGATTAAAATGTATCCACAAATATTATACCTGGTGCACACCTATGTGTATGGAATGTAGTGAAGTTATTTGCAAGTAATATTATACCAGATGATTTGACAATGACCTTGAATTGTCATCTTTCGTGAACTAAACTATACCCGCATCTACCACTCATCCGCCGCCGTCACCGTTGTCGCGACGCTCGGCGTCGTTTTTCCGAAAATCGGAAACTCATCAGCGACCACCGTACTATTTCGTACAGCGAATAACCACACAATAAAGTTGTCTTGTACATTTTATGTTAATTGTGTTCTTGCTATTTCACTCTATGTCCAAACTAGGAAAACGGGGTAAGGTAGAAATTTCATTTTCTGTGCATCGCTCACCGGATGGAGTTTGACAATAAAATATCGCAGGTGCCGAAAAGAGTTTCGTACTCTGCCTACCATGTGGTACGTTGTTGCTATATTAGAGTTATTTTAAGTTTTAAAATAGCAAAATTGTAGCATGTAGCTTCGGTTTTATTTTCATTATTTTTTTTTTGTTTTATAACTTTCAGGTAAAAATACGGAACCTGGAACAAATCCGGGAACAAAAATAAGCGGGGACACAAGTCTTGTTCCGAGAACTATCCATGGAAATGAAAGACGAATGTCATCTTATTCTATAGTAAAATTATCATTATATATACTAGGTCAATTAAATATAAACCAGCCTTTTTTTGAAGGGTGACTCTTCAAAAAAGGCTTGAAGGTATATATTTGATTGACCCTCGTAATTCATTCGTTTAAAACAGCGACACTTTCCTACAAAAATGAAAGAAAAATCTATCAGTTTCAGACATTCTTTAATCTTTGCAATAATAGGTTAATCTAACAGATAATGCTCGAAATTAATGGTAAAATTGATTACGTACGTATGTTCATAGTGTTGTGGGACATGAGCAATGAAGATAGAAAAGCATTTTTTCCTTGCGCTTAAGTTCCCAATTAATTTTAGACAAAAATATTTAAAAAAAATAATTATAATTTATTTCTATATGTATCTTACTAATTAGACTTTGTATTGCACATTTAGTAACTCATAAAATCGTATGACCTTTTCAAATATTATTAATTTGTAGCAAAGGCCATGTATTTGAAACAAAATTAGAAAAACAAGGTTTGACCTGTCAAAAAAAAGTACAATTTAATTATTTTCAGTTTTTCTCAGTGACAAAAACGTAACATTTTTAAAATTTAACAATAAAGTAAATTAATATTTACGAATTACCTTTTCATTGTTTTCATAAAACAATTAGAAAATAGTAATAACAAGCTAATAAACTCATTTTTCTGACAGTTAAAACGTTATTAGTATATAACATCCGAGGTGGGATATTTTTTATCATAACCGAGTGTTCGAGGTGAGATACGGCGCGAGGTTGTTATATAACTCCCACCTAGGTATATATACTATTTCATTCACCATCATCCTCTTTTAAAATCAAGAATTTTTAAAGTAAATCATTGAGTATAACCTTTAATTTTGTTAATATTTTTCGACAGCTCTATTAAAATTTGTTTAGCTTACTTTATTATAGGGATCTATGACAATGTTACTGGCATCCCCTACATAAACATTTCCAATCCGTGGGGTGGAAGTGAAATCTGTTAGTTTCTACCCAAGAGATTGTTATTGCAGTTAGGAATGACGTATTGCCCAATATCTAGAAAGTTAGGAATCGACATATTACTGTAATAATTGTGAATAATTGTAATTTTATTTCAATTCCAGGGCTATCGCTACCCATGAGCAATATTTATAAATTGTGGGTAATTTCACGACTGATTTGTATTAGGTGTTAACAATTACTCGGAAGTTCAGTCAAACAGTATTTATTCGTACTTGCAAACGTTTCGGTGCACCCTTGCAGCTTCTTCAGGGTCTACAACAATTATACAACAAAAAATGTAATACACACAAAATAACATGGACATTATCACAATTACAGTAAGATCTTACAAATTGTTACAATTCATGTACACGAAATACATTCGTACAAAATATTCAATTACTTTATTAACCATCGTACAAAAATTCAAAGAGCAAATGGATGTGTGCACGCTCTTTGAATTTTTTAAATAAGATTTTGCGTCTATGGGACAAAACAGATTATATCCATTTCAACAACGAATATCAAATGTAACGGATCATTGTCACCGTTGATGTTCAGTTCTTGTCCTATGTCTAGTGTGCTATATCCTACCTTTTAAAAATATTCTTCAATATCGTTTCTAAAGAGAGTAAAATAAGAGGTGCTTTTTATTTCTTGCGCAAGGAATTGAATTATTAATTAATTTTCCACTGAGAATAGATGAGTAGAGTTAATGCTAGTTTGTACCATGGTTAATAGTTTTAAAGACGCGAGGAAAATATATAAAGATACCAAACTTAATTTGCTTTTTCCGCCTAAAAACCAGGTAATGTGCGTATATGTGTATTGTCCGTTGTTTCTCGTTCTACTATCAATTTTTCTTTCAGTACCTATAGGTAATGTCGTTTTCTTCTACCGAAGTTTACAAAATGTTTTAATGTTATTGACTATATCATTAATTAAGTTATAAACCAATAAAATTTATTTATACGCATTTATTGCGTGATTTCTCTCAGTTAGTACGTAATAGAGCGGTTATTATTAAGTACCCATGGTGAACGAATATATGAACCTTTGTATATTTGAATTTACCAACATTTGTTTGAATTGTACGTGCGTTTGGTTATTTTGTTCTATGTACCCTGAAATGTCAATATCATATTTATTTCTATTTACGGGTATAGAGTACGATTTTTTTCCTTCGAAAACAGTATTTCAGTATCGAGTTTATAATTGAGTCTGCAGTTTGACTTTGAAGAGAAAAATGATGCTTTGGTGTACTTTAACGACTTAAAATTTAGACATTTTTTTATTAATATTTCATCTTTTTATCAGTAAACTTCAGCGTTATTTTTAACATAAGTACCAGCGCGGCCGCGGTTAGACTCCTCTTGAAGCGGTCGGGACGCAGCAGCTCCGCGGTTGGCAGTATTCGGTTTAATCCACACCGCATCAACGAAACCAAGCACATTAGTGGACATCTAAAATGACACTGCCAGCTCCGAGTGCGTCGAAACGAATAATTGAACGCACACATTATTTGACAACAAGGCATTATTGAAGTTAAAATTTGACAAGTCTACAAATAATTATTTAATCACAAGTCTAGAAACTGCACTGTTGCTAATGTGAGTTTATTTTTAATTACGAACATCACCTTGCTGTTTAATATGAGACTATATAATTTATTAAGTTATAAACAAATTTTACGTATTACAGTGATTATTATTATGTAACCGTGGTGAACGAATATGCGAACCTTTGTATATTCGATTATATAATTCATAATTAATTCAGCCAATGGAATTTAATAATTTTACTTAGTTACCATGTATTGATAAGCGAATATACCATTGACTACGTCATATAATCGGATTTATTTGAAATCGTTACTAAAATGCACAAAAATCTTCATTATAAGTTCAAAAATCGGAAATTTATACTGACAATGACAAAAAAATATGTGCAAGAACGAATTAAATAATTCCGATGAAGTTTTATATAACAAATAATTTTAAGTATTCATTACGATAACTTTCATGTCCGGATGTTCGTAACACTGAACATAAGTTCGTAATACTGAACATAATTTCGTTTGTTTAACAGCGACTGACAGATTTCCAACTTAATCTATAAAAAATCTGATGTTTCCAGCATATTACCTTCCGTCAATCTTTGTATTATGAACAAATTCCATACATAAATTTTCTTGCAAAAGTTCCTATATTTCCAGTAAAATTATTTCATAAAAAAACTATGCAAATTGCACTTGACACTGACATCTCCTTATTCTTTAGCTTTTTCCATTCGTTAGGGATCGCTATTTTTTTCTGGAAATTTCTATCACAACATCCTCATCTCTGCCACATTCATTTTATTTTGATTGATACTGACGTCTGTCAATTTGAATTATCTGAATATATTAGCAGTTTCCATGGTTAGCATAGCTGGCTGATTTATGAAATTTAATATCTTTGTTATATTTAGCATTATTGTTTAAAACATTACAAGATTCGCAACATTGTGTGTATTTAGATTTGTGTATATAAACGCAGTACAGAACTTGTTTGCTCTCTTTTGTCCGGCTGTGAATCGCTCAACAATAAAGTTCAGTTCGTTATAAGCTGAACATTTAAATGTAGTTTATATTTTATGTGTACGGTATATTTATATCTTTACTTATCCCAAACCAACCCTACAAACATATCAAGTTAAATCCATACCTATAAATACAATAATTTTTATAATTCTTTAACTCTATATCTATTGAATATGAAGTATAAAATGCAATCATATCGTATATAGAATAATACATTCTTTAATTTATAATGACACTAAATGTTAATACATGATATTTAACTGCTTTTTTTCAAGAAAAACTGTTAAATGTTGTAAATGAAGGTATTTCCGGTGGACCAATTATATACAAAATATATGGATCTAGTACGAAAAAATTATTATTTTTGGAATTGTGGTATTGGAACCGAATGCAAAGAAGGAGTTGTCAAAACAATTTGGAATACTACCGCTAAAATTATTCAGAAAAGATATGAAGATCACAATCGAAAAATTGAGCCAAGCCTTTCACTAAATATTAGTAGAACTACTAATGTTTGCAACTACTCACTATTAAATTATTTGTGCTCATAAAGTACAGATATAACTAAGTAGTACCTAATAAAAAAGAAATTTAGTAGTGATGATTAGTTGCAAAAAAAGACAATTTTAAGTACTATGACCTGTCAATCAAAATACTGTCGTTATAATTAATATGTAATTATTTAAAAAGATGTAAAGATGGATGGAGTATGATAATATAAAAAATCTGTTGTGCCCAGCACAATACCTTTAGCCAGTTTCATTTTATGTTGCATAGGGCGCGAGCAGTCATGTGACTTTGTTAGCCTTGGCAAGCAGATATGGGGGCCCGTGTCAAAATAACAGCTAATAATAATGTACATAGGTGTCAAGTATCATAAGTTTTCATTCAAAACATTATGATTTTCCAAATCCATGAATATTTTGAAATTTTTAATAAAAAATTATGACATATGACATTTGTGACATCTATGTAAATAACTAGTAGCTGTCATTCCGACTTGGACCCACAAATCTGCTTACCAAGGCCAACAAAGTCACATGTCTACTTGCGCCGTATAAGTAACGAATTTAACATTTATTGTACACACAAATAATATTAACATACTTATAATTTAAATACATATTTAATTACTAATACAATATATATATATATATATATATATATATATATATATATATATATATATATATATATAATGTACTCGTACTTTCTAGAAAAATCAGATTTTTGACACTGACATCTGTCAATTACAAACATTTAAAAATCTCAACTGTTTTTCGGGAAACGAGTTTAATTACAACAGATTATTCTATATTATTATATACTATATATACAAACCTATATGAGATATAATAAAAAAAAAAAAATGTTTCAGATAGAGAATTCAATTTTCTTTAATATTACCAAGAAAAAATCTGATACTTTCGGTTGTCCAATTGTTATCAAAATATTTTCAGATCTTCCCATGAATGTCCGATTGGAAAATACGTAGTTAAACAAATATAAAGTCTTATAGTGTTTGAGTAATCGTCCTTCCAACGTTCCACACACATACATACACACACATACATCCACACATACACACTCCTTTACAAAAACTTACAGAATTTAAATTTAATAAAAAAATACAGATTTTCAAAAGAGACTGTAAGAAAAATAATTATTGATTTGATTTGAGTTGCCACATATACTTCACTACTAGTTAAAATAAGTTAGTAGTGAAATTATGAGAACCAGTATCACTAGTATTACACTAACCTGTTCTAGTAAGTAACTCTTAGTTGTAAAATTTAGTAAAAGGTTATGGGTTTGCCTCATTGTTTTTAAGGATGCAAGGAATGCACGCGCGGGTAAAAGGAAACAGCTGCAAACAATTCCTGAAAAAATGAAATCAAGTTCCGTGAGACTTACAACAGATGAGATGAATAAGATTGCCTAAAGCTTCAACGAAAATACGCCGGATGGCTTGCAAAAAAAATTGTACCAGATTTCTGTTGTGGAACTAACTTGGCGCGGTAATAAAGCATCTCCCTATATAGTAGATTTTTTAAAAAAAGAGGTCGATATTTATGGTAAATTCACAGAACGTGTTGAATATAATACAATACTTTCTAAGACAAGACAGGTTGAAGAAAAAAACACTACAGAATCCAAAAGGCTGACACAAAATAAGCAATGTCAAGATCAATGTCCAATGCAACTATTAGATTAGGTTATACAGGGTGTTTATTAAACAGAGGGCAAAAATTGAAAGGATTATTCCCTGGACCAATCTAAGATGATTTTGTCCTTTGATGATTTTTGAAAAGCCGCTTTGTTTCGAAGATACAGGCGAAAAAAAATTCGACAAAACCAATTTTGATATTTTTCAAATTATTAATCTAGTAACAACAGGCAAGTTATGTGTCAAATTTGTTGAGACGTTTGGCTGTTTGACGTGTATTTTCTGTCTATAATACTTAAATTTTTGTTAGTGAAGTCCTCTTATCATGAATAGCTATACGAACGCCGAGATGACTGACATGCATTTCATTTATGGACTTGCTGATGGCAATTCATTACAAGCTAGGCGGTTGTACATTGAACGATTTTTTCCTATGGCGCCATCTAAAATCATTAGTATATGCTACTCCATTCACAAATTTGGAAGATTTAAGACATCGGATAATTGCTGGCTGTAACTCCATAAGAAACGACCCTGATGTTTTTGAAAGAGTTCGGCAATCAATCAGAAGAAGATTTTATTCTTGCATCGTAGCTGGAGGTAGTCATTTTCAACAGTACTTGTAGATTAAGAAACTTTACATGTAATTTTTGGTATTAAATGTTGTTATTGTCAAAAAAATTTTCGCCCTGTATCTTCGAAACAAAGCGGCTTTTAAAAATCATCAAAGGACAAAATCATCTTAGAATGGTCCAGGGAATAATCCCTTCAATTTTTGCCCAATGTTTAATAAACACCCTGTATATATAAATAAAAGTCTCAAAAGAGGAAATAATATAAAAAAAACGTTACAGAAGGCAATTCAAGCACTCGTTCGTACACCGCTGCGCTCTCGTGAGCGAATTTGTAACTCGTGCTAGAATACATTACTTTCTGTAACTTATGTTTTAATATACTACAGAGTGATCAAAAATAATTGATTCAGTTGGCAATAAAAAATATTACTTGAAATCTGTAAGACTGATATATAAATTTAGTTTATGTTGTTGACACTTTTGATAGTGACATTTGAAAATTTAAAATTCAGTAATATTAATAATAATAATAACTTTATTTGTACTACTAGCAGAGCTTATTACAAAGAGAGTTGGTACAATTTGGTACGGTTTGTGTTTAATTTTGTAAATCATATAAATTGTTAGTAAAATAGATAATTCATATATCATAATATAAGTACAGTTAAAAGACATAAATATGTAATTTTAAGTAGATGTATACTATTATGTGTATATTAAAATTATAGTTAAAATAATAAATATAAGAATATATTGGTTCACATTCACATTTTTGTAGACTAAAAACAGACAAATAATGTTGCGAGATTAATTAATTCTATACGTACACAAAGTGTAACTGAGGTTAATTTGGAGATTTTAGTACACTTAAAATTGATAAATAACATACGTTTTAAAATACATAAACACAAAAAATAAGTTAAAATATGATATTATTGTGGTATAAGAAACAATCATAATATAATAAATACCTAAGAAATATAATGAACAAAATTATAATTGTGTAATTACAACAAATAGAATAAAATTTGGTCCGATTACGATTGTACAGAAAAAAATAGGAAAATAAATGCAATTAATATAGTATGGTTTGGTTGTAGTGTTACTTTTAACATGACGTAACACTAATACCTTTTAAATGTACATAGAAGACAAGATTTTAAGAAAATAAATACATACATATGGTATAAAATGAACAGCATTAAAATGGGTAGATGAACATAGTTAATGCACTGATACTTTATTCTGGGATTTGCACACAGTTTATAATAGTTTTAATTTTAAGATTTTTTTTTAATTCTCTTTTTTTTGCCACCCGCGAAATGTCACTATAAAAGTCAAGTTTTTAAATTAATTTTATTTTATTGATTTAAATATTGAATGGATTAACAACACTATTAACGACTGAACACGCCATCCACGAAAATATTCACTAAACTGCGTAATTTTAGTTATTTTCTATGAAGTCTTTTATTTTAAGTGATGTCACTATGCAGTTAAAGACGTTATATATTTTTTCTTCTGTTAGATCTGCGAACAAATTTTTGATGTTACTTCTTTATTTTGATGTCGGGTGTATTGTCTTAGAAAATGACTTCTTATTGGCTCAAATATAGGGCACTGAAACAAAAAGTGATTCAATGAATCCTCTTCGTATCTATTATATAGTGTGCACATTACGTCAGCTGGAAATTTGTATATACTGCCATTTTGATCTAATTGGGAGTTGCTTTTCTTTGCGATATGTAGTTGAATTACTATTCGTAGTACTCGGAGTGGGATGCTACATGAGATAGTGTTGAGTAGTGCCAAAGGTTTTATAGTTCGCTTTATATTGTGAATTAATTATTCGCTGCGTATCGAAATGTATAAAGCTTCGCAATAAGCAGTTAATATGTTGTTCATTTCTGTTTTAAGTAAAATCGCAATCTGACTTTCCCATATCCCGTTGAAAATGGCAAAATTCAGAGCTGTCTGTAAATTTCTTACCGTTATATTTGTATATTTTGCGTTTCTTATATTTGGTTTATTATTTAGAATAAGTAGTTTGTTGTAACAAATTTTTAAATAACGATCTTCAGGCATTAGTAATATTTTATAAAAAAAGTAAATATAGAATTGAAGTGATTTAGATGACTCTTTTCAATTATGTTTGCGTAGTTTAGACCCCAGATTTCAGCAGCATAGAGAACGGTTGGCACTATTATTGAATTAAATAACTGCATATAGGTGTTACAGTTATGATGGCTATTTCTTCCTAAAATGCGTCTGGTTGTGCCGGTTAAATTATTTGCTTTACTTATTTTCTCAGTTACATGCTTATTTTATAACCCAGAATTAGATAAAGTCACGCCAAGATACGTGTATGAATTAGTAAATTTTATGTCCTTTCCTTGGCATCTGAAGGTTCTTTTTCGTTTTGGAGGTCTTCCATTATGAAAGTGCATAATTTCAGTTTTTTCTGACTAATTTGTAACTCCCATGTTTTGCAATAGTTTTCTAGTGCACTAAGTATTCTTTGTATGTCTATTTCAGAACGTGCAAAAAGAACTATGTCATCCGCATATTGCAAGCTCCTGATGTCTGTATTTGGAGTTAGTATATTCCTTCTAAGTTTTGCTATATGAAGTTTATTTCCAAGTCACAGATATAGAGTGCAAACAGAAGAGGACTTGTGCATTCCCATTGGAGGACACCTTTTGTAATTCGGATTGGTATATTTAATTGGGAATTTCCTGAAATTTCTAGGCTGGGGTGTCTGTAAATATTCTGTAAAAGTCTAATAACTGATTCAGTTGTCAATAAAAAATATTACTTGAAATCGGTAAGACTGATACATAAATTTACTTTCTGTTGTTGACACTGTTGACAGTGACATTTGAAATTTTAAATTTTAGTATATTTACATTTTTTTTAAATGGTTGTTTACCTTATCCACATCCTTTTTACCTTCCGTCACCTCTAGGTAAGGAAGATGTTGTCTTTGGTCAAAAAATTCGGTGGTGAGTTTTCATTGAATAAGCACATTTTAGGGTCTTTACAATACAATTTTACTATTTTTATGATGATGTCTGTATGTGTGTGTGTGTGTGTGTGTGTGTGTGTGTGTGTGCGCGCGTGTGTGTGTATGTATGTGACAGCGGTTTCGGCCACGATATCTCCAATACTAAAAGTCCAAAAATTACAATTCTTGCATATTCCTCTACCTTACAACCATATGAAGACTTGATTAGATTTTGTTTATAATTGGTCAACCGGAAATTTCCTCATTTGAAGATTTTAACAGTTTTTCTTGAAAAACTCAGTTAAATTTTATTATAACTTAAAGAACATATTATTCTCTATACGATTTGATTGAATTTTATAATTCATATTCAACAGATATAGAGTTAAAGAATTATAAAGATAATAAATTTCCTAAATCAGCCAGCTATGCTAACTTAACCATGGAAACTGCTAATATATTCAGGTAATTCAAATTGACAGATGTCAGTATCAATAATAAGGATATAATTCTAGTGTTGGGCGTTTCTAGAAAGATATAAGAGAAGTGAATACATTGATTTGAACATGTCATGAGGAGAGATGAGTATATTGGACGAATGAATAGCTTATAACAGAAAGTGGAAGAAACAGGAAGACCAAATATAAGATGAAAGGAGAGAAAAGGAAATGAATGAAAACGACAGGCAAAACAAAAATTAGTGGAAAAAGAAAATAAAAAATAGCGACCCTTAACTAATGGGAAAAATTAAAGAAGAAGAAGATGTTAGTATCAAGTGTAATTTGCATAGTTTGCTAATGAAATAATTTTAATGGAAATATAGGATCTTTTGCAAGAAAATTTATGTGTAGGGCGCTTTCAGTGACGTGACTTTGCTGACTTTGGCAAGCAGATATGGGGACATATGTCATAACTGACATATGTCATAATTTTTCATTCAAAATTTAATGATTTTCTTATTTCATGTGGTTTATTTATTATCAGGGGTGTGAAATTCAGTTGCCGAGAAAAGGAATCATAAAATTCCAAAAAAATAAATTTTGAATGAAAAAATTTGACATGAGGATGACCCGCAAAACAGAAATAAATGGAAGAAAAAAAATAGCGACCCTAACGAATGGGAAAAGCTAAAGAAGAAGAAGATGTCAGTGTCAAGTGTCATTTGCATGAAATAATATTACTGGAAATTTAGAATCTTTTGCAAGAAAATTTATGTATGAAATTTGTGCATAATACACAGGATTGACGGAAGGTATTGTGCTGGTCACATCAGATTTTTTACATTAACCACGGAGCAATAATCGAAAGTATTTTATTTACTGAATTCCACATTGGCTGTCAGGCTCATGCTCTGAAATAACCTATTTATAGCAAAAATGACATGTCAAATAGTATTTCTACCTATCCGTCTGGTGTTGTATGAACTATGGAATAAAATCATCCCTACAATTGTATTGTCAACTGGATCAGTTATTTTTGATCACTCTGTATTATCTATTTTATCTGTTTTCTATGTAGGTTTACAGGGTCTATCGCGTCTTGGCTTGTCAGATAATGATTTCATCAACTTATATTTCATAATAATTCCATTTTCTGTGCTTTTATCGATTTTTTCTTGTTGAGAAATGTTTAATACAGCTTCTCGTAACGGAAAGTGGGTGTATTGCACAATTTCGTTAGAAAATAACTTAAATTAATATTAAATTGGGAATTTGATGACAAATATAAATAAAGCACATAAATTCTGAACAACAACTTGGCCCGAAATTTTTGAATTCGGTAAATTTCGCCACTGTATGTACACTCTGTTTCCGCGAGTTTATAGTCACGTCATCAATTTCAGCTGCAACAATTACTAAACTCTTATCTAGTATCTTTGTTTTACACACATTTTATTGATGGGAGTTTTATTCGCTGTCTCATTGTCGTGTGTATTACAGAGAGATAGTTTATAGAAAATGGAACACCCAAGTGTGAAATAAAAGATGAAAAAGGGGGGAAATAAAATTTCTTTATCTTATTCACACAGTTATATAATTTATTTATTTAAATTATACTGCGTTACAATATAAATAAATAAATTATAGAACAGTGTGAATAAGACAAAGAAATTTTATTTACCCCCTTTTCAAAAGAGATATATGCTATCTTCGACCAACCACCGGCAAAAAAATAAAAAGAAATTGTATTATAACCGCAGTGAGCAATGTCATTTTCAAATATTTGAATTATATAAAAATTCATTTATATAGTGAATGAGATGATTTTAATAAAATTTCAAAAAAAATATTGCAAATATTTCTTTTAGATAATAAAATGAGATTATGATAGTATTTATTTACGAAGATGACGTTCGCGTCACGAGCCGCAGGCGAATGATGCAAATCAGCCGAGTGAATAATGATCATAATCCCCAATACAATTCTGTACTTTTTCTACTCCTGGAACTTTGGAAATAACTTGAATAAATATTTTAGAAACAACTTTGCAAATTCATCATTTATTCGAACAATATTTATCAAATAGAACATCCAATTGATTGTTGATTATTATTTATTAAGGGAACTACATACTTATTGGCGATTGGCGTGAAGATGTAAAATGTATACTATTGGTAAGATTCAGAGACGGAGTGGTGATATCCATTGTTAAATTTTCACTGCACTGAAGTATTACTGGCAGGCTCCAGTTCTCGTCGTCGCTCAGTATCCTTTTTAATGTAATTTAGCACTTTTTAAAACGTTAGAAACCGGTTGAAAAACGTAAACACAAAGATGCAAAATGATGAGTGACAACAGGACAATGACAAAACGACGGTAATTGCAGCAGAATTAAAATAAACGGAAATAGTAGTTTTGTGCTTGGCCGAGAAGAGTGCATTATGACTACTATAATTAATCGAAAAAAATTAAATAATGGGAATATATTTTTACATGAGTAGAAAAAAATGTTTATACTTTGACGAATAACAAAATTGATATAGTATAGGTTATCGATATATTGTAATCCTGTTAGTTTTGACTTTGTCATTAATCCCCGTTCACCTCTGGTAATATGAAACACTTGCCTACGATTGATGACATGAGTATCACATATGTTTGTACATACATATAAGATTTCGGGATTTGAATTCTTTTCGACTTATATCCTTAGGGTGACTTGGGCACACTACTATTTAAATATTTTTACTTTGTACCAGGGTATACGTTAATATTCGCGATTCAAGTTAAGCAAATTATCTGGTGCCTAATTTTTTAACTGAAAATATGCCCAGAATATATTATTTCTTTCCCTTTATAAAAAAGTAGTATGTTTCTAAAATTACTCTGCCATAAATTTGTAGCTCATATTATTCCCTTTTAAGAAGTTCATGATGGATAATAAAGAGAAAAAGTTAATTGACAATGTAAGACTAGGTCACCACACAATTGAGGTCATCATAACTCAGTAGTAGTAATCACTAATATTGTAGAATAAGCAATATGGAGTAATTATAATATTGTTTCTTTATTTGGTAATTAGGTGACACCTCAATTGTTTGTTGACTTAGCATTACAGTGATATAAAAGACTGTATGGACGATGGACAGGTAGAGTCCGGTGAGAATCCATTGAGGGGTCCATTAAGAGAGAGACCAGAAGAAGACCATTCCTCCATACAGTCGGGTCCATCAATTGTAAATATCAACTCATCATTTTTATACTAGTCAATAAACCCTTTTATAATAAACATTATTATTATTTCGAACCATTATTCTTCTACGAGCAACGTCACAACGGTAAGTACCTCTATTATTTATTATTTTACTTTTTTGGCAAGTACTAATTTGTATCTCCAGTCTGGCAAGAACCAATCTTAAATATTATTTGTTAATTCGCCTCATAAAGGCGGGTAACAACAAATATTATTTGGTCGAAATCCATGTAAGTTGATATTGTTAAGTATTATTATTAAATGTATTAAATTTTGAACAATTTTTAATAACTCTCATTTGATGAAGTCGCACGTGGTTTACGACACCGGTCAATTGAGATAATTAAATAAAATCTAACTGCAATCCAGTTATTTTTTATCATATCATTCAAGTTTTTTATTTAATTTAATTTATTTTTCATCATTTCACATTTACATAAGTTTAAATAATATTCCTCCCATTTCTTCTTATGCAATTCTCTTTCATATTTAATTTGTTGTTTAATTTGCTTCTCGTATAGCTTTAAACATTTCTCCATGTACATTGTCGTAGTTCGCTTCGTAGTGATATTCTTTCTTTTAGACCTGTTAGACATTAATTTCAAATTATGTCGTCAAAGTAAATATTGGGGGAAAGGATTTTTACTTGGATATTGAAGAATTATTAAATATTTAAATGGATCTACTGGTTCTGATACTAATATTTTATTTTTGGAAGTAGTAGGGGCGTTATTTTGGGGGAACTGCAAATCATGTTCGTCTATATTTACAACAAATCCTTCTTTCCTTGCAAATCATGATGTACTAAAACCATCAGTATATGTTACCGCAATCAACATACAAATTATGGACACAAATTAATTGTATTAACTTTGTAGTTAAAAGCTACTAAAAAGTTCTCAATGCTTTTTTAGTTGTACGAAATCAGCGCAGTAAACATCAGCTCTCATCACAAAATTCAAAATTGTATTCACTACGCATGAGCAGTATATTGAATGGCCATGGTCGACTAGATAGACTGGTTTAAGTTCGATTTATTAAATCAGGTTTAAACCAGGTTTAAATTTGACTATGACTAACCATTTTTAGACCCGATTTAAACCAGGACTATGTAGACCTGGTTTCAAGCTAGTTTTTCTCCTTTACTATGAATATGGGTGTAAGGGTTGCCGATTACAGTCTGCCCACGGACTCGTAACCGATTAGCTTGGATGCGCAGTAGCCCAACCTTAAAATTGTGGTGGGGATTTTATTCCCTTCTTAACAGTGGTAGAGTTAACGTCGAGAAAGTATATTTTCAGGCAGACGAATGGATTTAAAATTGGATGGAGGCGCAATTTTAAGCCAAAGTCTGGAACCTGTACGTTAGTTTGTGTTTTCTATGCCTGTGTCTCGCAGTATACCCTAGCGCGTAACTAGTTGTCTCTTTCCCGCCTAATGAGTTCTTTCTCTGCGCACTACTCATCCCCACAGCTCACGGCTTGTCGGTTAGACTGTAATTCTGTTCGGACATGGTAACGGTTGATATAATTCGAGAAAATATTCGACCAGACTTGGATTTGAAACTACGGGTTCTGTGTTCTAAGGATAGCACTCATACTCATGATATTCCGCCGCTTTAAATATTTACATGTGAATAAAATCATTTCCAATCTTCAAGAATAATGTCATTTATCAGTTATAGTTAAGTTTGTTGAAAATATTAGTTTATTTCAAGATAAAGTTGATATAGATCTACAACTATTTGAATATAATAATAAAATATTATTGAAATGTCATTATCATTACGAACATTTTTTCTTTAAAATAAAACAGTTTTGTGTTTTCAATTGCTCTTATTTCTCGTGTATTTAAATTGATATTCTGAATATAGTTTTCAGACATTTTACAACTTTTCATAATTATTTATAAAGCCAGTGTACGCAATGCTAACATCCCCGCTAACGCAGAAGATAAACTTATTACTTACGACTACTGCATGTATAACATTTATAATATTCCTTTAGCGTCACGTTAACGCACGTGTTTACAAAATAGTGATAATGATTAATGTTTTGCGTTAGCAGGCTAAACGGTAGGTAACTAATCATATCGTGCCGTATATGTCGATAAAATTGTTATACAATACTTAACCCTAACGTTTGTTTAAATTTCTGCTGCTGTTAGATTAGACAAACAAGAGCAATTCCAGTAATACACTTTTCACGTTCAAAATAGTTCTCATTCAATATTTTTTTTTTCAATATTAATTTTAACAGATTTACACGAAACAAATTTCACCAAAACTGTCAAATGAAAAATTTAACATCAAAACCAAATAGTTGTGAAATACTGTACACATGCGCAACGCAAATCAACTTTTGCTAGTAACATATATTTATAATTGGTTCTAACATGAACAGAATGGGGGGCATAGTGTTGCGCAAACAGAGTGTATATCTATAAATCAGACAACTTTACTTTTGCGACCATTTTTCAGAATTCATTTTTACATTTTCAAATTGTAGTTATACAGGATGTCCAAATTTCGAAGGTCAACATTGGGAACTCGGAAATGTAAGAGATACGACTTGGGTTAAATATGCCATCTTAGTTTTTATTTTCAATAACTTTTAAACATAATTGCTAATTAATAAAAGCCTTACAAATAAAAAAGTTAGATTTTTTTTGTTATTTATCAATGGTCTACGAAAATAATGTTTCGATCGGTAAATTTTCGAGATATAACACAAACTTAAATTGTTTTTTATGTGGAACACATATTTTGTTAAATTTTACTATATTTTAATATCTTAAGCTACATTCACAACTAATTTTTTAATGCGTAATAATAATGCTTGGACATAATTTAAATATTTAGTGATAATGAGTAAAGGTTAAGAAAAACAAAGCATTCTCTAAAATAAAATTTAATTGATAGTTGGCATCTGTATTTATACAAATTACTAGTCACAGATGAAGTTTATCATGGCAGAAAAAGATTGCTGCACCTAATTTCTTGTTTAATTTTATTCAAGCACATTGTATTTTAAATATAGTACTAGATTCAGCTATTTGTTTTATTCGACATTAAAGATTTTAAGATTTGTCGAAAATTCATTTTGACCGCTGTCACAAATTTACTTATCGCATAAGGCGTAATGCATAAAAGTTTGGAGTTTACAAATTTTTGTTGCTAAAGTAAAAATATGTTGTTTATGTTATGTAAACTATATTTTATTCATCATATTTTATATTTTCCTGTGGTTTGAGTTAACTTAGATACCAATTATAATTATAGTATTTAAAATTAAAGTACTGTTTTAATTTATTGCTACGTCGACGTTGTTTTATTTCTTTATTTCATAAACCTTGTTATTTACGTAACTCAAATTAATCCATTTAAATTCAAACAATGACAATATACGTGTTCATTAATTTAAATTTTACTCATTATTTCAATTCGTGAAAAGTTATAGCTTGCATGTTCTGTAAATATGTATTATTTAATTCTCACTGCTATAATACAATACATACAATACGACTTGCAACAAAATAATACATACAAGTACAACAGAAATTAAATAGAAAATTTGATATAGGGAATTTCCTAGATTAGTGATTGCATTTAGAAAATCTATTCTTTGGAAGTTTGAAATTATTTTCTAATCAAAAATAGAATAAGTGGAATTTATCAATCTCTAAGTAAGTAAAAACAAAGTAGAAAAATAAGTAAAGATTTTGTTTTCAATGTTAAGTACTTAATAATAAGTTATTAAAGTAAAACTACCAATGAAATATGAATCTAACCATAATCATCTAGCTTTATGAATAAAAGAACAATTCATCTAAAATTTGGAACTGACATGGGATTCTATCAAAAAGTACATTTTATTCTTTAATGCCTTTATCCACGATCCATTGCATTCGAACCTACAAAGTTACAGAAATCCAATTGAAACTTCTTGTCTCCGAAGATTTACTTCGAAGCTAAGATAGGCTACGGTGTTATTTCAAAAAATATGTTCTGTTCGCCTTCAGCGCCGTACTCACATGAGTTGAAAAGGTATTTGGCGAGAGATATAGTTTTATATCTTCACGTCGTAGCCCTAAAATAATAAAATTTGAAATGAAAATTGTTCCATGTAATATTTTATAGTTTTATAGTGTGAGATATAACTGCAACGTACGTTTATATTGAATATGTATATTATCCTTTAGAGCAACCGAATTGTGCAGCTGGGAAACAAAATGGAAGAATGTTTTTAATATCAGTTTTAATATTTAATATATTTATAGGTAAATGTAGTAATTAATATATGAATATAATTTTAGTACGAAGCATTCATAGAAAAAGATAAAAATCGGAAACTTAAAAAACTCTTTATCAACTTGCAACAAAATAATAATGGCTCTATTTTTTTTTTGTATGAACCACTGATATATGTATACAGTATAATTATAAAATAAAATAAACTGTTGCAAACCTTTTATTTATTTTAATTCTGGAAAAAGGAAATTTGTGCAAAATTTTCAATATTCCACAAAAAAATAATTATAGTTGGTTACAGATCCTTTGTATGTTGTTGATTGCACTGTCAGTGTGAATAAATTTGAAAAAAATCCCAGGAAATTAATATCTGAATAGTAATTTCGGAAGGAAATGGTCATAGTATAGTAGTAGCATTTAATAAGTACACACTATTTATGTGCAACCGTAAAAAATATGTAATTACAATTTTTATTGTATTTAAATAGGTTAATTTTTTGAAATAGAAAGGCGGCACAAACAAAGTAACTTATTGTTATCATTTTTAGAAACGACAGTTTCATTATCCATCATGTCATTTCTGGAGTATCAAACTGATTTTAGTTTACTTCCAATTTCACGGCCTGTATTGTGTCTGCGAAATGTAGAGTTCGCGCCCGGTTGCACAGAAAAAAATTACGTTTGTTCTTTTTGTTATATTTCGAGAATTATTAAGATTAAAATAATCAATAATCAAAAAATTATATTACAATAATTTTAAATGCAAATTTGCTTAATTTAGATCTCAAAATTCAATCAGTAAAATTAATTTTAATATTTTTTTATGCACGTCTTAGTCAGAACTGAGATTCAAAACGAACTTTCAAAAAGAGTGCTGAGTAACTTAAAAATATTTATGAAAGAGAAATAAATTAACTTACTTAACAAATTATGAATTACTAAAATAGGGATGCAATGGATATCCGGCGAAACCGGATAGTTCGGCTTCTCCGGTTGACTTCGCCGAATGTCTGTTTTATACCAATAAATTTAAATTGTAAGTATTAATTGATATAATTAAAAGTGATACAAGGTAGCATAACATTCAAAGAAAAAACGCTAATAGAAATAGATTTGTATTATAAAATTGCTACATGTTAATGTTTAAAACGTATAATTTTTAGACACGGGTCAACAAAATTTGATGTTAAAACTTGTACACGTATGATTAAATATTAATTAACTCGTGGCCGCGTGCCTGGTATCGAATCTGGGGAACCGATTTCAATCTCGACCGACGCCTAATAATTTAAATTTGTGGTGCACTCTCAACGCCAGCAATGAGTGCCCGTGACGTGACGCCTGGTAAACGCCCGCACGGTACAAATATTGGCACACCCAGCAGATAATCTGTTATCCGGCTATCTATTTGGATCAAATATTCGTTATCCGGCTTTTAGAAAAATCACTATCTGTCGTATCACTACAAATTACATCTTAACAGGTAACCTTGCACTTTATTTACATTGTTTATTGAAAATTAAATTTAAAATAAAATCTGCAAATTTAGTTTACCCATAATCTGTTCATAATTTGAGAAATATTTAATAATACTGTATAAGCTACAAGCGGTTTATTCTCTGACAATTCAAAATTTTATTACCCGTAATAAATATCGTAGGTAGTATACATATACACCCAAACCCGTACCCGTACCTACAATTATCAAACTTAATTTCTATGTTCTTACAACCTTATTTTAAAACCAAAATACAGTATTCTGAAAAATCGACTTTAATTCAAGTACCTATGGCTAGATGGCTCTGTATCGCTAAGCACCTTTTTTCGTTTAACACTTTTATCCATTAGGTTGCCATTATTGATATTGCTTATTAAATGGTAGTAGCCTTGAATATTCCCAAAAATACCGTCCATGTACAAAATCAAGTATTACGAACTGGGGAATGTCAGAGGACCATGATCAAGAACCACATATTACATACATATTTAACCCTCGTCTGTCAGTAATAATTTTATACCAACTGTGCCCATAATATGATTAACTGTAACCCGAAATTTTTATGATATATTTTTTTATAAATAACAATATTTTTTTTATAAATATGACAATATTTTTTTTATAAATATGACAATATTTGTTAATGTTAAACTTTTATTATATTTATTAGATTTTCTTTATTAATAATAATATAAATTTGTATTTAATTAATCTGTATATTAAAAGAAAACAAAAAAAATATAAAACAAAACAGAATTTTTCTTAATCTAATTAAATAATATCAATTTCTATATTTCCTTTCCAGCTTCATCTTGATCACTATAAACAAATTATTTCCTTTATTACTTTATTTTACTATGGTTATTAAATCATAACATCGAATATCAAAATCAGGTCATCCTACCGAAGTAAATATATATATATATATATATATATATATATATATATATATATATATATATATATATATATATATATATATACCCAGCAATGGGTAATATGCCGTGATGAAATATTTATTTATTTTTATTTTATATATATATATATATATATATATATATATATATATATATATATATATATATATATATATATATAAAATTCCTGATGTGTGATCAAAGTCAATAGATATAGAGTTAAAGAATTATAAAGATATTATATTTCATTACCAGCCAGCTATTCTAACTTTGGAAACTGATAATATATGCAGATAATTCAAATTGACAGATGTCAGAATCAATGAAAATAAAATGAATGTGGCCAAGATGATGTTGAGATAGATATTGGGGAAGACACGGGAAGACAGGGTAAGTGTTTATGTATGTATAAGAGCATGCGCGGCGTAATTGTATGCGTGCGTCTCTGTATGTATACAGATTGTCCCACGATGAGATAACGCTATCTTAATTTTAAAACTATTCAATATTATTATAGGAAATTTGATATCTAGGGGTTTTCCGAGATGCTCGTTATATATATATATATATATATATATATATATATATATATATATATATATATATATATATATATACCGTGTGTCTGTCGTAAAGGTGTATATAGGAGATTAACATGGGAAATTTGTTTTTTGCAATTCCTTGCTCACCTAATTATTTTAAGCAAAAACGCGTCAAATAAAAGTTTTAGGGCATAAAATTCTGCATCTAAATCAATAAAAAGAATTAACTTTACATGATTTATAACGACAGAAATTAAATATGAAAATGTCGAAAATTACGTTGAAAATATCGACAGCCATGGAATTAAACAAAAAATAAATAAAAGCTTGACGTTTTATTTGTCAAATAAGTTATTTGACGTTTCTGACAATTTGATTTTGTCTCTGGTTTTGTTGTCTGATATTATTAAAAAATGAATATTGTGACGTGCGCCCCTGAGAGAAAAGTATGCATGCGCCGCTACTAATAGCATGTTCGCGAACAATGACGTAATCCCTTCGAAAGAACGTACCAGAGCGATAATACAATCCCCGACGCGCTGAGACAGGTTAATTGCGCCGTGACCTCATTCCTTTGTATACGGGTCATTGTCGCTTTAGAAGAGTTCTAGAATGATAGGGGCTGTATAAATACCGTCGGGAGAACAGCGGGAGACAGTCTCATATATACCAGTAACCAGATATGAACTCGGTGATATAAATAAAGAGTTTAACAGTTGTTAACATAAATAAATGTAGTTATATAAATAAGTGTTGTGATATAAATGTTAGTTAAATAAATAATCGTAGTGTTTAAGCATTTAATAATGTTCTTAGTGTTTATAATTATTTAATCATAGTGTTTTATTATCTTTTAATATTTAATCTTTATTTAATTATCGTTTAATAAACGTATTCTTTTCGTTAATAATATTTGTCTATGTTTTACACTTCACCCATATAAATAAAAACGTTACAATTGGTGTCAGGTGTGGGTTGTTAATAACTGTGAAGTGTAAATAAAAATAAATAAAATGCCTAAACTATTAAAATTAAGTGAATTGAAAGTACGTGATCTCAGGACGGAAGTGGAAGAACTGGATTTGGATGCAACAGGAGGGAAAACAGAGCTTCATGAAAAACTGCGGCAAGCTTTAATCGAAGATGGTGAAAATCCTGACGATTACTTATTCGAAGTTCCGTGTTACTATTCCGAGTTTTATAAAGTATTCGCAGAAAAATTACAAGAAAGTTCTAGAAGTTCTGAGCGGAGTTTGGCGGAAAGTTCTACAGAAGTGGAGGAAAATTCCGGAGCACTGGAAGAAGAATTAAAGGAACATTCGAGAACATTGGAAAGAGAATTGCATGAAAGTTCTGGAAACGTTAAGGAAAATTCCGGAGCACTGGGAGAAGAATTAATGGAACATTCTAGAACATTGAAAAGAGAATTACATGAAAGTTCTGGAAAAGTGTAAGTAAATTCCGGAGAAGAATTAAATGAATATTCTAGAACATTGGAAAGGGAATTGCATGAAAGTTCTAGAAAATTGAAGGAAAATTCCGGAGTACTGGACGAAGAATTAATGGAACATTATAGAACAATGGAACGTGAATTGAATGAGAGTTCTAGAAAAGTTGAAGATTCTGGAATTTTTGAGCAGAAATTGGAAGAGGAATTGGAGGCGAATTCTGGAAGAGTAGAGGAGAATTATGAAATTCTGGAGCAGAAATCGGAAGAGGAATTGAAGGGGAATTCTGGAAGAGTAGAGGAGAGTTCTGGAATCATGGAGCAAATGTTGGAGCGGAAATTGAAGGAGAATTCTGGAAATACGGAGCAGATGTTGGAACGGAAATTGGAGAATTCTGGATTTCTGGAACAAATATTGAAACAAGGACGGGAGAAGACTTCTAGAAAAACTGAAGAAAGTCTGCAAGAATTTGGAGCCGATGTAACTCGTTCGGTTCGTCTCACACATCGTACAGCTCCTGACAAGGATTTGGAGTACCTGGCCACTCAGAGACTCATCTTCGGAGTTCGAGACAGCAATACTCAGCAAGCACAGCAATTATGTCGCCCAAAAACTATGGGTAACGCACTCTCATATACAGGGTGTTAATAAAAAAACTTTACACACTTTAGCAGGTGATAGTAGAGATGAAAACAAGAAAAAAATTCTAATACACTTAGGTCCAATACTCATTGGTTTTTAGAAAATTTATGTATGCAATTTGTACATAATACACAGGATTGACGGAAGGTATTGTGCTGGCCACATCAGATTTAACAACTAAGGACTCTAGGTGTTTACGATCAATTGTAAACAAAGTTGCAGCCGTCGTCGAAGAGACTCACGCACTTGATCGTAAACACCTAGAGTCCTTAGTTGTTAAATCTGATGTGGCCAGCACAATACCTTCCGTCAATCCTGTGTATTATGTACAAATTCCATACATAAATTTTCTAAAAACCAATGAGTATTGGACCTAAGTGTATTAGAATTTTTTTCTTGTTTTCATCTCTACTATCACCTGCTAAAGTGTGTAAAGTTTTTTTATTAACACCCTGTATATCAGATCTTGAAGCTGCCAAACAAGTTTCAAGTAATCAATCGCGAGTGCGTAATATTTATGCCAAGGGAAATGTAAACACCGAAGGCATAGATGAAAAAGTGCGACGAATTACAAATGAAGTGTTTGCAAGAAGAAAGAAACTCCGCGATTACAAAAGAAGACGGAAGCGAAAAAGAAAGAGACCGCGTGAGAGAAAAAGTGCGTGCTCAGTAAGAAATTAAAAAAAGAAATGTAGGCAGAAATTCTAGAGGTAAAGGACGAATCCGTTGATGTCAAGGACGGATATGAAGTAAGAATACGGAAGCGAAAGAAGGAAGAGAACGCATGAGAGAAAGAGAGCGTGCTCAGCAAGGAATGAAAGAAGAAATCTAAGAAGAAATTCCAGTAGTAGAGGAAAGCCAACCTGAAATGAATAGTTTTCTGACGAGCAGCTGCGATTCCAATCTAAGTAGTTTGAAACGGGGCCTGAAGACAGCGGGGAAGACGTGCCCTTGGCGATTCGTATGGACAGTTCGAGTGGGAAACGAAAGCTCGAGATAGATAACCTTGACAACGGTGCCATACTTTTCACCACAAGGAAGAAGAAAGTCAAGACAGAGAAAGGAACTTAAAAGGAAGGGAAGTAACGTCGACGCATTGTTCAGAAGGCTATGCTAAGGGAGTCAAATATGGTAGTCGACCAGAAGAAAAACCTTCCACCATTGCCAGAGAATAACAGTAGTCAACGATAGTTGGCGACCCGATGGACTACGCAAGGACTCGACTTTGAAAATATTACTGGAATGGAAAGCGAAACCTTAGTCAAAGAGTGTGTATGCCGGTTTGGTGTACCACGTGGACTTCCAAATGTACCAAGGGTAAATACGTGCAGATATTGCCATCGAGAACTGTTCCGGGACGAAACAGTCTTAAGGAGGGGGCAGTGTGACGTGCGCCCCTGAGAGAAAAGTATGCATGCGCCGCTACTGATAGCATGTTCGCGAACAATGACGTAATCCCTTCGAAAGAACGTACCAGAGCGATAATACAATCCCCGACGCGCTGAGACAGGTTAATTGCACCGTGACCTCATTCCTTTGTATACGGGTCATTGTCGCTTTAGAAGAGTTCTAGAATGATAGGGGCTGTATAAATACCGTCGGGAGAACAGCGGGAGACAGTCTCATATATACCAGTAACCAGATATGAACTCGGTGATATAAATAAAGAGTTTAACAGTTGTTAACATAAATAAATGTAGTTATATAAATAAGTGTTGTGATATAAATGTTAGTTAAATAAATAATCGTAGTGTTTAAGCATTTAATAATGTTCTTAGTTTTTATAATTATTTAATCATAGTGTTTTATTATCTTTTAATATTTAATCCTTATTTAATTATCGTTTAATAAACGTATTCTTTTCGTTAATAATATTTGTCTGTTTTACACTTCACCCATATAAATAAAAACGTTACAATATTTATAATAAAAAGAGCGTGTTTTCATAATAAAATGTTTTTATGGAGGCAATAGTTACCGCAAAGTACGTGATTTATTTTCCGTTAAGTTTATGGATCGGCCGATTCCCAGTGCAACTACAATTGCTAAATTGGTGACAAAATTTAAAAAGACTGCTAGTGTGTCTTCAAAAAATACACGTGAGCCGCGTTATCAGAATGTAGGACGAGCAGAAGAACGTGCCTTGCTGGAAGAAAGAGTGTTAGGAATGAATGAGTTGGGAGTTGATCACAGCATCATACATAATATTTAAAAAAAAAATCGTACTATTCTTATAAAATGCAGTGTCGCCAAGAACTTTTCCCATACGATGAAGAAAGTAGAAGAGTGTTTTGCGAAGATATGCAGAACCGGGCTAATAATGATCAAACTTTTTTATCGTCCATTTGTTTTACTGACGAATGCACTTTCACGTTAAATAATGAACCCAATACCCAAAATACACGTTGTTGGGCAACAGAAAATCCTAGAATTAGTATTTCAAAAAGGACACAATATCCCCAGAAAGGTAATATGTGGGCTGGAATTTTAGGTCACCACATAATTGGTCCTTTTGAAATACGTGAAAATCTAAATACGGAAAATTATTTGGATATGCTACAAAACGAAATTGATCCTGCAATAGACGAAGTTGTGCGCCCAGATCGAGAGGCCTGGTTCCAACACGATAAATGTCCTGCACACTATGACAGAAACGTTAGGGAATATTTGGATCTGGCATTTCCTGGGCACTGGATTGGACGAGGGGGTATTATAAACTGGCCTGCTAGATCTCCAGATCTTGCTCCACGTGACTCTTTTTATGGGGTCACTTAAAAATTCAAATTTATAAACAAAGCCACGAAAACATACATGATCTGAGAGATGCCATATTTAATGAATGTCATCGTATAACTCAGCGGCAACTATTTAATGTACAAAGGTTGTTTTACAATAGATTAGATTATTGTCTTGTCCAAAATGGTGCTGCATTTGAATATTTATTGTAACTATTATCTTTAAATTATAATTACTTGTTATTCGTTTACTAATTATAAAACTTTTCTTGCTTGAAAATATTATGTTACAAAATATTAAATTTTTAATAAATTCATATTATTTAAACAAAACTGTATTTTTTAACTTTATTTATTAATCTAATATTTCTGTTATTGTCATACTAAACGATATTTGTCCAAATCAAATTGTTAGAAATGTCAAACAAGTTAACTTACGTTGTGACAGATAAAACGTCAAGCATTTATTTATTTTTTGTTCAATTTCATGGCTATCGATATTTTCAACGTAATTTTCAACATTTTCATATTTAATTTCTGTCGTTAAAAAGCATGTAAAAGTAATTCTGTTTATTGATTTAGATGCAGAATTTTATGCCCTAAAACTTTTATTTGACGGATTTTTGCTTAAAATAATTAGGTGAGCAGGGAATTGCAAAAAAACTGATTTCCCATGTTAATCTCCTATGTACACCTTTAAGATAGACACACGGTATATATATATATATATATATATATATATATATATATATATATATATATATATATATATATATCATTAATTTTGTTCGCGTTTTGAAAATATTTTTTTTGAGTAGGATGCACTGAAAATTATATAACCTAAAAAAAAATCTGTTGTGACTAGCACAATACCTCTCGCTACTTCTTTTTTTTGGTTACATAAGTATAGGGCGCGAACAGTCATATTACATTGTTGGCCTTGACAAGCAGATGTGGGGGCCCGTTTCAGAATGATAATTATTAATTATGTACATATGCCAAATGTCAGAATTTTTCATTAAATTTTTTAAGAATATCTAAATTCATGTAATTAATTTGTCACCAGGACTGTGAAATTTACTCGTCGAGGAAAATAAACCACATGGAAATGGAAAATCACTAAATTTAGAATGAGAAATTATGATACTTGACATCTACATACATAATTACTAGCTATCATTCTGACATGGGCCGCATACCTGCTTGTCAAGGCCAACAAAGTCACAGGACTGCTCGCGCCCTAATGTATTTAACATTTCTTGTATACCTACACTCTACACCAAAAATTCTACGTATATCTATTCCATATTTCCACTTTAAAATCATTCAATGAAGAAATTTTGTCCTGCTCTTCTAATTTTTCGAGATGTTTCCAATTCATTGTCGGGAGTAACAATATTTCTGAAGGGTATGTGTAATATACCTATAATATTAAATATTTAACTATTAATACATTAAGAAATAATATAATCTATTTACTTCCCAGAAAAAGTCTTGAGTAATTCTCCGGATTTCTGACACTGACATTTATCTGTCAGTTACAAACAAATTTTCAACTATTTTCCATGGCATTCTTCCGGCTGTAAAATCTATTAGGTACAACAAATTATTTTATATATTATATTTCTTTTATCTCTAAATCTATAGAATATATAATAAAATATTTAAATGTATCAGATAAGAGAATTTAATTTTCTTTAATATTACCAAGAAAAAATTTCAAAAAATAATATTTAGAAGATTTTTTTTCAAGAATCTTCTACTTTCGGTTGTCCAATTGTTACCAAAACCTTTTCAGATCTTCCCATGAACGTCCGATTGGGAAATACGTAGTTAAACAAATTTAAAGTCTTATAGTTTTTGAGTTATCGTCCTTCCAACATCCCACATACACACACACACACACACACACACACAGACACACACACACACACACACACACACACACACACATCCACACACATACAGACATCATCGGAAAAATGTTAAAATCAGATTGTAGGGACCTTAAAACGTGCTTATTCAATAAAATCTGGATATGCGATTTTTAGCATGAATCCAATACCTCTCTTAGCGAGAGATAAAAAATTGATTTTCTGCGCAATGTTACCACGTTACCACTGGGTACCGCTAGCAGCAAAGCTACGCTATGAGGTTGCAAAATAAATATGTTTTTAAGTACATCTCAGTTTATAAAATCCCCAATTTGCAAACCTTTCGGACTTATTCGGTATAAACCTCCTTTTATTTCGCTGTCGCTTCTGGACTTATAATACAAACTTTCGAATGAAGTTAATTCAACAAAGTATGTTGTAGTCTTTTAATATTATAACTAACCGTTTTCTTTCTTATTTTCTTTACTTATTGAATTAATACTGTAGTAAAATAAGTTTGTTTTATGAAATTTAATTTTCCCCTAGGTTCTTGGATCCTGTTCTGAACAAACTAATTTGTAGGTAAATGTATAAGTTATTAGCTAGGATGTAGCGTAGCTTCATTCGACCATCCAATATTTTCACTTCGCTGGCTATGTCTCCATCATTTGTCTCATGGGAAATTTGCAAGATAGGCAACATATGTTCCTTCAAAATGTATCTTTTGTCAAACCTTTCGTTTTAACATCGCAAACATATATACTAAGCAAACATATTAAGTCCAATGTAATCACAAATGTAACATGTGTTTTATTCCTTATGAATAATTAAAATACAGCTACTATTTACTTCCGCTGTAACACAGAATTGAAATTCATTCCGAAACACACATATATTTTTGTACTTTCATGATTACAAGACTGTCTTAGTGAATATGTTTCTTTTAAATGAAGGATAACACAAATGCCGAAAATTGTTCCTAAAATTTAATTTTTATCAAAACAGTAGCACTTCTGGTTTAACCGGAAGTAGTCTCTAATTTTCTTAATTTGAATGGAGTGCTATATTTTTTATTTAACATTGAATTCGGCAAAAAAAATACATATGAAACAATAAAAACATATTACTCATGATCAACCACTTTCGGCGAAATTCAACGTTTTTGATTTTTCTCTAAAAACGGTCATTTCGTATCACTCTATATCTTGAGAATGGAATCGAATATCTATAATTATTTCTAGCGATTCCTGAACTAAATATTATTAAATCTACAAGGATAATATGTATAAGGCGGTCAGTGTTAATACTTAAAAAAGAATTTGTTTCATTCCATACTTCGTAATCTAACACTTAAACTTACTCTTATTAATAGTTATTCATAGTAAGTATAATCGAACAGAAACATAATCATCATTCTCGAATCTCATATATACATCTAGCATCTAGCTTTAAAGCTTTATTTTAAAGTTAAATTGGTGACGTTTATGTGAAAGAAATTTAACACAATTAATTAAAAAATATCTTGCGCTATTATATCGAGATATTAATAAATAAACATATTTTAAGGTCCCTAGAATCAGATTTTAACATTTCTAGAGTGAGGTCTGTTGTTTATATGTGGTAAATCATACATTTGCTTTTATTTTTAAAATGCCATAAGATTAATACATGGTTCCACTAATATTACCTTCTGTCACCTTTAGGTAAGGAAGGTATTGTCTTTGTTCAAAAAATTCAATAATGAGTTTTTAGTGAATACGCACATTTTAGGGTCCATATAATACGATTTTACTATTTTTAAGATGATGTCTGTATGTATGTATGTATGTATGTGTGCCTGTGTGAGTGTGTGTGCGTGTTTGCGTGTCTGCGTGTGTGTGACGAAAGTTTCGGATCACATAACTTCAATACCACGACTCCATAAATTACATTTCTTTCGTATTCCTCAAGCTTACATCCAGAAGAAGAGGTAATTAGATTTTGATTATAATTGGTCAACCGCAAGTACCTTCATTTGAAGATTTTAAAAGTTAAATATCATTTATTGACATTTAACGTCATTATAACTTAAAGAATTTATTCTTCTCTATACGATTTGATAGCATTTTATACTATATATTCTACAGATATAGTGTTAACGAATTATAACGATATTATACTTCATAAATCTGCCAGCTATGCTAACCATGCAATCTGCTAATGTATTCAGATAATTCAAATTGACACATGTCAGTATCAATGAAAAGTAAATGAATGTGGCAGACATGAGGATGTTGAGATAGATATTGGGAAAGACACGGAAAGATACGGTAAGGAATGAAAAAATAAGGAAAAAACTCTTGTATAAGAAGTTTCCAGAAAGATACAAGAGAGGCAATTTACATTGGTTTGAACATGTCATGAGTAGTGTTGCCGCAAGACCAAGACCAGTCTTGGTCTTGTCTCGTCTCGTCTTGGTCTTGTCGAGACAAGACCATCATTTTGGTCTCGACTAAAAAGTCGAGACGAGACGAGACCAGTATCAAGTCTTGTCGAGAAAGTCTTGAAGTCCCGACAAGAGTCTTGACTTCAGTTCGTAGGTATTTTTTGAAATATATTTTCTAAAAGTTCTCCATGAACTAAGAGTAATGCTGTAAATATTTTATTTTTATTTCCCTCTTGTCGACAGGTATAGAGATGTAGATCTTCTTGCTCTTTTCCAATATATCTACATGTTTTGAAAAAGTACAAAATGGATATTCTATACTTCATAGTTATTAAAAATGTTGTCGATCCAATAAGTTAAAATAATAAAATGTATTTTCTTAGATTTCCAAGCACTATTATGTACAATTATAAACAATTTGTTGATTGACGCAGAGTTCAGAGTCTTGTCGAGACTCGAGACAAGACGAGACTGACTGCAAGTCTCGTCTCGACAAGACCAAGACAAGACCAAGGTAGTCGAGACTTAGTCAAGAACAAGACAAGGCCGACATCAAGTCTCGTCTAGTCTTGTCTTGTGGCAACACAAGTCATGAGCAGAGATCGATGAAGAATATATTGGAAGAAGAATGAATAGCTTAGTAACAGAAGGTTGAAGAAACAAAGGAAGACCAAAGATGAGATGGAAGGACTGTATTGCAGAAGACTTGAGAGAAAAAGAACTGAATAAGAACGACAAGCAAAACAGAAATGAATGGAAGAAGAAAATAGAAAATAGCAACCTCTAATGAATGGGAAAAGCTAAAGAAGAAGATGTCAGTGTCAAGTGTAATTTGCATAGTTATGAAATAATTTTACAGGAAATTTAGAATCTCTTGCAAGAAAATTTATGTATGATGGAATTTATACATAATACACAGGATTGACGGAAGGTATTGTGCTGGCCACACCAGATTTTTGAATTTAGAATTAAAGAAAAATTAAATTAAATTCAAAATTATTATACGTATAAATTATATTGTGTTGATTTTAATTTAATTTTTTTTAATCCCAATTAAAATATAAGTGCATATAAGCATGTGAAACTTCGTATTTCTTATTTTCACGTTATCGCCTGTATGTATATTTTTTATAATATATTTTATGAATTTAAAGATAAAATACTTACACAATTATTTATTTTAATAAATATCATACTACTCCAAGGAAATCAATTGAGAAATAACCTTATCCTAACAAAATTACAATTACATAGAAACGTATACAAAGACAAAAATACATACGCACACACATACATAGCATGACTATTTATTGTTTCCATTATATCTACTATGAGGTACTGTGTATGTGTTTTTATTAGTTACTTGGAGACTATTCATTGATACAAAAGCTTCTTGTTTTTAAGAAATTTATTGTGTAGAAAAATATGTAATTTAATTTCTATTTGTCTAAATTGGCGAACATTTCGTATACTGATATCGGTTTCATTCATCAGAATGACAGCTATTAATTATGTCCATAACTGACAAATGCCATAATTTTTCATTCAAAATTTCATTTTTTTGGTATTTTATGTTTCAATTTCTCGTAAACTGATTTCCACACACCTGATAACAAATAAACCTCATGGAATAAGAAAATCATGAAATTTTGAATGAAAAATTATGACAATTGTCAGTTATGGACGTAATTAATAGCTGTCATTTTGCCACAGGCCAGGTCGCTATTTTTTATTTTCTTCTTCCACTTATTTTTGTTTTGCGTGTCGTCCTCATTCAGTTCCTTTTTACCTCTCGCTAAGAGAGGTATTGGATTCATGCTAAAAATCGCATATCCAGATTTTATTGAATAAGCACGTTTTAAGGTCTCTACAATCCGATTTTACCATTTTTACGATGATGTCTGTGTGTGTGTGTGTGTGTGGGATGTTGGAAGGACGGTTACTCAAAAACTATAAGACTTAAAATTTGTTTAACAACGTATTTCCCAATCGGACATTCATGGGAAGATCTGAAAAGGTTTTGGTAACAATTGGACAACCGGAAGTAGAAGATTCTTGAAAAAAAATCTTCTAAATATTATTTTTTGAAAATTTTTCGTGGTAATATTAAAGAAAATTAAATTCTCTATCTGATACATTTAAATATTTTATTATATATTCCATAGATTTAGAGATAAAAGAAGTATAATATATAAAATAATCTGTTGTAATAAATTTGACAGCCGAAAGAATGCCATGAAAAATAGTTGATAATTTAAATTATTTGTAACTGACAGATAAATGTCAGTGTCAGAAATAATGAGTAATGAAGGAAAAATGTACTTGGAGAATCCCTTAGTTCTTGATCTGTGACTATTATGGAGATGACAAGTCTAGGTTGAAGGACTTAAATTTATTTCAAACATTATGGGACAATGTATACCAGTACTGTAGACTAGAGTAACTTTGAATTGCGAAAAAGCTATCAAATTCTTCTCAAGTAAGTTGTAAATATCGACAAAATTACACATCGATATAAGAATAATCGGAGTGCAATCTATCCGTCACTTTATTAAAGGGAATTAAGGTTATTTAGATATAACATGTATGAAAAAATAAAATGTAAAAGAAGATATATAAGAATAGATGCACAATCCAGATATATACATTTTAGACTGCCCAAAATTAATGTTTTTACTAGAAGAATATGAAGAGAAAGTAAACAAAGTTGTTCGAATTGAAAATTGCAGTTACCAGCCTAATATTTATATATGGTAAACTCTACTTTGTAATTTATTGTAACATAATTTATGGTAAATATCTTTATGTTGAGACATGCTATTATTGAATAATAAAGAAGTTTATACGTCATAGATTTATATGAATATATTATTTGTATTTATAAAAATATTCTTTGCTTTATGCATACAGCCAGGTAAAATATACGGCGAGAGGTTATGTGCTGGCCACATCAGATTTTTTCTCAAGCCTTCCACCATATATATAAAATTTCGGATTTTCGACTGTAAAATATGTAATAAAAGTTGATTCCTATTCAAAAGTTGCCCCCCTTTCCCCCATTTAGTGGGCGGCCGAAACAGATTTTTTAACGAAACTTTTGGAAAATTTAAAATTATATAGTTAATAATGTTTTATTTAAATTTTTAACATTTTACATACAAGTAAAATAATATATTTAATATGTTTCCTGAAAATGAGCCTAAAATTTATAATCGTGATATTCTTTTACGCTCATATCCATATTTGAATTTCATACTACAATCTTTTAGATTTTACTTAAGTTTTTAATATTATTTTTTGTATTGCGATTACGATGACTCAAATTTTAATTTATATTTGCAATTTATTACATTCTAAATGTGTGGTGGGGGCCCGTATATCCTTTGTTACTTTTTATTTATTTATTTGTATAATGGGACTCGTATTTTTAATCAAATATTCTGAAACCACAAACGTTTGATACGCAACTTGTCGTTTACTTCATGTACATTTCTTTTTAGGCATGGAATGGGGAATCACATATTAATTGTTTATAACTTTTGTTTTATTGGGGCCGCTGTGTTACAATCTTATATTCTAGAAACACAAACGTTTGACATATAAATCGACGTTCGTGCTTTACATGTGGTCGCTGGGAGTGAAGTCAGCGACCACTTTTAATTTGTTCATATTTTTTGTATTACTGGGTTCCCTGTATTTTCAATCATGTATTCTGAAAGCACAAACGAAACACAAACGTTTGACATATAAATCGACGTTTGTGCTTCACATGTGGTCGCTGGGCGTGAAGTCAACGGCCACTCTTAATTTGTTCATATTTTTTGTATTATTGGGATCTCTGGTTATGTTTATAGATCACAAACAGGCACAAACGAATCACAAATCTGTGGTATATGTTTCATTGTTTGTGCTTAAAAGTGGTCGCTAACTTCATGGACCCGTTTTATAGGCGTGGTTTCGTCTGATCCGAATCTGTGGTCTTCCTCTTGTTTTGACTGTTGTATGTGTTTTAAATTGGTTGAGTGGTTTTGTTTTTGATGTGCTCGTATTGTTTTCTGGAATTCCCAGAAATAAAAGATTTCTCTTACGGACAATGGTGTCTAACTTGTTTATGGTTTGCAGTTGGGTTTCAAGTTTATTTTCCATGTCTTGCATATGGTGTGTTAGGGTCGAATTGAGTGTTATGAGTTCATTGTTAGTTTTATTAAACTTTTTTCAATGTTAGGCAGCTTACCTAACTTGAGGTTAACTCAAATTTTTCTTGATGGTTGATATATGTTATTTGTAAAAGAGAATAATACTTTCGCACAAGTAATTTTTATACTTCATGAATTGAAGGTTATGTAGTTTATTGTAATTTTGATAGAATTTCACAAAATAATTCACTGGTGAAATTACGTCTTTCTCGGTTAACTTCAGTGTTGCCAATCCCATGTTCGTGACTTAATTTTGCTATATATTTGTATATACCTCTTTGCAAAATGTTTTATATAAAATAATAATAATTGGTGGGTGGTGTTGTTCTGGCAATAATAGATTTCTACCTTTTTATTTGTATTTTATAGTACACGCACCCTTGTTAAAATTATATTGTACGAACGTGTGTATTTTGTTTTTAAGTCATTAAAGTAAATATTGAAAAAGATATTATATACAGGCTATTCACTTTACCAAGAGAATTTTGAACTCGCAAAGAGGTAAGTAAGTCGTTCTATTGGTTCGGCTCGAAAATACGAAAATTATTTTCTTCCAATCAATAAAATGACTTGTCTCTGTTCGCGAGTTAGTTAATTCTCTCGCTATCGCGAATGGATTATAGGTATTTTAGAATATCGGAAAAGCAATTAAATTTTATTACCAACATTAATATTTATAGTAGTGGAATCCAATTTCAATAAATTTTCTTGGAAAACTTAAAATAGTAAAAAAAGTATACGAAGGTTATAAGTTCATTAACTGTCTTTGAAAAATAAAAATATGCCGAAGAAAAATAAGAAATTTATTTAATTAGAATTTATTTTAAAGGTATACATATACGATAAATTTATATTATGAAACTACGAAACATACACAAACAAATGTATAGAAAACCACCGACCTGTTCTATTCTTCAGAGATCTTGTTTAAAAATAATACTGTCTATATTCATTGTAGAAAAAGAAACAATCTAAAATCCGACACCTGAGGTATTTCCAAAAAGCTACAACTTTACAATTCTATATCTATCCAGTGACTCATGTCTAAAAATTTGAAGACTTTCATACGATTGTTATGACACAGTGATACATATTTTAGTACATATGGGAACATCGGAAAAGGTCTGGCGTTTCAAATTACTTACGAAACGGTAGCTTTATAGTTTCCGATGAATAAAACATTCAGTTTGTAAAACATTGTATTAGGAGATTCACGATGAAAGGGAAAATTGTATTGGTAACTAAATAACCAATGGCAAAATGATTGAACATTTATTCATACAATGTTTAAAATATACATCTGATTATTCTCTTCCTCGATATCTTGTTCTTCGTATAAAAGTTTTTTTGGTATGAGTATGTTATGAACCAAGAATCGAATCCTGTTAAAGGCATAGGTATCTACTTATTTTCGTTTCAATTCCGTTTACAATGAACAGTTCTAAAATTAAATATTATTATTATAGTTATTATTATTATAATATTATTTCACCGTATACGTAGATTCTCTTAATTAATGTAAATAACAACGAGCATTTCTAATAGTTACTGGCATAAATCTAAATTACTAAATGAAATGATTAATGAGATTATTTTTTACTTGACTATTGTAGGAATATATTATTAATAATGTCTATTATATTTATAAATAAAAATAAACTGTCATTTACATTTAAAACAAAATACTAATAATTTGACACGATAATACGAGTATATACCAGGTGTAACACGAAAAGCGAACTATTGAGTGTATTCTAAACACATTCTGTTAATAGTTATTTGTATATCAAGGCCGCGAAATCACTCTTTAGCGTAACAAGAGAAAAATTGTCGCCGAGGCCGCTTGCGGCCGAGGCAAGACAATCTCGAGGACGCTAAAGGATTTCGCGGACAAGATGTACACAATATTTTTTGTGCAACCGGCCGCGAAATAGGCATTTCGCAGCCGCAATATAGGCCACGAAATTGAATTTCGCGGTTGTTGGCTTTGGATTGAGTAAACAATCACTATGATTTTTTCAAAACTATTTTTTTGTTTATCAAATGTCAATTCCATAGCTACCTTGAAAGCCAACTTTCAATTTACAGTGAAACTGTTTAAAATTAATAAAATTTGTAATTACATATTTTTTACGGTTGCACAAAAAATATTGTGTACACCTTGTCCGCGAAATCCTTTAGCGTCCTCGAGATTGTCTTGCCTCGGCCGCAAGCGGCCTCGGCGACAATTTTTCTCTCGGTACGCTAAAGAGTAATTTCGCGGCCTTGATATACAAATAACTATTTTGTGCAACCGTAAAAAATATGTAATTACAAATTTTATTAATTTTAAACAGTTTCACTGTAAACTGAAAGTTGGCGTTCAAGGTAGCTATGGTATTGACATTTGATAAACAAAACACTTGTCATAGTGATTGTTTACTCAATTTCGCGGCCGTTACTATGACAGCGGCCGCGAAATGGATTTCGCGGCCGTTGCCATAACAACAACCGCGAAATTCAATTTCGTGGCCTATATTGCGGCTGCGAAATGCCTATTTCGCAGCCGATTGCACAAAAAATATATTATATAAACGGATTCCGTTCAAATATTTGTTATTAAATGAATCCGTTAAAAAATCTATTCATAATATGACATTTCAACGGATCCGTTAAATATAACATAACAAATGGATCCGTTTGCTACGCCAGGGCAGTATACGTGATGTGCACATTTTGAGCGTTAGCGTCTCTAACGGCTACTTTGTTACTTTTGAATACTAAATAAATATTGAAATTTCGAGATATAATTTGCAACTTTATTTTGAGTTTTTTCTATTTTATATGAATATAATATATCATATTACATTAGATTGAATAAAAAATTTAAGCTCTAAATGGAATCAGTGGCACAAGCCCGGAAAGGAAAATAAACGAAAAATACGAACCCTCTGATTTGTTACATTCTACCTGACCATTAACATTACATGGTACACAATCTATAATAAATAGAGGAATTATGTCAAAAATAGATTTCTATTTTACACAACTGCAAGTATCGTACAATTTTACGACAATTTTCTGCTTCTTGTATTATATCTTGTTCAAATATTAATTTAAAAAACACATTTTTGTAAAATTCATTGTTGCAATCATATGACCATTGTTTTAATTTTGTTCATACGGGAAGTATCTTTTATAATTAAAGTATTACTTATTATCACTTATAAAAGAATCATTAACCTATTAGCGACCATAGCATAATGGTAACGTCCTTGTTTTTTGTTCCAAAAATACTGAGTTCAAACCTAGCACACCTCTTTAATTTTTTTATATTTTTATTTATTCTAATTTAAGATGCAGTTTTATTGTTACCAATTTTATTTGATTATACATTTTTTTTTTAATTTCCGATTTTATAATTAATTTTAAAAAAATTATTAAAATGTTCTTTGACAATGAAACAACACAAAAATTAATAAAAACAATTAAAAACAAATAAAAATAAATAAAAAATTAAAACACAAAAATACATAATAAAAAGTAAATAAGTATTATTTTAAAATTGCTAAAACATTTTCTTATTTCTCTTAATTATTATTTATTAATTTTAAACGATTTGTTATTGATATAATGGCATAAGTGTTGCCAAACATGTGTGCAAAGTTTTACTACAATAAGTTTTAATGGGAAGCAAATATTTAAATTATTCTTATTTCCCATGTTAAATGCCTATGTAACGAACTTCGAGCGCCACCCGGTATGTAAACCTAAATGATTTTTTTGGCAGTAGAAGATATCTCTTGAAAAGTTATTTTCTTGCATCTATTCTTAAATTTATATTAGGATATAATTACAATGATGTATATTTTTTTCAAAATAATCTTTCGAATATTGGTAAAACATAGTTGTAATAAATGTCGAAATTGTCAGTTCCATAAATTTTTGACAGTATTGTATATTGTTGAGATTTTGTGGGTTTGAAAAAATAAAAAAATGACATTAATATAAAACACAAAACAATATGAAATGATGAAATCATAATTACTTAACCGTATCTAAAGCGTAAATTAATAATGAGGAACTAATAATTTTTATAAAATTGTACTTTGCTTTACAAATCTCAACATTTATCTTGAAATTATAGACACTACCAATAAACTAATCTATAGTATTGAGGAAATGAATATACGGAGGGCCATACACAAAACTTCTCATTAAACATACATCATAAACAAGATTTATTTTTAATTCTTCCTACTACTATTCAAATTTTGATCAAATTTTCTTCGTTAGATTAATTCTTGTAATAAATATTCTTCGACTAAATTAAAATATCCTTTGTTGTAATCAAAATAGTCTTTGTTGTAATCAAAATATCCTTCGATTAAAAGCAGCCCTGAAAATAGTCGAATATTTTTAAAACATTAGGTATAGCTCAAGATTTGTAGAGTAAAATTTCTGCTTGTTTCATGTTTCATAGAAAAATGAATTTTAAATTCTTTGAAAAAAAAAATGGATAATTTTGGTATTGTTAAAAGTTTTCTTTCAGCTGAATCCTTTTTCTGAAAATATATTAATTTGATACGTTACGTACAAGTATAATTTTGTTATAATAATTATTTATTTGGTATTCTCCCTTCCATTACATTCTATAAATCCAAGGTAAGAACAAACAGCAAATTTTTATGCCATTCTCTGACTACAATTTCGAAAATTAAAAATAGTACTGTATTAAATGTCATTCGTTTACAATTAACGGCTATGAATCGTTATCCGTTTAAATTTTATTTCTAAACGAATAATTTAGACGGATTTCCGTAACGGAGAGTGTCTTTAGAAGAGCAAAATCTAGTTTATGGATATCTTAATTTTAACGATCCGTTTATAAATAACGGATTGCCTTTAGAATACAACCAAATAGGTGATTAACATGGGTAAACAGTTTTTCCTTACTCAAAAGTGGCCTATTAATTTTATACAATTATGCTTCAAATAAATGTTATAGAGAAGTAAATTCTACATCACATCCGATATCTGTATTTAATTTAATAAATTGAATTTAAAATTAATAAAAGTAACCAACTTTTCTATAGTGTTAACCATGGTATTTAATTAATATCACATTTTACCTATCAGAAATAATTATAAAATATAATTTACATCAACATAATATACTGTTGTAAAAGACTCAATTCATTTTTAAATACTTAATAATTTATTGACTGTATATCACACATATAATTTATAACCTAAAATCTGAAATAATTAAAAAATATGCACGACAACAACCGAACACATTGGTGACAAGCCCTTAAACGATTCTGGTAAACTTACAAGTAATACTGCGACTACTTCCTTGTCTTCGAGTGGTTTACCGGATTCACGGAGTAAACTAACGACCTCCATGATTGTATCAATGTGATCACTCATTGATCCACCCCCGGACTGAATACCGTAGAGCTTTCTTCTCAAATATAAACAGCTGCCAAATGTAAACCGCTCATATTTCTTCTTCAACGCCTCCCATATTTAATATGCATCAACAAGATGTGCAAAGTGTATAGATTATCTGTAATATACGCCATTGCCTTGTTATTTCGTTTTTCCCAATCATTATTTACTTTTTCTTGTTTTGGCTCACATACAACGTTCCAAAGATCGTCACGAATCTAAATTGCTCTCAATTTTATCTTCCAGAAGACGTAGTTTTCGCCATTAAAAGGGCAATATTTATTTTGATATTTTCATGTGCCACGATTTGTAGAACATAGAACCATAATTAACAAAATATTTCATGGGCAGTAATGATAATATAATTCGTCATATATATATATATATATATATATATATATATATATATATATATATATATATATATATATATATATATATATATATATATGAAAAATTTAATCAAAAACTTTAAATATATAAATTAAATTTAAATTAGTATAGCGAGAATGAATATGCTTGTAATAAAAGTTTCTTTGTGTAATAATAGTCTCCTACTTATATTTTTTTGTCATTTTAAAATTCAAAATTCTATTGCTCTGATAATTTGGGTTAAACTGGAACTTGGGTAACAAAATTCGATTTCATATTGCACATTCCTCACTTGGCTTTTAAGTTGAAAAGTTACTGAAAGTTCTATATAAATCTAAAAGCTTCATATTTATCAATGTTTTTACAGTTCTGACTGCAAATATTTAGTCTGTTGACACGAAAGAGTCCAGACGAATCATTTTCTTTCTTTCAGATTGACGGTTTGATGAAGCTTACTTTGCCAAAGGTCAGCTTTCAGTTTGCAACCTTTAGATCAAATAAAAGTTATAATATAGTTATTTTCGTAACAAGTTATGAAAAATACCAAATATCATGCGAGTGTAAATTGACGCACGACGCGTAGCGGAGTGCAAGTCAATACACACGAGCTAAGATATATGAATTTCATATAAGTTACGAACATTATTTTTTAGACGAGCATAAATAAATTTTACTTTAATTACAAAACTGAAATTGAGGTTCAAACGTACGGATAGCTGAGAAATGAATAATGTATACATATTTATCTATTACAAATATTTATTTTACATTTTTAATTACATATTATTAAATATTTACCAACTAAACACATTGCTAGCTAGAACATAATGACAAAGTAACCCGGGAACCGTGTCAATTATTATGATATTGTAACGTCACCGTCACCTCCGCGCCGTAGCCCTCGCCTCTGCCGCGCCATAGCCGACGCCGCCGTGTCGCGCCCGAATCTCCGCGCGTGTCAGACATGTTCTTGTTTAATGATTGCGGTGACGTGACCTATTGTGCAGGACGTTTTATCTCGCGAATGTTCTAGTCTTTTCTGGAACAAAACTCGTCGCCAAAGCCAGCGAGGATAGTCTGTGATATAGAAGCAACGAGTAATGAAGTCTGATATAAATAAGCGTCGTGTTATGAATAGTTGGTAATATAAACAAACAGTCGACAAGAAGGGAACATAAATAAATGTAATTAGTGACATAAGTAGTAGTGTTAATTGTTTAAATAAATAATCTTAGTCTTATAATATTCTTAGTCTTTAAATTAGTGTTTATAATTATTTAATCATAGTGTTAGTTACTTTTATCTTTTTAATATTTATCCTAAATATTTATCGTTTAATAAACGTATTACTTTAATTAACAATATTTGTCTGAGTTTTACACTTCACCCATATAAATAAAACGTTACAACTTTCAGTGTTAAGATACTACGTTTATAAGTCATACTTATCTCAATGGTCGTATACATATATATATATATATATATATATAATGTTATGCTACATATTTTGTTTCTTATGCCTTGCACAATATTATAATTGAGAATAATTAACAAAAATTAAATTAAATTATTTTTTTCGTACAAAAACTTGATTTTAATTAAATTTTTATTTAATATCTAATTAATTAGTGATGTAACCGGCCATTAACTAATCGTTTAAATAAGATAAATAGGTTATGTTCGTATAAAAGATATTTAATAACTTTAAATAATTTGCTAATTCAAACAGTACGTGAACAATATATTAATAACCCTAAAAATTGTTTTACAAATTTCAATGGGTACAATTTCCATAGCATATTATTAAATCTTTACTTATTAATATTATTTAACATTTTTCACGAGATAGAAAGATATTTGACCAATAATTTTAATATTAATGGATGTCTTTTTTTAATTCTGAACTTTTATCTTTCCATATTTACTCTAAAATTAATAGGTGGAGGTATTAATAATTAAAAATTTCATCCGACCCCATATAAGGGGCAATAAGGATCTGTGAAGAAGAAAATTTTAACATTGTATTGTAAATTCTGTGTATACACCCGGTTTATAAAACTACAATTTTGAGGAATAATAAATTTTTCCGGGCAGAATCACTAAAAATTTCTTTCTGGAATATGATCGTTGAATGATGTGTGATTCAAAAAAACTTTCAACGGAGTGCGCCGTGCACAAAGTTATATCCGAATAAATCTGTCATAATTGACAAATGTAATTTTAAACAACGAAAAATGTCACTGATTGTTACTTAAATATGCTCATTCTTCCGCGAGATGGTACTCCGTTCATCAATTCCTGCTGCAAAAATTATTAAACTTTTATCTAGCTTCCTTGTCATACACATAATGGCATAGATGAAACTTTTCTTCCGTCTTATTATCGTATGTGTTACAAAGGGGTATATGCTATCTTCGTCCAACCAAAGAGATATTAAATTTCACAAATCAGCCGGCTATGCTAACTGCTAATATATTCAGTTAATTGAAATTACCAGATGTCAGTATCAATGAAATACAAATGAGTATGGCAGCAATTAAAATGTTGAGATAGATGTTTGGGAAGACACGGAAAGATAGGGTAAGGAATTAAAGGACAAGATAAATGCCTTGGGTGATAAAAGTTTCTAGACAGATACAAAAGAGACGATTACATTGGTTTGAACATGTCATGAAGGCATATGAAAAATATATTGGAAGAAGAATGAATAGCTTAGTAGTAGAAGCTAGAAAATACAGAGGAAGACCAAAGATAAGATGGAAGGACTGTATTTCGGAAGAATTGAGAGAAAAGGAACTAAATGAGTACGACACGCAAAACAGAAATGAGTGAAGAAAAAAATAAATAACAGCGACCCCCTAACGAATAGGAAAAGCTAAAGAAAAAAATGTCAGTATCAAGTGCAATTTGCATAGTTTGTTTATGCAATAAGTTTACTGAAAATATAGGATCTTTTGCAAGAACATTTATATATGAAATTTGTACAAATTACACAGGATTGAAGGAAGGTAATGTGCCGGCCACATCAGAATTTTTTCATATTTAAATTATTTGACTTATTTGTTATTCTGTCATTCCTGTGGTGATTTAGATTAATTCGCTGATAAATTGTATTTCATTGTGTTGGTATATTCGCTAGTTCTTAGTATTATATTGTGTATTCTAAAATTATCTATACAATTATTACAACGTATTGCTAGTATCGTAATTATTCAATTGGTTCATTATTTGCTAAATAAATATGTATACTTTGAATTTTGATGAAAAATAAAATTTACATATTATAGGTTTATTATAATACTGTTAGTTTTAACATTTATATTTCCTTCACGAAACACTATTTCACCGAACAAGATGATTGTCTAGTATTATGGATATTTGTGCATTGTGAAATTTCACTATTATATTAAACGAACATTAAAAAGTTTATTAAATAATAAATAAACCTCAAACGTTGCTAAATATTGTCTTGATAATAATCACAAGCTAAACCATAATAATTTGTCAGTTAAAAATATATGTAAAAAGGGATTAAAGTGGATTTCTTATAATCCTTGGATGTAAAGGGCCACAAATCTTTAATGAACGAACAAATTGGTCTATACCAGTCACCTTTAATATGCCGGCTTTAATCCCTTTAGAACCTTTACCAGTATATGTACTTTCCCATTTGCTGTGTTAATTTTACATGTTTACAACCTGTGTCAATACATGTACGTTCCCATTTGCTGTGTTAATATTACATGTTTCTACCATTTGTAAGATACACTAGAGTACAAATTCATTCCCTTGTACTATAAATCTGGCGATAAAAATGATCCGAATAATTTTAGACCAATTTCTATTGTTCCAATTTTTTCTAAAATTATAGAAATAGCTTTAAAAAACAGGCTGCTTAATTATCTTGAAAAATTTAACATTCTCAATCCAGATCAATATGGTTTTAGGCCAAAACAATCTACAGTGAAAGCTGCTGTTGCTTTTGTATCAAACATTTTAGATAAAATTGAAAATTATCAACACGCATCGGCAACTTTTTGTGATTTGTCGAAGGCTTTTGATTGTGTCAATCATGAAATTTTGCTATCTAAATTACAATATTATGGAATCAGAGGAAATGCATTAAGTATGATCAGAAGCTATTTAAGTGACAGATGTCAAATAACTGAGACAAATAATATCCAGTCCAAAACAAAGAAAATTCAACATGGTGTCCCTCAAGGCTCCGTCCTCGGTCCTTTACTTTTTATCATTTATGTAAATGATTTAGCGTATAACATACAGCTAGCAGACACAATATTATATGCTGATGACACTACATTTATTCACTATGATAACAACCCAAGCGAAATAAATGCAACAATAAATAAAGCTTCCGAGTGGTTCTCTGCAAATAAATTAGTATTAAATGACAGCAAAACTAAAAATGTCATTTTTTGCAAAAATAACATACGACATAATTTTGTACAAAATCAAAATGAAAACTGTAAATTTTTGGGCTTCATATTACAGCCAAATCTCTTGTGGGAAGAACATGTCAACTATGTAGCTGTGAAAATACAGAAAAATATATTTGCTTTAAGAAAAGCTATAAATTCGGTATCATTCAGTATAGCAAAAACAATTTACTTCGCAACAATTCATGCTAATATCCTATATGGACTAATTTTATGGGGAAACTCAAATTGGGCTGTTAGAATTTTTATACTACAAAAGCAGTCAGTGCGTGTTTTATGTAAAGCAGGGTACAGAGATCATTGTAGAAATTTATTTATTAACCATCAAATTCTAACTTTACCATGTTTATATGTTCTACATATTGCCATTTTTATTAAAGAAAATATTAATAAATTAGATAAAAACAGCAGTTTCCACAATTACCCTACTAGGAGAAAAGATGATGTTAGATTAAAATTTACTAAATCTAATCTAATGAGGCGGTCACCGTATTACATAGGTAGTTTAATTTTTAATAAACTACCCAATGATTTTAGAAATTTGTCAACACATACTTTCAAACTAAAACTGAAAAGCTTTTTACTGTCTAAAGCTTTTTATACAGTACAAGAATATCTGGATTACACATTTTGATGTATTTATTATTATTATTATTCTCTTTGTTTCTGACTTGGTTTATGATACTTTGTATTACTTCTACCTAAATAAAATTATTATTTATTATTATTATTATTATTATTACCTGATGATGATCTAGTCGACCGAATTTGTATAGTAGATAAAACTTTATTTTTTGAAACTTACCTAGTGTTTACTTTTTATTTATTTTTTAAATATTTCAACGAGAACCGACAGTAAATATATTGAAGTCGTTTAATAAACTTTTAAATATAAACTATACGACCTTAATAGATAAAAACAATAAATTCTGTCATTTTTTGTAAAAACGAGTAAATAAAATCATCTAAAATATTCATATTTCAGAACGCGCTGTGATTAGTGTGACGACTTCCGTTTAATTTGTATTGACTGCCATAGATGCGTTTGGCTATTTTTGTGTTTAAACTATTTTTTTTAATTAATTGGACAAGAAATGAACGTAATTATTGCACTATTATAATATGGACACATACAAGCAAGAACAGCTAAAATAAATTTAATATTTTGGATTTACCACATGACAAGATAAGTTAACCAACTTTGAATGTGGAAATTAGCCGAAAAATCATGAAATATCTAATAAAACTTTGTTGATCTAGGTATGTGATTTCATTTTTATTGTGAATCAGACAAGTTTAAGGTGTATTTACTCTATTTTTTTTAATGAAGCTAGTAGCAAAGTAATAGACAAATGAACTCACTGTCATATCAAAATTACTACTTTAGAATATAATGTAGATACATAAAACAGTCAAAAAATATGTTATAGTAATGCTCAATGCATATGCCTCATTTTTATTCTACGCTAAATGTTAGTATTGAAATTTCCTTCGTTACATAATTGAAAAGAAATGAGTCTTGTAAAAAAATTTACGTATAGGTTGATACAGGAAATATGACTATTGAAGGTCACTTGTTCAAAGAAAGGATACATAGCCCTTTATACAGGAGCAGCTTAGCAAAATTTCATGTTAGAAAGAGAGAATATTTGACGTGTATCTATGTAATTTATGTTGTGTGTCATATATACGTAAATGGTGACATTACTTTCTAACACATTACAAATAATAATGTCGTATGTCGTAGAGTTACAGATGTCTAATTATCTACTACACTGCCCTCTATGTTAATGTTTTTCCAGTGACGTTGACGTTTAAATCAAATAATTATTCCATGGTTTATGTCAAGTGTATGTTTTTCTGTTTTACAGAAATCTAGGTGAAGAACATAAGTCTTTTAGAAAGGCATTATTTGAAAAAGAGTCATAATTTTCATATAAATTACACGTATGTTTTCAGTTAAAATGTATCCAAAAATATTCCATTTTGCACTCTTATGCATACGAAATGCAGTGAAGTTATCTGCAAGTAATATTATATCAGACGGCTTATAAATGACCCTGAATAGTCATCTTCGTGAATCAAACTATAAGAGTTGCGTAAAGAATATTACACAACTGACAAATAATATCTTTAACATCAGTTTATGACTCACATTTAATTCTACTACATCAGAAGGAAAATCTACATCGGTTTCAGAACATTTTCAGAACTCGTTTTCAATGATTATATACATGCACTGACATAAACATTAAATTAAAAAATCTATTGTGGCCAACACAATACCTCTCGCCATTTTTATTTTATGTTACATAATTAACGAATTTAACATTTCCTGTACAAACACAAATAATTTAAATTGAATCTATTCTTTTGTTTTATGAGAAATTTTGTCCTATTCTTCTAATATGTTCAAAATTCTTCATATTCATTGACGGTATTTGAGGTATTAAGGATATATATACCTATAACTTTAAATACATATTTAATTATTAATACAATAAGATATATTAAATGTACCTACCTCCCCAGAAAAAGCATTCACTAATTTCAGGAAAACTGTTGTTCAATTACACTGTCACATTTGTCAATTACAAACATTTAAATATATCAACTGGTTTCTATAGAGTCGTTTGACTAGACATATTATTCACCTAAGTCTAGTACATCTAAGAGCTACAAGGTAAATAATTAAATACAATACATTAGCAAAATTGTACTTTTCATTTTCAGGGCTCTAAGATTGCTCGTAATGATGGCCTAAACTTCGGGTTGGCAGGATGGAGATCTCTTCTGCTGACTAGGATGTGGTCTTTAGGTGTCCTAGTCGGTTTCAACCATATTCCAGCTATAAACCATACAGCTGAGGATATATGGGATTTTAGGAAAGTACTTTTCTTATAATGTGGGCTGTTCCATATATTGCTTGTTTTTGAATTTCATATGGGTCGTGATTTCCAGGGATGCGTTTGACATTTTTAATAAATTCCTTATTTACATAACCTGTCGCTCCAATTATTACTGGAATTATTTCGCATTTTGTTTTCCACATACGCTTAATTTCAATACACAAGTCTTTGTATTTTAGCTGTTTTTCGGCATCCTTTGTTATTATTTTCTCATCGGCTGGTACGGAGACGTCAATTAAGTATGTAGTACAAGGAGTTCTAACAATAATATCAGGTCTATTAGCATTGATGGTTCGGTCAGTTCGCACTCCCATATCATACAATATCGTTACATTTCCGTTTGCATTATTCACTACTTTCTCTGGTAGATATTTGTACCATAGCTGTTCATTTGTTTGTCCTATATAATGATTGTAGAGATTGTAGTGAATAAGATTGCAGATTTTATTATGCCGTATGACATATTCAGTTTTGGCCAATTCTGAGCAGGATGACATTATGTGATGGATGGTTTCATCTGCAGCTTTACAAATTCTGCATGACTTGTTTTCGGATGATTTATGGATTTTCTTTCCTATATATCTTGTTGTTATGGCTTGTTCTTGAGCCGCTGTTATTAAACTCTCCGTTTCCCCTTTAATTCTTCCTCTTCTTAGCCACATGAACGATTCGATTTTGTCATATTCTATTTTTTCCATGTCGCGTAATTTTTGTCCATGAAGCGGTTTGTTTCTCCACATTTCATATAAACGTTTCCTACATTGCTTTTTAATTTCTACTGGGCTAATATTAGTTCTTTCTTCTTGTGCATTGTTTTCTACCTCTTCCATATCTGCATTTTCTACTAGTATTTCATCTAAACCTTCTTCATGCCTCACATGGTTCCTTCTATTCTCATATTTTTCAATGGGCTTGTAGATTTTTTGTTTTATTCGCAAACATCTTTTTGATAAGGATGTATAATGTGAGAGAGTTTCATCGTATATTTTTATATTCCTAATAATGGGATCGCTTGATGCTCTGTTTGTTATATAATAGTATAGGCTGTACATAGAATCATAATATACACTTTCTATTTGTTGGAGACCCCTTCCTCCAAACTGTCTTTGGACATATTATTATTATTATTATTATTATTATTAATATTATTATTATTATTATTATTATTATTAATATTATTATTATTATTATTATTATTATTATTATTTTTGCCTATTTCTCTGTTTTTATCCAGGTAATAATCATACATACGGCCAGCGGCAAGTATGTACAATGGTTTAGTAAGTAAAATGTATTAAGTTACTGGTATATTATCCTAATTAAATTTTTCTTTTTCAGGTTCAATTCAGGACTCTCCCAGGACCCTTCTAACGATGCTGCTGGTATGGAGTAAAACAGCTCTCTGCATGGGTATGTACAGTGACTTTTGAAGTTGTAATGTTTCCAGACTTTTATGTAATTTTAGTGGGATTTCGCCGGTGCATCCCAAGACTACTGGTACTATTTGGACTCGATCCATCTTCCACATCTTGCGGATCTCATCAGCTAATGGTAAATATTTATTAATTTTTCCCGCATAGCCTGTATTGACATTGGCACATAGTGGGACAGTTATATCGATTATGTATGTAATTTTCTCGTTCTTCAGCGTCAGTACAATGTCAGGGATGTTGCACTCGATTGTTTTATCGGTAATTATTTTCCTATTCCAATAAAGCCTAGTTTTGTTATCTTCACAGATGTTAGGTGGATGGTATTTATAACAGGGGACGATCTCATTGTATTCCATATATTTCTTTCTTAGTTCTTGATGGACTATACCTGCTACCTTGTTATGTCTATCTAGGTATTGTTTCGGAGCTAAGACTGTGCACCCTGACATTATGTGGTCCAGGGTTTCCTCATAATCCCCACACATACGGCACTTTATGTTGGGTATTGCTTCTTTTATAATCCTTTTCCGGTAGCTGCGCGATGGTATTACTTGATCTTGGATCGCAGTAATGAAGCCCTCAGTTTCATTAAAAAGTGCGCCAGTTCTAAGCCACGTTTCCGATGCTCTGGTGTCTATATGCTCTTGATCTATTTGTGCAATGTACTTGCCATGCAATGGTTTTGATTTCCATATAGTTTTTAATTCTTGCACAGTGAGGCATTTCTTAGAGATTTGAAGTTGTTCTTCTGCTAGGCGTAAAGGTGTTAATCGCTTATCTGCTTCTACTATTACCTTGTGCATCTTATTATTATTATTATTATTATTATTATTATTATTATTATTATTATTATTATTATTATTATTATTATTATTATTATTATTATTATTATTATTATTATTATTATTATTATTATTATTATTATTATTATTGTTATTATTATTATTATTATTATTATTATTATTATTATTATTATTATTATTTATTTCACATTTGTTGGTACATTAATAATACATACGGCCTATACGGCAAGTATATACAATATGTCACTATTGCTAGGTAAATATGTACATTTCATATTTTATTTACAATACATTGTATCTCATTTCGGGGCGGGGGGCTGTTGTGGGCTGTTTGGGTTCATCTGGTCCCTCTCTGTCGTCGGGTTGATCTGCATCCCTATCTTTCCCCGGTGGAAATCATCTGGGTTGCTGGGCAAGCCTCCTTTTCTCCCTTGGCGGTTCTTAGAGATATGGTCGTTTCAGGTTGGTAAGTATTACTCTGGTTCCGTTATTTGGTCATTCTGTATATTAAGGACCTTTCGAACTATGTTGCAGATGGATAGTACTGCAGCTTTTTGGAGTTCTAGGTAAGTATTTTTAGGTAGGTTTAATTTCTTAATACTTTCGTGTAGTGTATGGGGTATTTCACCCATGGCGCCAACTATAATTGGTACTATAATAATTTTATTTTGGTTCCAGAGTTGGTGAATTTCCGTAGCAAGTTGAAGATATTTTTGAATTTTTTCACCATGTCTCGCGTCGATGTTTTTATGTATGAGGATCGCAATATCTATTAGGTATGTTACTTTATCCTTCTTATTGGTGTATACAATATCGGGTCTGTTATGTTCAATGGGATGGTCAGTTTGTATTGTTCGACCCCAATAAAGTTTAATTTCGGAGTTCTCTATGATGGCTTCTGGCAGATATTTGTATTTTGCTACGTGTGTTGTAATGAGGTTATTTTCCTCACATATCTTCCGGCGAATTATACGCGCAACATCATTATGTCTGTTCGTATACTCTTTGGATGTTATTACCGAGCATCCACTGATAATATGTTCTACTGTTTCTGGGGCTTTCCCACATAACCTGCATCTATCATTCTTGATGGTATTGTCTTTAATAATATGTTTGCGGTGGCTTAATGTGGGAACTACCCGATCTTGGATGGCCATTATGAAACCTTCCGTTTCCTTAAATATGTCGTTCTTAAGCCATCCATTGCTGGATTTCCAGTCTATGTGGTTTTTCCCGATACTGGTGGGATATTTCCCATGTAATTCCATGCCACTCCATTCATGTATCTTTACCTCGTCTGTTTTTATTTGTTGTTGTGGGTCGTATTCATGGTCTAGTAGATTGAGAGGCGTGTAATTATTGTCTGTCTCTATAATAATTTTGTGAAGGCTACTTATGTCTTTTTTATGGTAGAAGTAGTTCCTCAGGTTGTGTATTTGCCTTAGATGAAGATTTATTAGGTCCGTTATTCCTGTTCCTCCTTTCGACCTGTGCAAATGGAACCTAATAGTACTACTTCTAGGGTGGTGAGCTTTATATTTCGTGAAGAGTGTTCTGATATTTCGCTGTATTTCTTCTAGGTCTGTTTTGCTCCATTTAACTACTCCGAAACTGTATGTAATCACCGGTAGGGCATACGTGTTGATTGCCTTGGTTGTATTGTATCCCGAGAGGTTTGTACTAAGGATTTTTTCGGTTCTTATTAATGTTTCTTTTTACAGTTCCGTGGGCAATTCCTCTATTTTGTTGCATTCCGAGGTAAGTATAGGTTTATTCTTTAGCCATTCCTTCTATTGTTTCCTCTTGGTCCTGTGTATTGACACTGTATCATTCATGTTCTTCCCATTGGCTTCTCTTCATTATGTTGGTCTTGCATTTTTCTATGCCGAAATGCATCTTGATGTCTTTGGAGAAAATCTCTGTTTGCTTTACTAGTATGTCCATGTTTTCTTTACTATTGGACATGAGTTTAATATCATCCATATAGAGGAGATGGCTAATATCTCTATGGTTATCTTCGATGACATATCCTGCATGGTGGCGGTTTAGTATCGATGTGAGGGGATTTAATGCTAGGCAGAACCATAGCGCACTCATAGCATCGCCCTGGAATATGCCTCTTTTAATACGTATTTTACCTATTTCAGTGTCTTCTGTTTGTTTAGTTTTCATTGTTAGTTTCGTTTCCCATCTCTTCATCAGTTGTTGAAGGGTTTGCTGTATGATTGGGTTTATTTTATATATGTCTAATGTTTCTATAAGCCATGTGTGTGGGACACTATCAAATGCATTTCTGTAGTCTATATATGTGGTGCATAGCGGTTTCTTATTAGTTTTTGCATGCTCAGTAATTGTGGTGTCTATAATGAGTTGCTCCCTGCAGCCTTGACTTTTCTTTTTACACGCTTTCTGTTCTTCAGCTATAACTTTGTTTTCTTCAAGGTGCTTATATATTTTCTCGGTTATTATTGAGGTGAAAAGTTTTTATAGAGTGGGAAGACACGTGATAGGTCTGTATTTAGAGGGGTCTTTGGATGGTTTTTCGGTTTTTGGCAATAGGTACGTTATTCCTGTAGTTAGGAAATCACGTATGGTGTCTGGGTCATGTAGCATTTTGTTATATAGTGTGGTGAGTGGGTTATGGATACTAGTAAATTTTTTGATCCAGAAGTTTTGGATCATATCGATACCTGGCGCTTTCCAATTTTGTAGTCTTTTTATTTGTTGTTCTGTTTCTGAGATTTCTATAGTATGATCTAGCATGTAAGGGATATCAGTTGTTTTGCTCCTTTCTTCTCTTATCCATTTAGCTTGGGATTTGTGTGATTGTGGGTTTTCCCATATATCTTGCCAGAATGCTTTAAGTTCTTGTTTGTCCGGCATGGTGTTATTAATTTCTTCAGTTGTATCTTTTTTTCCTAAGCTTCTATAGAATGTCTTTTGGTTATTTAGGAACAATTAGTTGTCTCTTTTTCTTTTGTTACTTTTCTTGTACTTTCTAAGCCTATGTGCTGTTATATTTAGTTTCTGTTTTAGAAAGTCTAGTATTTTTTCAGGCGTGTTATGTTCGTGTGTTTTATATGCCTCTATTGTCTCTTCCGCCTGTTTATTTACTTTTTGTGTTATATTGTTGTTTCTTAATTTTTGTGTAAGTCGTCCTATGTCTGCTCTCAGATTTTTAATTTTGTTCTGAATTCTTCTTTTCCATGGTGGTGTTTTCACGTTTGTGTTGTCTTTCTTGTCTTTTGAGATGGGTTTAATGCTATGGTATTGAAGGACTGTTGAGGCTCCTATATATATAAGATCATGTAATTCATGGAATGTTAATTCATCTTTTATTTTGAGGCTAATTATGTCATTCACTCGTGATATGGTGTTTTTTGTGTTCTTAGTGAATTTTAATTTCTGGAGTCTTGGTCTTGCTGTTGGTTCTGTTCCTTCATAAAGTATGTAGTTAGTGGTAAATATTTTTTCAACCTCATCTGTTTCTGTAGACGTTTCTGTTTCTCCTTGATTTTCTTTATTTTCTGGCTCTTGTTGGTTATTTTCCTGTTCTATTTCTAATTGCATCATAACTTCTCTTCTGATTTTGTTTAAACTGTTTTTCGTTATTCCCTTGTACTTTAGTAGGTTGTTTTTCTTATCCACAACATTTTGCACTTTCAGGTGACTTAACTCAGGGAATTTATTCGTTACCAATTCATGCAGTTTATATCCAAATATTGTTGGTTCTGTGTCTAATTTGTTTAATTCATAGTAGCTCCTGATAATGAATTCATTCATTACAGTTGTGAACTTAGTTCTCAGGGGCTTCCTATTTGCCTCTGCATTGGGCTGAGCTCGGGGGTTCTCAGCAACAATTGCAGTGGTTGGAGTTTTTTGAATTTGTAATCCTTCCTCCGTAGCGTGTCTTGTGGTTCCAGGTCGTTGGGAGGCGCCACTCGCTTCACCTGCTTCAACGCCAGACTGTAAATCTTCACGACGGTTCCGAACAGGACCAGCCTGGTGTCCTGCCCCGCCAGAGTATCTCTGTCTTCTTGTATTGACAGCTTTTGATACGAATCTCGTCTGCTGAGTTGCTAGCACAGCAGACGGTCGGGCACCCTTGGCTTCCCCTCCTGCTGGCTTGCAGGCTAGGTACTAACGTCCCCCACCACGTGAAGGTGGGTGCCCAGGGGGGACTTATTATTATTATTATTATTCGATACTTTCTCTCTTATTATTATTATTATTATTATTATTTTTATTATTATTATTATTATTATTATTATTATTATTATTATTATTATTATTATTATTATTATTATTATTATTATTATTATATATTATATATCTAAATCTATAGAAGATATAACAAAAAAAAAAATCTGATGTGGCCAGCACATAACCTCTCGCCGTATATTTTACCTGGCTGTATGCATAAAGCAAAGAATATTTTTATAAATACAAATAATATATTCATATAAATCTATGACGTATAAACTTCTTTATTATTCAATAATAGCATGTCTCAACATAAAGATATTTACCATAAATTATGTTACAATATATTACAAAGTAGAGTTTACCATATATAAATATTAGGCTGGTAACAGCAATTTTCAATTCGAACAACTTTGTTTACTTTCTCTTCATATTCTTCTAGTAAAAACATTAATTTTGGGCGGTCTAAAATGTATATATCTGGATTGTGCATCTATTCTTATATATCTTCTTTTACATTTTATTTTTTCATACTTGTTATATCTAAATAACCTTAATTCCCTTTAATAAAGTGACGGATAGATTGCACTCCGATTATTCTTATATCGATGTGTAATTTTGTCAATATTTACAACTTACTTGAGAAGAATTTTATAGCTTTTTCGCAATTCAAAGTTACTCTAGTCTACAGTACTGGTGTACATTGTCCCATAATGTTTGAAACAAATTTAAGTCCTTCAACCTAGACTTGTCATCTCCATAATAGTCACAGATCAAGAACTAAGGGATTCTCCAAGTACATTTTTAATTCATTACTCATTATTTCTGACACTGACATTTATCTGTCAGTTACAAATAATTTAATTTATCAACTATTTTTCATGGCATCCTTTCGGTTGTAAAATTAATTACAACATTATTTTATATATTATATTCCTTTTATCTCTAAATCTATAAAATATGTATAAAAATATTTAAATGTATCAGAAAGAGAATTTATTTTTCTTTAATATTATCAAGAAAAATTTTCAAAAAATAATATTTAGAAGATTTTTTTTCAAGAATCTTCTACTTCCGGTTGTCCAATTGTTACCAAAACCTTTTCAGATCTTCCCATGAATGTCCGATTGGGAAATACGTTGTTAAACAAATTTTAAGTCTTATAGTTTTTGAGTAACCGTCCTTCCAACATCCCACACACACACATCCACACACACACACACACACACACACACACACACACACACACACACACACAGACATCATCGTAAAAATGTTAAAATCGGATTGTAGGGACCTTAAAACGTGCTTATTCAATAAAATCTGGATATGCGATTTTTAGCATGAATCCAATACCTCTCTTAGCGAGAGGTAAAAATTATATCAAATTAAAAACTTAATGATCTTTATTATTTGTGACAACATAAAATTAAAAAAAATAATATTTAAAACTCTGACGTCACGAAGTGGTGGGGGATGTTTTCAACAGCGGGAAACTTCTATTGATTATATCTAAAGTTCTAGTGTAAAAAAATAAAAAGCAAAAATAGGGAGACTTTTTTACAGTTTCTTTCAGTTAAACAAAAATTTAAAATTTGTGAAATGACCTTATTCAATTCATGCAAATTATAGACTGATTAGCAAAATTAAGTGATAATACATAGCACAAATTTGCCAAAATGTTTGAATTTCTGAGTTTATTTAAAATTATTTACTTCAAATGATTTAAACATAATTTACTAATCTTTGAAAGTTTTCATACACAGTATATATTTGTATTTACGAGTATCTATTCAAATAAAAAGATAAAAATGTAAATTCTTATCGTGCTTTCGTTGTATGTTCCTGATACAAAGTGTGTCATAAATATCAGAATCCTATTCTCTGTATGGATCTTGCCTCCGTAGCTGAGTAAAATAAAATCACGCACACGAAAACACCGCGGACAGTTTTATTTGCCTGTGCTAGCAAGATTTAAGAATATATAAACCAACAACGCTGCTTATCCCTTGGTATTAAATTCTGTCACACGAAGAGAATGTTTATGACAAAGTAGAATTTAATTTTATATTGTCAAAATATAATGTTCTATTCAATTATTCAGTTCGCTTACAGCATAAAATTACTTGAGAAAAATTCATTACAGTGATAAAACATGAATTTATAAAATACATATATTTTATAAATAAATTATCAGCTAGCAAAAATAATGCAAAAGAATGTATAATTTTTCTATGGTCTTCATAAGCAGTTTTTATTTATGTGTTATCCGAATATAAAGCAAGACGGTAAAACTTGATTACATAGCATTATTTAACAATTATTAATTCATTTTCTTCGTTATTTACCTATTAGCAATAGAATACGTTCTTGTGAGGATCTATAACTACGAGTATGAGTACAACTGGCGAATATTTCATCTTCAAATTGTTTTAATTACGGGTGTAGAAAAAATATAATCAAATCAAAAATAGTATATTATGGAACAAGTGCGTGAAGCTGACCTGTAGTGATTGATTTGACAAGAGGATGGAGACTACGGCGCAAGCCGCAGACGATTTAACGCATATATTTCCCATTACAAGTATACTTTTTCTTCAACTGATTCAACAAAAGTAAAACTCAAAAATATTTTGCCTGTGCTGTCAAACAATTGTCAAAAAACAATCACAATGATAAGTATAGATACGAAATTTTTGTATAGCTAAATTACGGTTATAGACGAAACCAATTGTTAGACAGCTAAAGTAGTTCCCACGGGAATAATCCCTAAAATTCATCACAAAAAGTCTCAAAAAAATCCCTGTGATGAATCGCCCTAAATTGGGAAAAGCTGCCTTAGCCCAGTATATATGATTTTATCAAACAAAAAAACTAGGAGTCATAATAAAAAAAATCGATCGTGGCGTATTTCACGTAACCCGGCTGTAATAAAAAATGGTTTTTTCAAAACATCTCTTTGCTAGTTGGTATAATGAAAAGCAAATTATTATGGATTTTATAGAGGGCAAAATTCCTTACAATTTTTGTCTTGAACATTTTATTCTATGCCAATACATAACGACCTCCAACGAACTACTTCCAATTTTTACCTTTCGTCACCTTTAGGTAAGGAAGGTATTGTCTTTGGTCAAAAAAATTTGATAATGAGTTTTTAGTAAATACGGTCTATAGAATACAATTTTACCATTTTTACGATGATGTGTGTGTGTATGTGTGCGCGCGTGTATGTGTATGTATGTGACGTATCTTTCCTAGTTGATAACTTCAACACTACAATTCTAAAAATTATATTTCTTTTGTATTCCTTTTCTGTACATCCATATGAAGAGTTGATTAGATTTTGGTTATAATTGGTCAACCTAAAGTACCGTTATTTGAAGATTTTAATAGTTTTTCTTGAAAAAACGGTATTAAATATCATTTTTTGACATTTAATGTTATTATAAATATTTAAAAAATATTCAAATATCCATACGAATTGATTGCATTTTATACTTATACTTTATAGTGCAATTTACATAGGTCGTGTATGAAATAATTTTACTAGAAATATATAATCTTTTACAAAAAAATATGTATTGAATTTGTACATAACATACATAGACGGTAGGTAATGTGCTGGCTACATCAGATTTTTTATTATTTATGTTACCAATATACAAAGCAACAAGAATACATTCTCCTGCCTCGACAATGGTCTTAATTTGTTTTTATTATTCTATTTGTATTTTTTTAATAAAACATCTGGATTCAGTCAGAAGCTTTTATTTTTTAAGGGCATCTTAGTAACCGGCCTCGTATGTTAGAGTCGACTTTTAGTTTGATCTGCTATCTATTTATTGGTTGGAGAAAAAATGTTTTATACAAAAGTTATAGAAACTTTTGTTTTTTTCCAAAATTCATAATAGCTAATTTTGCTCTAACACGTCGCAATAAAAAGATATTTTAATAAATCCGATTTTGCTTGTCATTTTTCCAGGATAGAGGCGCTACCGAAAGTGTACCAAGGTTGATTTTTTTTAAGACCATTAAGATTTCTAAATATAGAAAGTAGCCGAAAATCAAAAATACCCATTTTTTGTAGGATAGAGTCTCATTTTTTAAACCATACTACGGGGCTAGGACGACATCCCAATTTAGGGACGTTCCGCAAGAGTTTATGGGATTTTTTTTTTTGTTAATTCTCACCCAAAATTTTCAATTATATGTAAGCTTAAAATATATAATAATTTTGTAGTTCCATTATTTTTTAATCAAGTCGGAGTATTTTTATTTTAAAACTTCTAATACCCGGCTTTTCAGTCACGGTGTAAACCAGAAATTTAGTTTAAGTTCAGGTTCAGGGTTTAAACTGTTTTTCAGTCTGGTTTAAACCATGAGCTCAGCTCAAATTTGACATGAACTGCCAACATTTCGAGCTTAAGTATTGAATTTTTGGTCACTGGAATGTTTTGACATTAATTTTATAATTCATTTATTTATTTTGCCATCTTTGGTTGATATACTGATGTTTTGTCATATATATTGACATTACAATAAGGTATTAAAAATACAAATATAATGCCAAATAGTTAATGTACCAGGGTTCAAATAACCATGTAGAAGTTGAAGAATCCTATAAATATACACAATAAAAAAAAAATGGAAACAAAATATTATGAATGAAGATATTGTTAATTTTATTGAATATCTTGGCCAAGATAGGATACCAAAAATAATACGACCTAGAAATTATTCAGTTTGTTCATTAGGATGATTTTGATATCGATTGAAGAAATTAACAGTTATTATGAATACTTTAAGGAATTGTATCAAACATGTACTCGTACTAATTAGCCAGTAAAGATGTGTAAAATAAAAATACATTAATAAATTAATGAATATTCAGGAATTCAGCGGTGACAGCTGAACAAATGTTACTTTTAACATTCGGTTTTCTACTACAAGTCTTGTATTTTTTATTATTTACACTGGTAGGTGTAACTTGAATATGCGGACTGCCGCTGGTAGATTAAAAAAACATTTTTCGTTTACAAATATTTATTTTGAGCTTTTCTTTTCATTTTTATACTTATTTTTAAATACTACAGAAATTCGACACATATTATTTAAGTTGATTATTAATTTCTTCTCAACACTTTTCTTTATCCTCCCAAAATATTTTGTCGGTCTTTCTACATTTTTTAATAGTTTTTTTGCTGTATGTATCAAAATGTCAATTTCTTCAGGAGAAAAATTTGTGCCTCTCTTATTATTAAGAGACGTCTGAATTAATGGATCAGTTGGAAAGTAATCCAGTTGATCCAGTTGAAGATAATTAATTATATTTTACCATATTTATGAATTTATTATATTTGTATTGTTTAATTTATATATATATATATATATATATATATATATATATATATATATATATATATATATATAAATATATGTCAGCATGAAGTAACGGAATATCAAAATGACATTAATGATCAAAAAATTAAAAGAAAGCCGCAAATCGAGAAAAAGTTGATATTTGAGAGAAGTAATAATATTTTGAATAGTATGTTCAAAACTGTTAAAAGTTTGAATACATGATCATAACAATGTATCCAAGATGCTGGAGGATATGAAGAAATTTGACATTATCCACATTTTTCTGATTAGAAGGTGGAGCACAAATGACCTGGGGGTCACAGAGAACCTGTCATTAAAATTTTTTACTATCAATTACTCTATAGGGTGTCATTACAGTTTGTATGACAGTTATACATAAGTCAGGACGCAACTTCGGAAGATATTGGAAATAATTTATATAATAGTATTAATTTTGCTAAATATCCTGCATGATTTATAATGTATATAGCTTCTTTAAGTAAATTTACTTTATGGTTATAATTAGACTAGACAAGTTTATGTTCACATTCTTTTAAGCACATGTGTCGGGGCAGAGATGATTACGCTTCGCGGAGGCACATGGGACCGGGTTCTATGTGCCCCCTATGTTTTTGTAATAAATTTATTTAGAAAACGCTATTGCAGATACATTTAGATTTTCTATATCATTAATTAATTTGTATTTCTTAGATGGTTTGAAAACTACAAAAATAAGAAACTAGAACCTAGTTAGAGCAGTGCAGACATGGAAAAGGCTGATCTGGTGTGCTCCTTCCCATAGGGCACACAGGATTTTTTTTCTTATTTGTAATTTTTACCTATACTAAACGATACACTATTCATAAAAAAATACATATATGTAAATCACACATGAGGAGATATGCTAATGAAATTGAAAAAAAAATTATACGAGGCAAAAAAATTACAGATCCTGAAACGTTAACGTGTCCCCTATGCCCCACCTTCCCCTACATTTTCTAAATTATTTAATTAAAAGAAAAACATATAATCTCAATATTTGTTTATTTAAATTAAATAAAAATATTTCATCTTTTTATATACAGGGTGTTTGGCGTAAGTCCGGCATCACGAATATTTCGTTTATTTTGAGAGATACAAAAAAATGTTAATAAGCAAAGTTAAACTAGACAAAAGGACTCATAAGATGATCATAGCAGAAATTTTGTATCACTTTTGGTTTTAGCGGAAATGGGTACAACTTTAAATCTAACATAGGGAATCGGTGTTTTTATATATTTTTTCAGAATATACATAAAATTAGCTTCACAATAATACCAAATTATTATAGTTTTACTTTAACCATTTCAAAATGGCGACCATTTATTCTTAAAATATGTATTAATAAAATTCCATACAAAATAAAACATAGCAAGCTATGAAAACAATTTTATTATCTTATAACAAAAGAAAAGAAGAAATTAAAAAAAACATTAGGTGTGAGGTATTATTTTTTTATTTTTTAGCATGTTATCTTATAACAAAAGAAAAGAATTTACTTACATTTGTGATAGTGACAATTTCTTGTAATAATTAAATAATTATGGGTCAAGTGAATTACACAAATGAAGAAATGGTTGATATGATTTTAATATTCGGAGAATGTCAAAGAAATTCTGTTAGAGCACTTCAACTTTATGGAGAGAGGTATCCTCACCAACGACAACCGAGAAGACAATATTTTAATGAAGTTGTTAATAAATTGAAAACACATGGATCATTTAAACTGAAAAATCGACGTGCAAGAAGAGAAAATGAAGTAGATAATCATCGAGATGAAGAAGAAGAAAGAATATTAGCTTACATTAATTACAATCCTGAAGTGTCGGTGAGGGAATTAAGTAGAGAATGCATGTTGGAGAGCATTCAAAATTTAAAAAAAAAACATACTTTTAATTCTTATAAGATGCACATTAGTCAATTTCTTAGGGAATATGACTATGATCGTAGAATAAATTTTTGCAATTGGTTTTTACAAATGTGGCAGAGATACCATTCGCTAAAGGTGTTGCCCTGTAACTTTATAGTGCTCTGTAGCAATCATCTGATTTCTTCACACTCCTTTTAATTATCTCCCGCTTTTATAAAGCCATTAGTTTGGGGAATTTTGGGCTTGATGTTCATGTTGAAAATCCCATTCTTCCGAAAATTTTGAGAATTTTGATCGTAGCATAGGTCCAAAATGTGAGCCATTGTCGTAATATAGCACGCCTGCATAACCATGCCGCGCAAATATTGATTTTAAGTGAGTAATCACTTCCGTTTCTTTTAACGTTTTTAATTGTCGTATCTCAGGATACCTCGAATAAAAATAAATCACAAGCAGGTACCATTTTGGTCCAAATGGAATAAGTCCATAGCAATTTTTTGCCATGATCTCTTTGGGAATGCCGATGGCATCAACGGTTCATGTGCATTTGATGAATCCATTTATACAACGAGTACGTTCTTTTATAAATACCTCAATATCGGCTGATATTCCTGGCCACCAAACCGATGACTTTGCTCTTGCACGGCATTTTACAATTCCCTGATTCTCAAACCCTTCATAAGGAGTCCATCTTCAATCGTGATATCGTCTTTTGACTGCCAGTATTCTCTGATATCTGGAGTAATTTCGTGTTTACCCGGCCATCCATTTTGCCTGTATTTTCTCAGCTTGACGCATATTGGGTCTGCTTCTTGTGCGTCCATGATTTCTGCAAGCTTTTGGTCTGTTACGGGTAGATGTTCTGTTGTAAAATGTTGAAAACCACCCAGAAAGATGTACACAAGAACAAGATACACAGGAACACAACACAAAATTAAGAACAAGAACGTACAAAATTATTTATTTAAACTGAACACAGAACGAAAGCTACAACGAAAACTGAACTGACAAAATGTACACAATAACAAACAATTTATTTATATTTTTATGACATGCTATGATTTGAACTACTTTAAACAAACTTGATCCAATTACATATTTACAACATGTTCCTTTATCATCTGCACAAATGCCATAACGACGTTTACAATGTCGTCATCATTATCATGGTCTTTTTCCAATTTTGGTAACGGATGCCTTGAAAGAAAATTAGCTGAACCCAAGTCCTTGCCTAGCACATGTCTAATGACATAGTGATTAGGGTTAATCGCAATCTCAATCGCTGAAGTTCCTAAGTGAGCTCATCGAGTTCTTTTGACTAAAAGATGGGTACCAGAGGCAGAGGCTTATGGTCCGTTTCTAAGTGGATTGTTATGCCAGTTACAAAATCTTTGAACCTTTCTAACGCCCAAACGAGTGCATACAATTTGTGTCCAATTCTTTTGACATTTTGTCAACGTCTTACTCGCGTACGCTATTGGTCTGTATTTTCTGTTGTCTTGTTTTTGTTTAAGTATTGCGCCGACACCGTATGATGGTTCATCAGATGTAATTACCGTTTTTTTCTTCGGGTCAAACCAGGCGAGTACTGGAGCTTTTGTAAGTTCTTCCTTGATGGCTTCGTATGCTGCTTGTTGCTGCGGTCCCCATCGGAATTCATTTTTGTCCCTCAGTAAATCATTGAGTGCATGTGCCTTTGTTGCTAAGTTTGGAATGAAACGGCCCAGATAATTTACTGATCCAAGTAGGCTTCATAGCTCTGAAACATTTTCTGGCTTCCCCATATTCTTCATGGCTCTCATGCGGTCTTCGTCAATGTGTACGCCATACTGATCAATTATATGCCCAAGGAACTTGATTCTTGTGACACCGAATACACATTTCTCTGCGATCAATGTGACTTCTGCCTTCAGTAGACTTTCTAAAACTTTTAGCATGTGTTCCTCATATTCAGCGATTGTGCTCCCATAGATAAGCATATCATCGATGTTGATCTGTACGCCATCCAGTCCTTCAAGAATTTGCATCATTATTTTTTTAAAGAACTCGAGCGCCTCATTGATTGCAAAAGAAAGTCTTTTGAACATATATCGTCTAAAAGGTGTTATGAACGTAGTGAAACGTTGAGATTCTTCATCGAGCTCACATTGCCAGAACCCAGGATTAGCGTCCAGCTTCGAGAAATATTTGGCTTTCCCAAGTCGACCTAATAGGTTTTCCCTGGCTCGCTTAGGATGAATTTCTCGCATTACGTAACGGTTCAGCCTTACGTAATCTACGCACATGCGGATCGTCCCAATTGGTTTTGGAGCTAGGACCAAACCCGCACACCAATCTGTAGGCTCTTCTACTAGTACGATAACTCACATAGATTGCATGTTATTATTGAAGTATGCTTTAATTTCTTCTAATAGTGGAATTGGTATTCTACGAGATGACGTTAAGGCATACGGACCGGCATCAGGTTTAAACGGATTTTGTATAGTACCTTGATTTTGCCTAAACCATCGAATAATTTCGGATATTTGATTTTCGGATCGAATGACATAGTTGTCATCTCCATTTCTACCGCATCAACGTCTGTTCGCTTAAGTATTCCGAGGGCTTCGCAAGTATTACCATCAAGCAATAATTTACTCTATATTTACTTCCTTCAGAAAAGATCCTAAAGACTGAATTTCTCCTCTGTTAGCGTTTAGCAATCTTCTTATAGGTTTCCAAAATTTTATGCTATGAAAGTAAACATAAAATATTGTGTCGGATATGCAGGTTACTTCTGCACCTGTGTCCGCTTTAATAAGTATTTTAACATTGTCTATCTCCAGCGTAACTCCCCATTGTCCAAATTTGTTTGTGATCGTATTGATTGTAGAAATAAATGTATCTTCCTTGTCATCGATCCTTTGGACAGCTACATTTCTGCATACCTGAAGTGGTGACCTTTGCATTTGCATTTGTGGCACGTTGCTTTTGTGGCTGGGCAATCTTTGTAGGCATGAGATTGGCCGCCGCACCTACCGCAAGACATAGTTTTTCGATTGATATGAATTATCCTTCTTCCTCTGGTTACTGTCTGGCTTATTTTACCAGAAATTAGCTTTTTTAAATTTACATGTGTCAACTTGATCAACATTTTTCGGATTGTTGGCCTCATTGAGTTTAATCTGCTCCGAATGTTTTGTCGTCTGGATTGTAATAGCTAGAGTTAGGTCACTGCACAACTGTAATTTGTCAGCCATTTGGCGATCGCGAATTCCGTTGACTATTTTGTCCCTTGTGAATTTTAGCAAAAAAAAATTAACTTGCTGACCACAAGACTATAACGCTAAACACGAAAATTAAATTCAAATCTAGTGACTATCGTCACGATTATAATAATCAAGAAAATAATTGAAAGTAACTTTAAAATTCAGTACAATCATACATTTATGATCACAACTTAACATTCTGCTACTAAATTTTTCCATAACTGCCATATAATTTACGCAGGATAATTTCGTATCTTAATATTTTCATTTTTTGCAATTTCATACGGGTGTGCAAATATCTTTTGTCATGAAAATCGCGTTATTCAATTGACAGCAGATATATAGAAATAATTAATCATTCTACAATTTTCTATGAGTGAAACTCTCCATGAACATGTAAAAATAGCACTCATATTTACTAATTAATACTATCACACTTTGAGATTTCTGCATTAGGCAATAAAATATTAATTTATTTTTTATCATATGCACTTGTATATCGCCTTTTTGTGCTAGACAGAGAATTGTTCTTCAAAAACGATTAATTTTTTTAGCTCATTTTGACTAGTTCTTTCATTAGAGGCAACAAAATATGCATGTAGGCAAACGCTACATCTACTCACTCTTATAGTAATACTATGCTGTCTCTAGTCACTACATTCAATATTTTTTCATTAGAAACAAATCGATGACAAAGTATTGCTAATATAAATCAAGTGGAAATTGTATCATGATCGTATCTAGAACAGAGATTTATTTAAATGAGTCAATTAAAAAACATGGTTATAATCAGTATTGTATCGTTATTTTATCGCTAAGTAAAACCAAGCTAAATAAACAATTTTTAAAATTCTGCTAATGATATACATTGTAGTGGAGTTTATACATAAATAAATAATCATATCTGTTATAAATTAGTGACATTATTTATATTTTTTTACCTTTTCACTAAAAAGTAATAAAATGATGCATCACAGTAGGAGGAACGTTTAATAAGCTAAATCTAGCTAAGCGTATATGTTTCTAAACCATAAGACATTCGAAGTAAAATGGAAACTATTGTTGCAATAAAACTTGCTATAAAAGTAATTTGTATCCGCAAGTGCCTGCACTATAAAAACGCTATTAGCACTGGTACGACACTATCCTATGCATAAGTATTTGAGTTTGGTGACCTTCAACATGCTCGCTTTACGCACCAGAATAGGCGTACACAATATATCTGTCTTTCAAAATGATAAAAAATACAGTTTTTCAGGCTTTAAATATATGTATAGTGAGAACACGACCGACCGCCTCATTTTATTGAAATAAAATAATTCTTTCCTCAAAATTGGTTTCTTTATAATCACTTATGGTTGGATTGTATTTATAAAACTATTAATATATCCTAAATAATCTGAAAAGCAATTAATTCTTTCAATTTAAAATTAATTTGTTAAATACATTAATTTTTTAAGGTTGTTTTTTATATAGTATTCATTAGAAAACTTTTCCGGTTTGAATTAAAATGTAAACATATAGAAAACACCTAAAAACTAATTCAAAAATAAATCCATTTGATAAATATAATAATTATTCTAAAATAATAAAACTTCTTAAAAATTACGTATAGACTTTAATGTAACCATAACATAATGAGACGGTTTATATAAATGTAATCTAAATATCTTTTTACAATTAAATTATCTTTATTATTATTTACACAGCCTTTTACACTGACATAGTTAGGCATATCGGGATATGCCCAATCTCCTTGCTTTTCCCCCTGCCTGTTCTAAATTTAGGCACACATAACCATGAGGAGAACATGGACGACAATACATACAAGAGTGTCGCTTCTGTATATTTCTGTGCTATTAGTGGCTTGTTCAATTGAAGAAAATAATGTGTAGTTGCTATATAAAAAGATTATACATTGCATTATTTCTATATATGTACATATATATACAGGGTGGAAACGAACTTAATGTCATAAATTTAAGGGTGAGTAGTATAACATGTGTAGATTACGAAACAGAAATAATTTTTTAAAAATTCGCATATTTAAGGGTAGTTTTCATGAAACTAACATTTTTTGTACCACTGAAACACTGGCAACGCATTTGCATTATTTTATCTATTATACAATTATTTTCGTTAAAAATGCTATTTAATTAAATTATTAAGAATAATATCTTATACAACTAATTTTGAATGTATTTTTGATAACTATATTTTTAATGAAATATGAATTAAAACAGCAGTAAAAAAAAGTTTCCTTAAGAAAAGTCGAATTTTCGTTTTTCGAATTTTAAAAAAATTCTTTCAGTTTCGTAATCTACACATGTCATACTACTCACCCTTAAATTTATGACAATAAGTTCGTTTCCACCCTGTGTATATATATATATATATATATATATATATATATATATATATATATATATATATATATATATATATATATACCCGACTTTTTATGAAATAAACCCTTATGAAAAGAATGATTTTGTTTGATGAACAAAAAAAGGCCAAAACGAGCGAAGCGAGTTTTTCAAATTACGCGAATCAAATAATATCACATTTTCATAACGTGTTATATATAATTTTTTATAAAATAATTTTAAAATTCACAAAAATGTAGGTTTTTCTATGACAGCTCAAGACATAAATTTCAAAATCAATTTACCAACGCGTTGTAAAAAGAAATGAATTTAATTTAATGCTTATGTTATTGCATGCGTTATCATTGAAAATATATTCTGAATGTGTTCTGATACCCATATAGATTTTCCTTCTTATGTAGAGGAATTAAATGTGATTCAATAATTCACAAATTAAAATTAAAAAGTCATTATTGATATATTCTTGTTTCTTTTATTATCAATTCGTCAGTTGTGTAATATTCTATTACGCGAATACAAAACTCACCAGTCTTTATTGGACAGATCAGCCATTTTCATTATTTTTCACGACATAAATGAAAGAAAATAAATCTTTTAACTTATAAATAAACGACTTGAAGTCTATCAACGACGAGTAGTTTTTATTTTGTCAAAAAGAAATAGTATAATGGTTTTTCTTCTTCTTTCGTCAAAATTTCCTACGGCTCATTAATAGAGAAACACTATATTATGATTTGTGTTCTTATTTATCATTAATTTATTTGAGTGAAATAAACTATCAGCCGCAGAATCTGAATATTTCTCTTCTTTTGACAGTGAGCATCTGTTTTTAGAGCTGTTTAGTACTACAGCATCATCAACATACAGGATAACTTTATAATAATGTACACTACGTGAAAGGTCGTTTATATAAATTAAGAAGAATGTTGGGTCTAGATGAGAGCATTGCAGAACTCTATGTGTAACACGATTGTGATTAAGATTTGTCTTTATAGTTTGCAAGCGATTTTCAAGATAAGATTTAATTAGCTGTAAACTTATTCCACTGACCGTAGAATATGCTAATTTTTCCTGACATACACTATCAAAGAATTGGTTTAGGTTACGTAGGGTTGCGAAGATATGCATGCTATTATCAAAATTATTTAAAATAAAATTAGATTTTCTACTGCATTGGCAGTTGACCTAATTTGCCTACATCCAAATTGATCAGTATGTAAAATGTATTGTTCTAAGTGTTCAATTAATCGATTGTGAACTACAATTTCAAATACTTTAAATAAAGGCGGAATAATTGAAATTGGTTGGAAACAGAAACAAAAATTTATACTATGAGTCAGAGGTATGTAAATTTGAGAATTTATATTTTTTAAGCAATATGAGCTAATTTCATAGATATCAGAGCTTCTGTTACTGTGTATTATGCCCACATGCATTGTACATTCTTTTTACACTCAGCATTTCATTCTTTTTTCATTTTACATCCCCAAGAATCACAGGTAAAAAAAACTAGTTAATATGAACTAGAAAAAGAATGGTATGAATTAGGCATAAGTATAATTTTAAAGTTATGTGAAACAATGGCAAAAATTATCCAGTAGTTATTTTTGAAACATTTTGTGGGTAGAGGTTATTAATATGCACATATCCAGTGTTATGAATCTATAGTTAATAGATTCTGATATTAGATATTGATAGTGTAATTTGAACCACGGTCTTACTATAAACCATTACAATTCATAATTGGATTACATTTGCTTACAATACTGTATATATGTTTACTGATTTGTCTTACTACATAATCTGAACATTTACTAGCTCTAGTCTCGCCATGGCTGGGATTTAAATGTCAACAAACTAAATGAAAATTATGATGAGCAAACAAGGCACAATAATTATTTTGATAGATAAGGAAAATATGGAATTTTTCAGTGAAGAATATAAAATAATAATGTTCGATTCGCAAATTATACAATTTATATATATATATATATATATATATATATATATATATATATATATATTGCCCATTTAATGCCAATTGTCAATTTTTCATTCAAAATTTCAAGATTTTCTAATTACACGTAGTTAATTTGTCACCAGGAGTGTAGAATTTACTTGTCGAGGAAAATAGACCACATGGAATTGGAAAATCACTAAATATAGAATGAGAAATTATGATACTTGACATCTATATACATCATTACTAGCTATCATTCTGACATGGGCCCCCATATCTGCTTGTCAAGGTCAACAAAATCACATGAGTGCTCGCGCCCTATTGTATTTAACATTTCTTGTATACCTATACTCCACACCAAAAATTCTATATCTATTCCTTATATTTAGATTGTTTAATTTTAAATTCATTTTATGAAGAAATTTTGTCCTCTTCTAATTTTTTGAAATGTTTCCAATTCATTGTCAGGATTGATAGTATGTTTGAAGGATATATGTAATATACCTATAATTTTAAATATTTAACTATTAATACATTAAGAAATAATATAATGTATGTACTTCCCAGAAAAAGTTTTCAGTAATGTCACCGGATTTCTGACACTGACATGTATCTGTCATTTACAAAATTTAAATTTTCAACAATTTTCCATGGCATTCTTTCGGCTATAAAATTTATTATAACAGATTATTTTATATATTATATTTCTTTTATCTCTAAATCTATAGAATATATAATAAAATATTTAAATGTATCAGATAGAGAATTTAATTTTCTTTAATATTGCAAAGAAAATTTTTCAAAAAATATTATTTAAAAGATTTTTTTCAAGAATCTTCTACTTCCGGTTGTCCAATTGTTACCAAAACCTTTTCAGATCTTTTTATGAATGTCTGATTGGGAAATACGTAGTTAAACAAATTTATAGAGATGCGCATTTTTCGTAAAAATGAAACCCGACCCGAACGGTTCCCGACAATGAACCATCCCAACCCGACCCGACCCGACCGGTACCTGACCCGAACTGACCCGAACCCGACCCGATCTGAACAGAATCAGACCCGAACCCGACCCGACCCGAACTGAACCAACCCGACCCGAACTGAACCAACCCAACCCGAACTGAACCAACCCGACCTGAACTGAACCAACCCGACCCGAACTGAACCAACCCGACCCGAACTGAACCAACCCGACCCGAACCCGACCCGAACCCGAACCCGACCCGAACCCGAACCCGACCCAAACCCGAACCCGACCCGAACCCGAACTCAACTCTAACCCGACCCGAATTGAAACAATCCTTTGTTTGTCTGGAGGTAATGATTAATTATTATTAATATATATTTCAATTAGTCTATTTGAGTAAATATTATAATTATAATTATAAAATTATGCCTTCTATCAGTATAAATGAGTTTGAAAGGAAAATGTACGTTCAACCTAGCAAGAAGTTACAGCAAGGACGTATTTAAATTTAGCTTGAATCCAAATCAACATTATCCTCAACATTGCCATTTAATATTTTATTTTCTGCTTTTTAAAAACAAACTATATTTCTCTTTAAAATGTGCTGCACTAATAAACTAGTTCTTCGAACATATTCCAGTGGCGCTACAGTAATTGTTTGCGAAGGGATAGTTGAAAAGACTGAATTCGATCTACCATTTCAATTCTCGATTAATTTTTCGAGATCAGCTGAATTCCCATTATATTGAAATAAATATAAATGCTGATAGAGAACTTTTATTTTTGGATAATAAGCATATGTAAATACATAAACAAATCCCTCCGAAAACTTCTCTCTACGGCTATGCAAGTTTTCAGAAGGGATTATCGAAAGGTTTATTGAGGTCTTTCTGTTGTTAGCTATTGTTAGAGAAGTAAATTTTGTTCCAGGTACAAAGCGTGCAGCATTCTATGAGCACTTTAGTAAAGTTACCTATATCGTTGAGTGAATAATATATATTACACTACATACATTATTCACTCAACGGTTATATCTAATTTTTCTAGCGGATTTATTTGCCGCATCCTTGACAATCCAACACTATTCTTGTAAATTTTGATTTATTACTCCAGCTCATTCCGAAACGAAGTATAATGAGAAATTATACAAAATTTAAACCAAATGGAGGTAGAAATTATCTGGGATTGGGTAAATTCTATAATACGAGTAAAACTAGAAAATATCGGGCAAAGTAAATACAAATTACATACAGCACCCATCACCCAAGGAGGTCACCCGGCTGAACACATTAATTTATTATAATCTCTTCTTCAATGGGGAATGGGAAAATTCTTTGATAAAAGGAAAATAAATACCTGGTAATCAAAAATTCATTCTAAGTGGTCATCTGGCTTTGGCTTAACATAAAAAATACTATAATCTCTTCTTCAACAAAGTACGGTACGCACGACTGTATTTCTTTGAAGTCACATTTTAAAATTACCAGTTGTATAAAATTCGGAAAATATGTAGGTACATGTACATACTCATATTATTTAGCATATGCAATATTTGATTTTCTCAAAAAATAAATATGTAAGCTTGCACTTAATATGTATGTTTCGTATTTTCCGACCTTTGCGTAATAATACAAAGTAGTTGTATTTACATATGTATTTTGAATGGATATTGACATTTGTATAATTTTTTAGAATATAATATATGTATACGAAAAGTGTAGCTTAAAACTTTTCAGTCATCTTCCGTTAATAGAAATAAAAAAATAAATTATGGTAAATGGTATCCTATGAACTAGCGGTTGGCCGTCGGCACGATTAGAAGTAAAAGTAAACCGAGATGAACCAACCCGACCCGAGCTAAACCAGAGCCGAACCCGAGCCGAACCCGACCCGAACCCGAACCCGACACAACCCGTACTGAACCATCCCGACCCGACCGGTTCCTGACCCGAACTGAACCAACCCGACCCGAACTGAACCAACCCGACCTGAACTGAACCAACCCGACCCGAACGGTTTCTGACCCGAACCCGACCCGACCCGAACTGAATCAACCCGACCCGAACCCGAAATGAACCAGCCCGACCCGAACTGTAACCAACCCGAACTGAACCAGCTCGACCCGAACCCGACCCGAACTATTTATCTTGATCACAAACGTGACCCGAAACCCGACGGTGGTTCGGGTCGGATCGGGTCGGGTTTCGGGTTCGGGTCGAAAATGCGCATCTCTACAAATTTAAAGTCTTATAGTTTTTGAGTAATCGTCCTTCCAACATCCTACATACATACATACACACACACATACATCCCACACACACACACACACACACACACACACACACACACAGACATCATCGTAAAAATGTTAAAATCGGATTGTAGGGACCTTAAAACGAGCTTATTAAATAAAATCTGGATATGCGAATTTTAGCATGAATGCAATACCTCTCTTAGCGAGAGGTAAAAATACCATCACCTTTGAACAAAAGAAAAACGATATTCTCACATACTTAATTTTTTCATTCAGTATATTCATATTCATTTTATTTTTTAATAAGATAACATACTATTTTTTACTACCATTGTAAAGCAAATTTTATTTACTTTTCAAATACAAATAAAATAAACTATATTCCATTTGAAATTTCAAAGATGGTATCACATAGTCCGGAACCGGAAGTAATAGAACGATTCTTGATACGGCTTTTATTGCACTTCTACGATTACAAATTCGAAAATATTGAAGGATATAATTTAAAAGAAAGAGAATGTTTTTTCTAATTTTGTGTAAATAAGTAGGCTGAATGTTGTTATGATAATTACAGTGATTGTTGTTGCTAGGTACTGTTATTATGTTGTTATGAATACACTTATAAATATACAACAAATTAATACAGACGTCATTTTCTTGTCTCTTGCATTAATTTAATTTCAGATTGGCTGATTTTAAACAGGAAGTTTAATTTTTAATAAGAAAATTCCCAAGATTGTGTGTCCACCCAATTTGGATTTAAACTACATACTTCAGAATGTACTAGCCCCATGTTAACTACACTGCTGCTAGCAAGTAAATGAAATCCCCACCACAATTTTAAGACCTGGCTATTGGGCATCCCAGAATCGTTTACGAGACGCTGGTCGGACTTTAATATGTTTTATATACAACCGGTAAATAAAGTTAACTTTATTCTTATCAAAATCATTAATTAATGTGCTTCATTATTTACCGAGGGAAATAAAAATGACAAGTACTCCCTAGGGAAATAAAGTGATTCAAGGCCATTGACAGTGTCACCTAGGAATGATTTTATTTTCTTCGTGTTCAATTCTTAATTGATATTAACATACGAATATGTAGAATATTATCGATTATAATTATTTTGAAAAAAAATATAATTGTTTTTGTGAAAAATTAAAAAATATATATATTTTTCGTTTATAAGAATTTACTTCATTTTTACTAGTTTCACATGTTGTTAGTCTCTTTTGTAAGCTAAATAACATTTTTTTCCGTTTGTATACAATATATTGTATATAACACGGGAGTAAAGTGCCATTATTTGCCTCAAGCGATTGCATCCCTCGGGCTACGCCCTCAGGATTCAATATTCGCTCTCGAAAAATAATGACGAACTTTACTCCCTTGATATATAAACTACTATTATATTCATCTGAAATAATTATTATTCTTGTATTTTTAATATGACTTGACAAGAAAAATTACCTTGTTTTTAACTGCTTAGCAAATTATTATATTACAAACCAGACGTAAATGCAAGCATATTTAACAGTCGTGTTATAAATTTCTGACGTTAACATAGATACCTACAATGTTGTTTCACTTAAATGTTAACGGTTAACAAAATATCTATTTTCTGTTTATTGAAAATGAACGTAGGAGAAAATTCTTACATAATTTTGAATTTTTTCAGACTGCATTTCTGCAATGTTTTTATGGTTTTTTTTCTTATTCTAATTCTATGTTAAAAAAATATTAAATGCAACTAAAGGAATATAAGGAAATATATTTTACTCAAAGACTGTGAAAATAATCATATTTCCGAAATAAAATAATTTATCTACGATAGTGCGTAAAACTAACGTATTATTAGTTTTAAGTTTGTAAACCGATTGTTTAGTAACATGATTTCATTAATCAGGGGTTGCCAAGCAACGACTGATCAAAATTGTTAAACACGCTAAATTTACAAAACCGGGATGAATATTTTGTTATTATGGCAAACTTCTTATTTAATAATATAATAATAATTCATAAATAAAATATTTTTTAAATATTTAATGGATTAGATTCTATCGTATATAAAAATATTGTACGATACACGCACGTAAAGCTTCTTTAGTCATTCCCGAGTCTTAAACACCACACTGCGCTCGTGTTTTAATTTTGATCCATTCGTGATTAAAGAGTATCTTTACGTACTTGTATCGTAAATAACTATTAAACAATACAGACTTATTAATGTAGAATCGGAAAGAAAATCAGCTGAATATATTTTTTTATTTCTACGGTACGGTCTTTCCGAACATGCGTAAAATTTACATTATATTTTATATTATGTAACTCTTTTGCTAAAGTCTTTGGTGAATTAGGATTAGTGACACAAAGAGGTAAAGTTATTGTGAGAAAGTGGTAGACGGTAAATTTTCTTTGTGATCGAGCGTGTGAGACATTCAAGTGTAGTTATACTAGTAAGTCAAAGAATAAAGCCATTTGTCCTGATTTATGGTTGTACTTCTTGTCCTGTTTCATTCAAGAGAGAATATTTTCCAATCTTCTGTGTCCGTTTCTGCCCCAACAACGGAATCCAATAGTTATCTCTAAAGAGGAAACTTTTATAATCCTGTGGATATGTAACCACCCCCTAAGACAGGTTATTGTAAGCTAATGCAACCACTTTGTAACCCGCCTTAAGGGATGAGTTAAGATTTACTGTGTCTTGATCTGTTAATTTCGCAATATGTGCGCAAATATTGATTTTACGAAATAACCTTAAGACATTTTCTTCAGTACATTCCTTAAATAACGTAAATTTAGTTCCCAAACTGCATATTAAATCCAGGATATTAGACTCACAACTACCCATATGCTTACTAACAAAAGACATTTTTATTTTAAGTTTATAAAATTTATTTTTGTTACAAAATTGTACTCCGCGAGTATTCCAAATATATTGTTTACTCTGGACTGGCAAATTTACCCCGAAACAGCTGTCACTAATTTGTGAACCAGCGAAAGAAAAAAAAATCCCACCGTTTGTGACCAGGGGTAAAAAAAAATCCTAATCGCTGCCACCAATTTGTAACCACCCCCTAAGACAGGTTATTGTAAACTAATGCAACCACTTTGTAACCCGCCTTAAGGGATGAGTTAACAAATAATATTTAATGTGAGTTCTTGCCAGCCGGGAGGTACAATTAAGTATTATTCTAAATAATACATATAATAATAAAAGTATTACTTACTGTTGATGTTGATTGGCTGAAATACTTGAATATGGTAGAATAAGAAATATGGTTGTTTACGAAGATATAACATAATAAATATAATTAGGAATAAGGTGTAAATAATGTTACACTACCCATTATAGGGTTTCCGCCTTCACTAGACCATTGTTTGTACACTATTCAGTTACGACCCACGTACACACTGTATTCTTCACATACCCACTAACTACAATATTGTGGATAGGTCTGTTATGGCCAGCACAATACCTCTCACCACTTCCGTTTTTGCTTACATAAATATAGAGCGCGAGCAGTCATGTGAAATTGTTAGCCTCGACAAGCAGAAATGCGAGCCCGTGTCAGAATGACAATTAGTACTTATGTACAAAGATGGTAAATGTCAGAACTTTTCATTAAAAATTTCAAGATTTTCTAAATTCACGTAGTTAATTTGTCACCAGGATTGTGGAATTTACTTGTCGAGGAAAATAAAACACATGGAATTGGAAAATCACTATATTCAGAATGAAAAATTATAATATTTAACATCTATGTACATCATTACTAGCTATCAATCTGACACGGGCCCCCATATCTGATGGTCACGGCCAACAAACTTACATCTATTCTTTATATTTAGATTTTTACCTTCCATCACCTTCAGGTAAGGAAGGTATTGTCTTTGGTCAAAAAGTTCAATGAGAAGTTTTTAGTGAATAAGCATGTTTTAGGGTCCCTATAATACGATTTTACCATTTTTACTATAATGTCTGTATGTATGTGTGTGTGTGTGTGTGTGTGTGTGTGTCTGTGTGTATGTGACGAAAGTTTCGGATCTCATAACTTCAATGCCACGATTCCAAAAATTTTTTTTTCGTATTCCTTAAGTTTACATCCAGAAGAACAAAGATTTTGGTTATAATTAGTGAACCGGAAGTAGCCTCATTTGAAGATTTAATAGTTAAATTTGATTTATTAACATTTAACGTCATTATAATTTAAAGAATATTTTATTCTCTATACGATTTGATTGCATTTTATACATCATATTCAATAGATATAGAGTTTAAGGAATTTTAAAGAAATTAAATTTTATAAATCAGCCAACTATGCTAAACATGGAAACTACTAACATATTCATATAATTCAAATTGACAGATGTCAGTATCAATAAAAATTAAATTAATGTGGCATAGATGAGGATATTAAAGTAGATGTTGGGGAAGACAGGGAAAGATAGGTAAGGATATAACTCTAGTGTTACAAGTTTCTAGAAAGATACGAGCGAGATGATTACATTGGTTTGAAAATGTCATGAGGAGAAATGAAGAATATATTGGATGAAGAATGAATATAGTAATAGAAGGTTGAAGAAACAGAGGAAGACCAAAGAAAAGATGGAAAGAAAAGGAAATGAATAAGAACGACACGTAAAACAGAAATGAGTGGACGAAGAAAATAAAAAATAGCGACCCCTAACGAATGGGGAAAGCTAAAGAAGAAGAAGATGTTAGTGTCAATTGCAATTTGCATAGTTTGTTTATGAAATAATTTTACTAGAAATTTAGAATCTTTTGCAAGAAAATTTATGTATGGAATTTATACATAATACACAGGATTGACGGAAGGAATTGTGCTGGCCACAACAGATTTTTTGATTTTAAATTTATTCTATGAAGAAATTTTATCCTCTTCTAATTTTTCGAAATATTTTCAATTCATTGTCGGGATTGACAGTATTTTTGAAGGGTATATGTACTATACCTATAATTTTAATATGTAACTATAATACAATAAGATATAAAATAATGTATGTACTTTCCAAAAAAATCTTCAGTAATGTCTCTGGATTTTTGACATTGACATTTATCTGTCAGTTACAAACATTTTAATTATTCAATTGGTTTCCATGACATTATTTGTGCTGTGAGATTTATTACAACAGATTGTTATATACCTTATATTTCTTTATCTCTAAATTTATAAAAAAAAAAACCGATAAATTGTTTATATGTATCAGACGGGGAATTTACTCTTCTTTAATACAAGAAAGAATAAAAATTTTCAAAAAAATATATTTAGAAGATTTTTTTTTAAGAATCTGCTACTTTCGGTTGTCTATTTATTCCCAGTAATGTCCGATTGAGAAATAGTTAAACAGATACTAAGTATTATAGTTTTTGAGAAATCGTCCCTCGAACATCCCCACACACTTAAACACACAAATACACTCACATACATCCACACACACACACACACACACACACACACACACACACACACACACACCAGACTTCATAGTAAAAATATTAAAATCGGATTGTAGGGACCTTAAAACGTGCTTAATCATTAAAATCTGGATATGCGATTTTTAGCATGAATCAATAACTCTCTTAGCCAGAGGTAAAAATGGAAGTGAATATGTAAGTAAAAATAATTATGATATAAATAGATATAATGTACGCATTTATGTAACGCAATATCGCGTGTAAAGAGTGATTGGGCTGTGAATTTTGAATGATACTATAAATGAAATGAAGTATTTGTATTGTTTTCTTTGATTTCATTTAGCGAATACAGAAAATTTGTCCTGGAGTCCAGAAGTGTTATTTCTTATAAAGAGTAATTTGGTGAATGAGTGAAATGAGTTGGTGAATATTGTGAGAATAGAGTAGATTGATGTGTTCTTGTAGAATTATCTCGATAGATGACCTTTTAATCTCAAGATCGGATTGAAAAGTGGGTAAGTGCGGAAAGATAATGGAGCGTAAACGTAAGTTCATCCAGAAAAGAATGCAGTCACCAGAAAACTGTTTTACCCCATAAAAAATCTGATGTGGCCAGCACATAACCTCTCGCCGTATATTTTACCTGGCTGTATGCATAAAGCAAAGATTATTTTTATAAATACAAATAATATATTCATATAAATCTGACGTATAAACTTCTTTATTATTCAATAATAGCATGTCTCAACATGAAGATATTTTACCATAAATTATGTTACAATAAATTACAAAGTAGAGTTTACCATATATAAATATTAGGCTGGTAACAGCAATTTTCAATTCGAACAACTTTGTTTACTTTCTCTTCATATTCTTCTAGTAAAAACATTAATTTTGGGCGGTCTAAAATGTATATATCTGGATTGTGCATCTATTCTTATATATCTTCTTTTACATTTTATTTTTTCATACATGTTATATCTAAATAACCTTAATTCCCTTTAATAAAGTGACGGATAGATTGCACTCCGATTTTGTCAATATTTACAACTTACTTGAGAAGAATTTGATAGCTTTTTCGCAATTCAAAGTTACTCTAGTCTACAGTACTGGTGTACATTGTCCCATAATGTTTGAAACAAATTTAAGTCCTTCAACCTAGACTTGTCATCTCCATAATAGTCACAGATCAAGAACTAAGGGATTCTCCAAGTACATTTTTAATTCATTACTCATTATTTCTGACACTGACATTTATCTGTCAGTTACAAATAATTTAAATTATCAACTATTTTTCATGGCATTCTTTCGGCTGTCAAATTTATTACAACAGATTATTTTATATATTATACTTCTTTTATCTCTAAATCTATGGAATATATAATAAAATATTTAAATGTATCAGATAGAGAATTTAATTTTCTTTAATATTACCACGAAAAATTTTCAAAAAATAATATTTAGAAGATTTTTTTTCAAGAATCTTCTACTTCCGGTTGTCCAATTATTACCAAAACCTTTTCAGATCTTCCCATGAATGTCCGATTGGGAAATACGTTGTTAAACAAATTTTAAGTCTTATAGTTTTTGAGTAACCGTCCTTCCAACATCCCACACACACCACATACACACACACACACACACACATCCACACACACACACACACACACAGACATCATCGTAAAAATGTTAAAATCGGATTGTAGGGACCTGAAAACGTGCTTATTCAATAAAATCTGGATATGCGATTTTTAGCATGAATGCAATACCTCTCTTAGCGAGAGGTAAAAACGTAAACTTTAGTTCTTATATTAAGCGCTAAATTTAAATCTATAGTGATATTTAGTTTTGAATAAAAATAAATAGAAAAGAAAATATTATTTTAATAAATTAGTTTAATTTTTACTAAATAAATATTATTATTTCATGAAATTCATTTGAAAATGTAGAAAAATAGTTATTAATAAAGAAAATAGAAATCTGAAAGTAGCAGTTTTATGAATTAGATTATTTTCAGAAACTATATCGTTATTATAATTATTATATGGAGAGCTTTAAGCGCTAACCACTTTTATCGCTTGTCACTTCCCGATCTCTTTGGCCGCGGGGTATCTTTTACCTAGTTAAGTCTAATTACGGCCACAGCTGAACATTCACAATGTTTACGAAGTTACTTCGTCCCCTTCGCACAGTCGATAGATATTGTTTTTGTAAGATACCCCAGTATCTGAGGGAATGTGAGTTGTTGGTACTAGGAAAATTACTAGATGATATGTCAGTTATTGAGTATTCAATGGAGAATTTGTTTAAGTTGAAAATAAAACATATTGCCAAAAATCAGTGTTTATTTTGTAGTCAAAAGACGTAACATGATGTTAGGTTTCTCACAGTAAAGAGAAAAAAGGGAAAAGAAAAGCACGCAACTCTATAAAAACGAAGCTAACCAATTAACCTAGAAAAAAAAAAGGTGGAACAGCAACAACAAATGTTGCAAATGCAAACACAAATTGCAGAATTATAAAATCTTATTGCAAATATACAGGTACTGGGTCAGGGGCAGCAAACCACGTCAGGTACAGCGAGTAGTCAAGCTACGACACAATATTTCCCGGCGCCAATACCCGAAAAGTTTTCATTTCAAGAAGCCGATTGGGAAACATGGAGTGCGTATTACGAGAGATACAGAATTACCACCAATCTAAATCAAGCACCTGAGGTAATACAAATTAATAACATTTTACTTCATATGGGTCCAAAAGTTAACAAAGTTCTAGAACGACTACAGAAAACACAAAATGAAAGCATATAAAGAGCTAATAGATGCATTTAACAGCTATTATACGAAAAAGGCAAACGTAATTTACGAGCGTGCCAAATTTAATTTGCGTAAGCAAAAGTTAAATGAAAGTGCAACAGAATACATTAATATTGTTATCACTATGGCTAAAACTTGCAAATATGGGGAGCTCGAAGACGAACTAATAAGAGACAAATTAATCGTAGGCATCAGAGACCAAAAACTATCAGAAGTTCTACAGTTAGATGATAAACTCACATTAGAGAAGACCATTGACAAAATTAAACAAAATGAAAGTATTAAAATGCAAAATGAGGAGATACGTAAGCAGCAAGAAAACAGCTACAATGTGGATCGAGTTTACAAAAAGAAAGCCGAGGGAACAAAGTTGAATAAGTTTCACAACAAAAGTACTCTTCCAAGTAAAGGCCCGTATCCACAGTGCAACAGATGCGGTGCGTAACCAAGTCATCCTCTAAAAGAGTGCCCAGCACTTCAAAGGAAGTGTGGAAAATGCGGATTAAAAGGTCATTATAAAAAATTCTGTAGAACTAAAGTAACCAGATGTGTGGAAGAATCTGAAACATCCAGTAACTCAGAAAGCAGTTCGACGGGTGAACTTTCAGAAATCAAGATAATTGGAAAAATAAATAAGGTAAAAGATCCGTGGGCAGTTAAACTAAAAATAGGGAAAGAAACACTGACCTTTAACATAGATACAGGCGCAGATGCGACCATAATCACTACTCAAGAATATGAAAGACTTAAACAGAAATTTCCACTAAAGTCGACAAGTATTACTCTCGTCGGCCCAGGAAGAAATGAACACAGAAAATTAGAAACAGCAGGTGCTATCAAAATTCCGGTAGACGTTAAGGGAAAACAAAAACACATGAAAATATACGTGGTGAACAAAAACGATAATCTTTTGGGCAGACCAGAACTCGAAAAATTAGGAATAGTAACCTGGAAAGAAAATAAAGTCTCCATCCAAAAACAAGAAATGAAAATCAATTCAATTCAGCCCGGAATGCAACCAAAACTACCAGATCACGACGCAGTCAAGAAAAAGAAGGAAGAAGAAAAAGAAAAACAAAAAGTGTACTTTGACAAAAGACACCGAGTCAAAGATAAACGACAACTAGAAAAGGGTGAACGTGTGTGGATCTTCGATAAGAAAGTTGAAGGCATAGTTCAAGGACTAGTAGCACCAAGATCATACTTAGTTCGAACGAACAAGGGGGTGATTAGACGAAATAGAATCCATCTTCAAACTAAATATCCACCGGATGCTCCAGGCATAAATGAGTCAACAAGGATAACGGATCAGAATCCATCAACCAGGACCAAAAGTTGTCGTCCAATCAGAAAACCACAATACCTAAAAGACTATGTAAAATAAAAATATGTTTTTGTATGTATGCATATTTGAAATTGTATTTTTGAAAAAAAAAGAAAAAGAAAAGGAGATGTAAGATACCCTAGTATCTGGGGGAATGTGAGTTGTTGGTACTAGGAAAATTACTAGATGATATGTCAGTTATTGAGTATTCAATGGAGAATTTGTTTAAGTTGAAAATAAAACATATTGCCAAAAATCAGTGTTTATTTTGTAGTCAAAAGACGTAACAGTTTTCAGCTATATCAATCTTATATAGATGGTATTTTGCAGGGCAATGACTTTTTTGCTCAGAGCAATACCTCTTTCGCTTTTGTGGATGTGGGCGAAATTAATTTCTACGACTGACTAAGGCCTGGGATATCTCTCCAATATGAAGCTATAGCTGTCTCCTCCCAGTTTTTGATTTCCTTCTTTATATGGCTTTTCAAGAGTCCATAGAAAGATTCAGGCCCGAAAAACAGTAATTTAGCTACCTTTTTAGAGAGCTCATCTGCTTTTTCATTGCCAAAAAACTCCTCATACCCCAGTCTCCACCACAAAGTAACGTGGTTTTCTTTGGCCATTTGTTGTAGGGTTTTCATGCAATTCCAGACAAGCATTGACTCACAAGTAAAGGTACCTAGTGCATTTAAAGCAACTGGCTGTCTGACATGTTGCCTGTTGCTCCTTCAAGACCTTTGTTTAGGTTTAATGCGTGGATCTCTGCTTAAAATATAGTGGAACTGGTAACCTGGCTCAAACACACCCACTCCCGTTTCTCATGACTTCAGTTTTGAACCAGCCGTAAACTAGTATAGAGTCCCTAGGGAAGGGGGTGCCTCTCCTACTGTCCACTGAAGGCGATCACCAATCATTACCTTACATGTCTTGTCAAAATTGTATCTTGTTGTCATTGTATCACAGACAGACATGGCCATTCCATCTAAGTGTACTTCCTTTACGATTTCTAATTGGACTACGAGATCCAGAGGTTTGAAGTGTTTTGTCCTACTGAGTTTGTAAGTGCCTGGAGGATCGCCCCATAATCACATCCAGTGCTGCAATTGGACACGTATTCATAGCATCTTTAATACACAGACAGGATAATCTTGTATTTTCCGCAACGACGCTTGTGCTGTGTTTTGTTTAATGTTTGGCCACCATACAAATGATGCCCAGGTGATCATGGGTGTGACTACAGTGAAGTATAATCAGTAGGTCATTTTTGGTTCCAGACCCAGTTTTTACTAAGAATACGGCGACATGTAATTTTAATGTAATTTATTGCTTTGAGAACTCAATTCTGGTCATCCGCGACACTACCACAGCATGACACTTTAACTGCATTCCACAATTTTTACCTCCCGCTACCCTTGGTAAGGGTATAGGGATCATGCTAAAAATCGCATATCGAGATTTTGATAAATGACGTTTCAAAATCCATATAATTCGATTTTAACATTTTCACAATGATGTCTGTGGGTGTGTATGTGTATGTGTGTATGTGTGTGTGTGTGTGTGTGTGTGTGTGTGTGTGTGTGTGTGTGTATGTATGTGTGTGAGAGTAGATTTTCTGGTCACTCAAGCTCAAATACTATCAATCGTAGAATTTCGAAACCTTGTATTTCGAACTTAGTCTAATATGTAAAGTAGCCATTAGATTTTGGTGCAAATCGAACAATTGGAAATTTCAATTTACTAGAAGCTCAAAATAGTTTTCCTTCCAAAACTACCTTTAAATGTTTTTTTCGCGATTATTTTATTATTAAAATAAAATATTATTGAATTTTCTACAGGCATACTTTAATATTTTATCTATATATTTTATAGATAAATTAATAAAATAATCAATTTTATGAATACCGGAGTCTATGTTTAAAAGATAAACACAATTTCTTAGTTACAAAGTTCATAGTTCATATTTCAAATATATGTAATTGACAGATAAATGTCACTGTCAAAAAATAAATCATTTTAAATTAATAATAGTAACATTTTAAAAAGAAAATTGTAAAAAGAACAATAGTTATATGGAAAGGAATTTAATATACATAGTTTCCAGCATTAGTAAATATACAGGTATGTATTTGAAAAAAATAAAATAATCAATATACCAGCACGGCATATAACCCATTGCTGGGTGTGCTAATCTGCTTTGTACACAGATTTCAGTAATGGTGATGACATATTTGTATCGTGGCGGGCGTTTACCTTTCAAACTTAGAGATAAATGTCACTGTCAAAAAAATAATTAATTCATTCATTCAACTATTAAAATAAAATAAAATTATTTGTCATTTTTGTATGTCATTGTTACGTATTACATTATTTTTTCGAAATGTTCCAAATTTCGTTATTTTTTTTATTTCGCGTAATTACTATTTAATCTTGCGTAATTAGGATAACTTTCTGCAAATAAATTGCATGCTAGGAATGCATTTTCATGGGTCGTGCATCAATAAATAAAATCAGTATTTGATTAATCTGCTACCATTATTAAATAAATTATTACAAAGGTAACGAAAATAACCTTAATTATAATAATAAATAACAATGAAATACAAAAATGACAAATAATTTTCTTTTGTTTTAATGATTAAATATTTACACAACCTACTTAAAAAAATTAAAATAGAAATGAAATAACACATTTGGATTAATTTTCTATAATAGAAACAGGTGAAAACCAAACACAAAATACGCAACACACAAGAACTTACTACAAAAATAATGGATAACTACAAGATACTACAATGGAACGCTCACAGCGCACATAACAAATGGAACGAACTGGTAAACTACATACACACAAACAATATAGACATCGTAACAATCACAGAAACATGGTTCAAAAAAGACATTGCTTACAAATGCAGAAATTATAAAATAATAAGAAATGACAGAGACGACGAATACGGCGGTACGGCGATAATAATAAAAAATAACATCCCCATACTTTACTATAATCACTACGATCTGCAAAACATACAACTGCAGATAATACAAATACCAAATTTATTAATAAAAAACACCTATATTCCTCCCAACATCCAGGCTGACAAAAATAAAATAAAATTTATATTCGAAAAAAAAAACAGAAATAACACAATTATCGTCGGTGACTTCAACGGCCATAACCCAATTTGGGGCTCCAATAAAACAGACAATAGAGGCAAAACACTAGAAGAATTGGCAAATGAGAAAAAACTAATTATAATAAACGACGGAAGGCCAACCAGAATCACCCCTCCTGGATCAAATCCATCCTGTACAGACCTAACAATATTATCCCCCAACGTAGCCATGAATTGTACATGGAACGTAGAAACAGACACACTAGGTAGTGACCATAATCTTATAACAACCACATACTACAACACAATAAAAACACACGAAAAGACTCAGCAAAACAAACAAAATATGCAACTAGCAAACTGGAAAATATCGAAGAATGTCTTAAAAACCACGAAAATAACACGTCATACACAGAATTAATAGAAATTATGCAAGAAGCAGCGAATAGAGCCATACCAACAATAAAAACAGGATCTAATAACAAAAAACATAAACCACAGCCATGGTGGACGAAGGAATGCAACGAAGCAGTAGCCAAAAGAAGACTGTCACTAAAAAAATATAAAATATGCATGAACAGAGAAAACTATGAGAATTACAAACAAACATCAATAGAAACATCAAAAACAATTCAACAGTATAAGCAGAAAGGATGGGAATCTTTTTGCGAAAACCTAGAAAATGAAAACACGCACACCATGTGGAATAAAATAAAAAAGTTCAAAGGGAAAAACTCAGAAATCAATATCATATACAATAATAATGAAAAAGCAGAAATTTTTCTAGACGCAATAACACCCACATACGTCAATAACAAAGACGAAACATTGGAAAATACAGACAAAGACACAGATCATGACAATTCAGAAGACTTAATCCCATTCTCTATCCACGAACTAAATCTTGCAATAAAATATAAAAAATTAACAGCACCCGGTCATGATAAAATCAATTATGACATGATAAAACATTTACCAATTAAAGCAAAAGAAAGCATACTAGACATATATAACATGTGGTGGAAGACACAAAAAATACCAGAAGATATGAAGAAAATCACAATAATCCCCATTCCAAAACCAGGTAAAAACCCTAACGACCATATTCCTACAGACCTATAGCACTAATCCCTTGCATAATAAAAACATTGAACACTATGATTAAAAATAGACTAGAACACTATGTGGAAACACACCACCTTCTACCGGAAACAATGCACGGATTTAGGAAAACGAAAAGCACAATCGACAGTATACACACACTCACCACGGATATAAAAATCGCATTCAGCGAAAAGAAAACATTAAGTGCCCTATACCTAGACATTGCAAAGGCATATGACAATGTACACATACCAACGCTAATCCAAATCCTGAAAGATACAAATATACCAAAAACGTACACCAAATGGATTCAAAACTTTTTAATACAACGAACTTATATAATAACGACTAACGTTAAAACAATCAATAGAAAATCCAGCATCGGCTTACCACAAGGATCAATCTTATCCCCACTACTTTTCTCCTTATATCTTCACAACATAAATAAACATATACCAAACCCAAATAGAACATCAATATTGCAATATGCAGACGATATCGTAATATACAGCACAGGTAAAGACACCAACAAAAACGTAAACAATCTAACAGAAGCAGTAAATTCAATAAATAAATATTTAAAAGCACTAAATTTGGAAATAAACCCAGAAAAATGCGCCACAGTTCATTACACAAGAAAATACAAAACAATGAGAACAATAACGTACAAATCTCAAACAAGAATATGGCAACCAAAACAAACCACAAATTCTTAGGAATATGGTTAGACTCAAAATTAACATTCAACAAACACATAGAAGAACTAAAAACAAAATGTAACAAAGACCTTAACATTATTAAAGCACTAACAGCACGCAGCATTGGAACTAGACAAAACACACTACTACAAATCTATAGAACACTAATTAGATCCAAAATGGATTACGGATTAGTAATATACGGATCACAACTAAACAAAAAAAATATGCAAAAGCTAAGAACAATCCAAAACGCAGCCATACGCATATGCCTAGGAGCATATAAGTCATCCCCAATACACACGTTACTCAACGAGGCAAATGAACTACCAATAGAAATACGTAGAAATTTCCTCACATCAAAACATCTTATAAAAATAGAAGTCTTAAATAAAATGAACCTAAAAACAAAACTAAACTATTTAGCACATCAAGTTGTGACGTCATATTACTGGCACCACAAGGAAACCCCGACAGATATTGAACTAATCGGCACGCTAAAAAATTATTTAAATAACTGTCTTGAGCCAGAGACCATGCACCTCACTACCGAATACCTACCCCTAAGAAATGCACTAAAAATAAATCCAAATATACCAAACCAACATCCAAAAAAAATCACTCTTCCTTGCATCCTCAAACAACAAACTCTCGAATTCATTGCCACGAACTACACAAACCATGTAGAGCTGTACACAGATGGGTCCAAAACAGAAGAATACGTCGGAGCAGCCTGCTACAACAAAAAGAACAAAACAACAGCAGAAATAAAACTTCCCACTGAAACCACAATACCCACAGCCGAGTTAAAGGGAATAGAACTAGCACTTTATTATATACGAGAAAACAAAGACGACGAAAACTTCGTCATTCTTTCTGACTCGAGAACCGCACTACAAATCCTAGAAACCACAAATACCCTAAAACTAAAAAACCACCTGGCCAACAACATCTATAGACAAACAATAGAAGAAACGAAAAAAGGTAAACAGATAACATTTCACATAAACATAGAAGGCAACGAGAAGGCAGACAGAGCGGCTAAAAACGTGGAACAACCAATCACACAAATAAAACTCCCAAGCACAGACATAATTACAACAATTAAAGAATACGAACACAATCAATGGCAAGAAATATATAACAAAGAAGCACTTAACAAGGGAAAATGGTACCATCAACTACAGCCAACATTACAAAGAACTCCTTGGTACAAAAACGTCGAACTAAACAGAAGGGAAATCCAAAATATCATCCGTCTTAGGATTGGACATGGCCAAACAAATTACCACAAATTTCTAATGAAGCAAGTGGAAACACCAAACTGCCAAACATGCGACATACCAGAAACAATGGAATCATTACAGTATGCAGCAAATACACAACCCAAAGAAACACACTGGAAAGAATAACGAAGACAACAATACAAGATGCCTTAAAAGCCCCACAAAAATACAAACATATTATAACATTTATAAAGGATTGTAAAATAATCATGTAAAATCAATACCAAATAAAACAGTGGCCGCATGACACAATGTCAAGGCCAAAATAAGAGAAAAAAAAAATTAGAAGATTTTTTTTAGAATCTTCTACTTACGGTTGTCCAATTATTACCAAAACCTTTTCAGCTCCTCCCAGTAATGTTTGATTAAGAAATACGTAGTAAAACAGATATTAAGTGTATTAGTTTTAGAGAAATCGGCCTTCCAACGTCCCAACACACACACACACACACACAGACATCATCGTAAGAATATTAAAATCGGATTGTAGGGAAAACGTGCTTAATCATTAAAGTTTGGACATGCGATTTTTCGAATGAATCCAATACCCCTCTTAGCGAGAGTTAAAAATTTAATACTTAAAAACAAATAATTTGAGTAATTTATAAAAACAGAAAATATATCATAGCAAAAAATTATACTGACTAAATTATAAACCTAGAATGAAAGTTATTTAACTTTTTAGGAATAAATAAGGCCGCGATATCTTTAACGTTCCGAGAGAAAATTGTCGCCAAGGCCGGTTGCGGCCAACGCAGGACAATTTCGAGGGAACTAAACAATTTCGGGGACAAGGTGTACACGCTATATTTTGTGCAACCGTAAAATATAATTACAAATTTTATTGTATTTATTTAAACAGTTTAATTAATTGTAATAGAAAGGCGGCTGTAATGGGATTGACAACTGATAAACAAAACAATTACATTTGTAATTAATTGTTGAAAAGAAATTAAATAATTTCTTTAATATCTATTGTACAATGTTTATTGTATTTATTTAAAGAAAACAAACCAAGAAACTTATTGTCATATTTTAGACACGTTACTTTCATTGTCATATTATCCGTCATGTCAATTTTTAATTGTCAGTGATTTTAGAAACGTTACTGTCATTGTCATATTATCCGTCATATAAATTATTAAGTGTGAAAGTGATTTTAGTTTACATTTATTTTCGCGGCTGTTACCGTATCAACGGCCTGAAATAAAATTTCGCAAACAGTATTGCATCTGCGAAATGTTCAGTTCACGGGCGGTTGCACAAATGACAAATAGTAATGTGTATATCAAGGCCGAGAAATCTATCTTCAGCGTGCAGAGAGAAAATTTGTCGCCCAGTTCGTTTGAGGACGCTAATGGATTTTGGGGACAAGGTGCACACAATATATTTTTTTCTACAAACACTATTAAAAGTAGGCCTTCTACCGCTTGTTTCTAATGTTGAAAATGTCATTTTATGTCACCAGTGTTAAAAGTGAATTACTATTAAACTAGTGTTTAAAGGAAATTTAGTTAGAAAAATCTATAAGAAAATCAATATATTATTATTTTAACGAATATTTTTACATTTTATGTTGTATTAATATTTATTGTAAAATTGGAACAGTTAGAAATTGTAATTCCTTGACGAGTCTCCGTTAATGTTGAGGAAATGCATGCAATGCATGTGGTGGTAGTTGTAACTGGGGTATTTGCAGATGTTGTGGGAAGAATTTGGTACGCAATTCTCTACTTATTTTCTAATGAACTCTCAATATATCCCTCTGCTACCGTAGAGGACTTCCATCCTCCATGTCTTTTAATTGCATTAAGATGAGAACCAGAATCTGCTAAAAAAGTGGCAGAGGAACGGCGAAAACAGTATCCATATTACATTGAATCAAGAATCTGGCAAATTCGAAAATTCTGCAATATCAGTAGGCATCCAGCCAAACATATTGATTCCTACTGAATTCTTGGTACATTTAATATTAAATAAATAAATAAATAAATATTTCATCACGGCATATTACCCATTGCTGGGTGTGCCAATCTGCACAGATATCGGTAATGATGGAATATTTGTATGCTTACCAGGCGTCTTCTACAGTCAGTACCAATGTAATAAAATACTTTCGTTAATTACTGTCATAGCCCTCTCACATAAGTATTAAATTACATCTCAACGATAAAAATCGTGCAAAAGAAAATAATTATTTTTAACAAATGAATAACGTTAACACTAATAAATTTAGTATTGTCGGAAAAAGGACAAAAAATGCAATCCAAATTTATAAAAAAAATAGTATAGATTGTATTTAAATTCACAAAGTTGATGTCACTTCCAGTTATACCGGAAGCTCTACAATTACAGTTTATACACATTTCAATCACAAATATTGTACTGATTAAATCATGTCCTACAAGCAATATATGTATCTGTAATAATAGAGAAAACAGGGTGTAACCACTTTTTCAAACACACTGTATATATATATATATATATATATATATATATATATATATATATATATATATATATACGAGTATATATGTATATATATCATCTGGCATAATTCTTCTCGGCGGCAGGCGTCAAATATACTTATAATTGTGGCAACCTTTAGTAACAGGTACTTTTCATCTTGCGCTTAATTAAGAAATTTTTTATTTGTTCCTGTGTCAAAATTTTCAATTTTTTGGACGATATCCTTCTCACTTTCTTTTCAGTGTTTAAAGTATTTATGTATCTATTTATTTTTGTTTACCATTGTTTTGACCATGGAGTAATGTGACTACAGTGTGGACGATTTCCATACCTTAGACTTGCCAAAAAAACATTCTCGTGATACTTCCCAGAAACATTTTTATGTTTGCACTAATCTTGAAAACGATTGTACGCGATCTCATACTGCTGCCTCGACTTCGTTGGTAATAAGTTAAAAGTTGCTATTTTCGCTGTTTCTTCATTACCATGCAGAATGTTTTTTTCTTCTTTTATATACATTTTACATGAAATGTGTTAAATTTATTATCACAATCTTTTTTTTTTTGTTTAACTGAAAACAAAACATTAGTTGTCTATAGTCATACGATCTTTGAATTAATTATTTTTATTTGACAGTTGTATTACTTTTTATCATTTTTAATCAATTTTAATAGTGTTTTTAGAAAAAAATATTTATAATATTCTTGTTAAAAGTGATTCTATTTTATTCGAAACTTCCTTCTCACAAAATAAAATGATCTTTTTAACAGTAATATCATAAATAGCTATTGTGTAACTGTATAAAATATGTAATTACAAATTTTATTGTATTTAAACAATTTAATTCATTGAAATGGAAAGGTAGGTTTGAGGATCGACATTTGATAAACGAAACAGTTTTGTAAAAAAAAAGAGATTAAATAATTTCTAAAATATTGTGATATTTTAAAAACGTCTCTCTCATTGTCATTATTATCCAAGTCATTTTAACTCTCAGGTGTCAAAGTGACTCCAATTTCGGGTAGGCGACTATAGTAATGGCCGCGAAATTGAACTTCGTGACTATATTGAGTCTGCAAAATGTTAAGTTAGTTTAGTGTAGTTATTCAAAGACAAAAAAATAACACTTTAATTTAAACAGTTGAATTTTAAAATTGTATTATTGTTAAATGAGTAATAAATATAAATAATGTAAAAATTTGTAAATAGGCATAAAATAGTAGTCGAAATAAAAAAATTAATAAAGTATCATTGCGTATACGTATCCCAAATGGAAAACAGGGGCGATTATGTTACACTCTTTTTCAATATCAATCTCGTGCACACGTATTATACATATATCCGGGAAAAATAGTTCATTAGATATAGACGAAAATGTATTTTTGAAGTTTTCTTTTTACCTCTCGCCAAGAGAGGTATTGGATTCATGTTAAAAATCGCATATTCAGATTTTAATGATTAAACACGATTTAAGGTCCCTACAATCCGATTTTGATATTTTTACGAAGATGTCTGTGTGTGTGTTTGTATGTATGTGTGTGTGTGTGTGTGTGTGTGTGTGTGTGTGTGTGTGTGTGTGTGGGTGTGTGTGTGTGGATGTATATGTGTGTATGTATGTTTGCATGTGTATATGTGTGTGGGGACATTGGAAGGCCGATTTCTCAAAAACTATAATACTTAATATATCTTACTATATGTTTTGTTAATTATTCAAATATTAATCACGCATTCTTGTAGTTGTGTTCTGCGTAGTTTTTCGCGAGTGGAAAATGCACCATTTTGAAAGTTATTTCACTACTGTTTTTTTACGGCATTACAAAGTACGGTTTTAAGAACTTTGCATTCGCGCACACACTAAACAATATTTAACGGTGTAACATTTATTACAATTGTAATTTTATCACAAATTTCACAAAACTATGTCCCAACAATTAAACATTGTTGACGAAACAATTGAATTTGTTTACTTTGAAGATCAGAATTTTACCACAAATGGCGTAAGTAAATACAACAAAATGTTGGGAAATTATTTATTTATAACTTTTTAATGCATAAAAAATGATTAAAATATTTTATATCTTACTGTATTTTTTGTTCTGCGTAGTTTTTCGCGACTGGATAATGCACCATTTTGAAAGTTATTTCATCACTTCACATTGTTGCGGATTTAAGAATTTTGCAATCGCGCACGCACTAAACAATGTTTAACATTAATTATAACACAAATTACACAAAAATGTGTCTAAATATTAAACATTGTTGATGAACAATTGAATTTGTTCACTTTCAAGTTCAGAGATTTACCGCAAATTAACACGACAATATATTCGCAAATCACTTTTTTAAGCGTTTTAATGCATAGCAACAGTTTTATTTATTATTGTTATAATATATTTTATTATTACGTCAAAGAAATTTAGCCAAATTGTTGTTCTATTTAATAATATAACGAAATTGCGCAAAGTGAATCCTTTGTTTGAAGCGCGTAGTGTCTCCTGTCGGCCAGGTAGAGAAATATTCATTCAGATATCTGCTGCCATAAGTGATTGGGTGTTTTGGTGACACTTGACATTCCACTGTAGTTTCATGATCTTATTAACAAAATATGACGTATTTCTCAATCGGACATTACTAGGAAGAGTTGAAAAGTTTTTGGTAATAATTGGACAACCGGCAGTAGTAGATCCTTCAAAAATTCTAAATATTTTTATTGATAAATTTTATTTTTGCTAAGAAAAGTAAATTCTCTATCTGATACATATAAATATTTTATTATATCTTTTATAGATTTAGAGATACAAAAATATAAGGTATATAATAATATGTTGTAATAAATCTCACAGCACAAATAATGTCATAGAAACCTATTGAAAAATGAAAATTTTTGTAACTGACAGATAAATGTCAGTGCCAAAAATCCGTAGACATTACTAAAGATTTTTTGTGGAAAGTATATACACTATATTATTTCTTATTGTATTAATAGTTAAATCTTTGAATATGTAATACAATACAAGAACGGCAACGTAATGTATTTAGATTAAATATTTCCAGAGAAGGTGCCATCTATTCCTCCGTATACGAATTATTTCTGAGTTAGTTAAAAAAATACATAATAGGTGGATGTTGCACAGTGTTGCCACGTAGCTAGAACAACAAGATAAGATTTTAAAAAGGTTTTTAAGTTTGCTACTGTAAAACAAGTATACATGTACATTGAAGATTCAAAATATATTATCTGGTTATTATGAAACAATATTTTTGAATTATTGATTATTGAATACCTCTAACAAATACTATTTGGCAATGCTGTCAGCACGATTTATCGTAGTTCACAGTTTTGTGGTAAGAGTCACTAGCTATCTATAATAATTTTGTGAATAAAAAGAGACAGATATAGTATCTTGCTAGGCCATATGCGTTGCCGTTCTTATATGTATTATATATTCAAAGGTTAAATATTTGAAATTATAGGTATAGTACATATACCCTTCGAAAATACTGTCAATCCCAACAATGAACTGGAAACATTTCGAAAAATTAGAAAAGTAGGACAAAATTTCTTCAGAGAATGGATTTAAAATTAAAAAATCTGTTGCGGCCAGCACAATACCTATAAAGAATAGATGTAAGTAGAATTTTTGGTGTGGAGTGTAGATATACGATCCTAACTCCAAATGTATTTGTACCCTCTGAAAAAAATATATTAACAGCAAGAAGAAATAATTTTTTGGATTACAATAGTTAATTTAAGACTGTATTTGGGTATTTTTTTTATTTTATGTATTAATAAAGTGTACTGGATATAAATGTAATGTTATTACCTAAATTTATCATTTTAACAATAATCTACGGGCAAATACATGACAACAGACACGTGCTACTTTTTTAGTTCCAGCAGTAAATAATACAATATTTATGTTATTATTATTTATAAAATGAAGGTACAGAAAACTGACAATATGTTCAATTAATTACTATATTAAATTTTATTTTTTTAGTAAAATTATTTGCAAAGTGATATTTATGTATTAAAGTATCACCTATACTTATATTAAAACAAGAATAAACTTCTGGATGCTATAATTATAACTCCAATTCAACAAATTTTGATATGGTGTATTAATAGAATGTATAGAACTTGAATACATTGTTTATAATAAAATTTCTTAGGACTAATAATAATTTATTTGCAAATAATCATTGTCTGCATGTGATAAATGTTTTCGTCGTTAATAATTTGAAAATAACATTTATTAAAGTAATAAAATTTAATATGGCAATAAATTGAGTATATTGTCAATTACCTTTACCCTCAGATTTTTAGATAATACTAACATAAATATTGTATTATTTACTGCTGGAACAAAAAAATTGTGACTTGTCTTTTGTCATATATTTGCCCGTAGATTATTGTTCAAATAAGAAATTTAGCTAATAAAATTGTATTTAAATCCAGTACACTTTATTAGTACATAAAATAAAAAAATGCCCAAATATAGTCTTAAGTATTGTAATGCAAAAAAATATTTTTTTATTGCTATTAATATATTTATTTCAGAGTGTACGAATATATTTGGTGTTGGGCTCGTACAAGAAATGTTATATACAATAGGACGCGAGCAGTCTTGTGACGTTGTTGGCCTTGAGCAGCAGATATGGGGGACCGTGACAGAATGATAGCTTGTAATTATGTATATAGATGGCAAATTTCATAACTTTTCATTCTAAATTTCGTGATTTTTCAATTCCATGTGATTTATTTTCCTCGACAAGTAAATTCCACACTCTTGGTAACAAATTAACTACGTGAATTTAGAAAATCTTGAAATTTTTAATGAAAAATTCTGACATTTGACATCTATGTACATAATTATTAATTGTCATTCTGACACGGGCCTCCATATCTGCTTTTCAAGGCCAAAAATGTCACATGACTGCTCGCGGCCTGTACTTATGTAACCAAAAACGAAAGTGGCGAGAGGTCTTGTGCTGGCCATAACAGATTTTTAATTTTATTTTTGTGCGAATACACTAATGACGAGAATTTCTGTTGCACTTCAGTAATGTATAACTTACGCCTGTTCATTTGTTTCAAATAGGAAAGATTGAACAATTATGATAGTTGTAGAGTTGTGAAGAATAAACAAATGAAATTATCAGTTTAGTATTATCTAATGTTTATTGTTAAGTTTATTTTCTTAAATTTTATTTTTAATTTACACATCTGTATAAAATATATTAAAATTTATAGAATTGAATGAAATTTTAGTAAATGAATTATGAAAATAGCAATGAAAATAAAAAAATCTATAATCTATATTGTGTTTTCCATTTGTTTCATTCACATTCATTGTTTTTACCCTATAAATTTAATAATTTTTGTTTATTTTTGTTTTTGACAAATGAATACGAGTTATACGTTGAAAAGAAAAAAAAATTAATGGTGTAACCTTTCACTATGGCGCCTTTAATATAATTAGTCTAAATCGAAGAGTGAAAGAAAAATTAGCATGACTATTCAAATAGCATGATAACAGTGCATGAGTACAATAAAAAAGTTTTACTAATAAATGTTATTTAAATAAATATGTTTATTTCGTTTTGGATAAATATTGTTTTTAATTATACACGTTAAGGATGTTAGTTAAATGAACGTAAATAAACATTTGCTTGATTGTGTTTCATACGTGCGTTCGGCTCTTAAGAAGGTAAACATTGTGCCAGACGGAAAATTGAACGCCCTAAGTAAATGTCACGTACAGGTAGTTGTTACCTGTAATACTTAGAATAACGCTACTAACTGAACAGTCTGATTGCTTAAGAGATTGTTTTCCGAATGTACCAACATACAAACAAATATGAAATATCGTAGTGTATGAAGTAGTAGGAAATTAATATGCTATTTCAAATAAACATGGGAATTTTAAATTTCTACCTGACTGATTCATAAAGTTTTCGGTATAATAATTGAAAAAATATCAACTTTAAAATTATTTTAAATTGTTATTACGTGCAGGGTGTTAAAAAAGGTATTTTTTGGAGGTATATACATTTCGATGAGTTGTTTCTTCATCAAAAATATTTTTTCCAAAATTCGGAAAATTATTTGTTATTTTCCATTTAATACATTTTTAGTGCGCCACTGCCGACTTAAAAACAATTATGAATTAATTATTTGTTATTCAACGTTAGTGATTAGATAAATCATTATTTTTAATAAAAATATTGTGAGCAGTGACGCAATAAAAATATATTAAATAGAAAATAAGAAATAATTTTTAGAATTTTTCAGTAAATCTTTTTGATTGAGAATTAGCATACCAAAATGTACATACCCTCAAAAAAATTACCTTTTTTAACACCCTGTACAATTATCTTGCAAACATATAAAACTTGTACCTACGTATATAGATTTTAAAACGAAATTAAAGCATATTTCACTAACAAATCATAAAAAGTATTACGGAATTTAATACAATAGGTACTGCCTACCTAAAAATCTGTTGTGGCCAGCACAATACCTCTCGCCACTTCCTTTTTTTGGTTACATAAGTATAGGGCGCGAACAGTAATGTTACATTTTTGGGCTTGACAAGCAGATGTGTGGGCCCGCTTCAGAATGATAATTAGTGATTATGTACATAGATGTCAAATGTTAGAATTTTTCATTAAAAATTTCAAGATTTTCTAAATTTAAGTAGTTAATTTATCACCAGGAGTTTAAAATTTACTTGTCGTATGCCTTAGATATTTAACATTTAATTCTGCTCCACATGCAATTGGAAAATCACTAAATTTAGAATGAGAAATTATCATATTTGATATCTGTATACATAATTACTAGCTATCATTCTGACATGGGCCCCCATATCTGCTTGTCAAGGCCAACAAAAGCACATGACTGCTCGCGCCCTATTGTATTTAACATTTCTTGTATACCTACACTCTACACCAAAAATTCTACTTACGCATATATCTATTCCTTATATTTAGATTGTTTAATTTTAAATTCATTTTATGAAGAAATTTTGTCCTCTTCGAATTTTTCGAAATGTTTCCGATTCATTGTCAGGATTGACAGTATTTTTGAAGGATATATGTAATATACCTATAATTTTAAATATTTAACTATTAATACATTAAGAAATAATATAATATATGTATTTCCCAGAAAAAGTCTTCAGTAATGTCTCCGGATATCTGACACTGACATTTATCTGTCAGTTACAAACAATTTAAATTTTCAACTATTTTCCATAGCCATTCTTTCGGCTGTAAAATTTATTATAACAGATTATTTTACGTATTATATTTCTTTTATCTCTAAATCTATAGAATATATTATAAAATATTTAAATGTATCTCTTATAGAGAATTTAATTTTCTTTAATATTACCAAGAAAAAATTTCAAAAAATATTATTTAGAAGATTTTTTTTCAAGAATCTTCTACTTCCGGTTGACCAATTGTTATCAAAACCTTTTCAGATCTTCCCATGAATGTCCGATTGGGAAATACGTAGTTAAACAAATTTAAAGTCTTATAGTTTTTGAGTAATTGTCCTTCCAACATCCTACATACATACACACACACACACACACATACATCCACACACACACATACAGACATCATCGTAAAAATGTTAAAATCGGATTGTATGGACCTTAAAACGGGCTTATTCATTAAAATCTGGATATGTGATTTTTAGCATGAATCCAATACCTCTCTTAGCGAGAGGTAAGAATTGTAAATTATGTACTATACAAGATGTTTCTGTTATGAACCAAACTTTGCCGACGAATATAATTTTGATGTACTGATGCTACAAGAAAAAGATTTTGTTGAAACTGCGAAAAGCTATCCTCAACTTAGAATTGAATAAAATCTTTTTCGTTCAAGTAATTTTCACATCTCATCGACAGGAAAAATAGTCAAAAGTGATACTTTGATCTTAATGACCTTCAAAACAGACCTTTTGCAATAGTTTTGTTCAGAAGAAGGATCACGGGACAAAACCATTGATATTACAAAAATGTCGAAATTTAGATCTTTATGCCATGTTGTATAGCTCGACATATACTATCTTAAGGTGGTTACAGAAATGAAGGAAAATATGTATGTCACGGGTGTTATGCATTTTAAAATATACGATTTTGGGAAAAAACTTAAATATCCATGCTTGAACGGCGGAAAACCATTGTCAGTTAGTAGAATTTCTTAGCTTACCTTCTAACACTATTTTAGTATACAGTTATGTCTATAGACGGTGTGTCTTAAATACTGCCCAAAAATATAATTTATTAGTTAAATTTTTCTTTTATTCAAAACAAGGACCACATGACATTCATGGTTTTTTTTCCAGAGACCCATCAGATATTTATGTAACAGAAAAAAAGTTTTATTTTGTGTTAGTTAGGAAGAAGATTTTTTTTATCGCAACCTAACAACTGACCAAACTTAATAGACGTGATATAAAAATCCTAATAGGTAACCAACGCCAAAGTAGGATCGGACTACACAAAGAATGAAAATTCTATGGGAAAACATAGGAGTTGAAACCAAATAGGAGTATGGAAAATTACTCACCAACTTCTGCCAACACAATGAATTAATAATAGGAGGCACCATTTTCCAACTCAGACATGTGTACGAAACATCGTGGGTATCTGCGGATTCACATATTCTATGTAGATCAAATTGGTCACATTGAACTAACATAGCGAAGTTCACTTTTGGCCACTAGAACATATCGCGGGGCAGACGTAGCCGGCAATAATCATCTATTAACTACTACACTTAAAATAAAAATCTGATGTGGCCAGCACATAACCTCTCGCCGTATATTTTACCTGGCTGTATGCATAAAGCAAAGAATATTTTTATAAATACAAATAATATATTCATATAAATCTATGACGTATAAACTTCTTTATTATTCAATAATAGCATGTCTCAACATGAAGATATTTTACCATAAATTATGTTACAATAAATTACAAAGTAGAGTTTACCATATATAAATATTAGGCTGGTAACAGCAATTTTCAATTCGAACAACGTTGTTTACTTTCTCTTCATATTCTTCTAGTAAAAACATTAATTTTGGGCGGTCTAAAATGTATATATGGATTGTGCATCTATTCTTACATATCTTCTTTTACATTTTATTTTTTCATACTTGTTATATCTAAATAACACTAATTCCCTTTAATAAAGTGACGGATAGATTGCACTCCGATTATTCTTATATCGATGTGTAATTTTGTCAATATTTACAACTTACTTGAGAAGAATTTGATAGCTTTTTCGCAATTCAAAGTTACTCTAGTCTATAGTACTGGTGTACATTGTCCCATAATGTTTGAAACAAATTTAAGTCCTTCAACCTAGACTTGTCATCTCCATAATAGTCACAGATCAAGAACTAAGGGATTCTCCAAGTACATTTTTCTTTCATTACTCATTATTTCTGACACTGACATTTATTTGTCAGTTACAAATAATTTAAATTATCAACTATTTTTCATGGCATTCTTTCGGCTGTCAAATTTATTACAACAGATTATTTTATATATTATACTTCTTTTATCTCTAAATCTATGGAATATATAATAAAATATTTAAATGTATCAGATAGAGAATTTAATTTTCTTTAATATTACCACGAAAAATTTTCAAAAAATAATATTTAGAAGATTTTTTTTCAAGAATCTTCTACTTCCGGTTGTCCAATTATTACCAAAACCTTTTCAGATCTTCCCATGAATGTCCGATTGGGAAATACGTTGTTAAACAAATTTTAAGTCTTATAGTTTTTGAGTAACCGTCCTTCCAACATCCCACACACACACATCCACACACACACACACACACACACACACACAGACATCATCGTAAAAATGTTAAAATCGGATTGTAGGTACCTTAAAACGTGCTTATTCAATAAAATCTGGATATGCGATTTTTAGCATGAATCCAATACCTCTCTTAGCGAGAGGTAAAAATAATAATTAAGACCTCAAAATTTCAAAAAGTTAATAGAATGAAGTATAACTTTGAAAGGCTTTAAAATACAAAACTAGCAACCTTTCAAACTACTCTTGAAATCAAAAGAAAGGGCATATGTAACACTAGAGGCGTTTTTTATTCATGTACAAGTAATTATAGTTACTCTTGGTTAAGGCTGTAGTTAGAAAAAGCTCTATAAAGCTGGCTCAACATTTTCATCTCACAACAATAAACATAGTACTAATATTTAAAGCTCATTTATTGCTAATTTATTACTCATGTTTAAAATTTATTGCTCTTGCCGATTCGGAGAAAATTGATGTGAACCTTAAAGACAAGCTAGCTCACAACCAAAAATTTAAAAAAAAACCTGTCACAAGACAGAATACGATCTGTTATAATTTATTGCTCTATTTAAAAATTTATTGCTTGCAAATAATCAAGATTTTCGTTAAACAAACTGCATGCCACACGTTTTAGCCTATTAAATGAATATCTGACTTCAAAAACTGCTTTTCTACGAAAATTATACTTTATCGCAGGTCATTATTTGTCTTCAATAATATTTACGCGTGTGAGCTATAGCAATAAATTATTTAAGGGGCGCATTTAGCTAAAACTCCAATTTTACAGGATTATTTCGCAACAAAAACTATCTGTCGCTATAGGGCACTTCAAAAACTGTTGTTCTACGGAAATTATACTTTCTCGCAGGTTACAAATTTGTTATCAACAATATACACGTGTGTGAGCTGAAGCAATAAATTATTTTAGCCGCCAGTTTAGCTTAAACTCGACTTTTTTAGGAATATCTCGCAACAAAAACTATTTGTCGCTATAGGGCACTTCAAAAACTGCTTTTCTACGGTAATTATACTTTCTCGCAGGTCATAAATTAATTATCAACAATATACACGTGTGTGAGGTGAATCAATAAATTATTTTAGCCGCGCCTTTAACATAAACTCTACTTTTTTAGGAATATATCGCAACAAAAAATATCTGTCGCTATAAGGCACTTAAAAAACTGTTGTTCTACGGTAATTATACTTTCTCGCAGGTTACAAATTAGTTATCAACAATATACACGTGTGTGAGCTGGAGCAATGAATTATTTTAGCCGCCAATTTAGCATAAACTCTACATTTTTAGGAATATCTCGCAACAAAAACTATCTGTCGCTATAGGACAGTTCGAAAACTGCTTTTCTACGGTAATTATACTTTCTCGCAGGTCACAAATTAGTTATCAACAATATACACGTGTGAGCAGGAGCAATAAATTATTTTAGCCGCGCCTTTAGCATAAACTATACTTTTTTACATCTCACAACAATAAACATAGTTCTAATATTTAAAGTTCATTTATTGCTAATTTATTATTCATGTTTAAAATTTATTGCTCTTGCCGATTCGGAGAAAATTGATGTGAACTAGCTTAAAGACAAGCTAGCTCACAACCAAAAATTAAAAAAAAAAACCTGTTACACGACAGAATACGATCTGTTATAATTTATTGCTTTATTTAAAAATTTATTGCTTGCAAATAATCAAGATTTTCGTTAAACAAACTGCATACCACACGTTTTAGCCTACTAAATGAATATCTGATTTAAAAAACTACTTTTCTACGGAAATTATACTTTATCGCAGTTCATTATTAGTTTCCAATAATATTTACGCGTGTGAGCTGTAGCAATAATTTATTTAAGGGGCGCATTTAGCTAAAACTACAATTTTACAGGATTATCTCGCAAAAACTATCTGTCGGTATAGGGCACTTCAAATACTGTTTTTCTACGGAAATTATACATTCTCGCATGTCATAATTTAGCTATCAACAATATACACGTGTGTGAGCTAGAGCAATAAATTATTTTGTCGCCAATTTAGCTTAAATTATAGTTTTTTAAGAATATCTCCCAACAAAAACTATCTGTCGCTATAGGGCACTTCACTGAAATTGTACTTTCTCGCAGGTCACAAATTAGTTATCAACAATATACACGCGTGTGAGCTGGAGCAATAAATTATTTAAGCCGCGCCTTTAGCATAAACTCTACTCTGTTACATCTCACAACAATAAACATAGTTCTAATTTTTAAAGCTCATTTATTGCTAATATATTACTCATGCTTAAAATTTATTGCTCTTGCCGATTCGGAGAAAATTGATGTGAACCTTAAAGACAAGCTAGCTCACAACCAAAAATTAAAAAAAAAATCTGTCGCAAGACAGAATACGATCTGTTATAATTTATTGCTCTATTTAAAAATTTATTGCTTGCAAATAATCATGGTTTTCGTTAAACAAACTGCATACCACACGTTTTAGCCTATTAAATGAATATCTGACTTCAAAAACTGCTTTTCTACGGAATTTATACTTTATCGCAGGTCATTATTAGTCTTCAATAATATTTACGCGTGTGAGCTGTAGCAATAAATTATTTAAGGAGCGCATTTAGCTAAAACTCCAATTTTACAGGATTATCTCGCAACAAAAATTATCTGTCGCTATAGGGCACTTCAAAAACTGTTGTTCTACTGAAATTATACTTTCTCGCATGTCACGAATTAGTTATCAACAATATACGCGTGTGTGAGCTGAAGCAATAAATTATTTTAGCCGCCAATTTAGCATAAACTCGACATTTTTAGGAATATCTCGCAACAAAAACTATCTGTCGCTATAGGGCCCTTCAAAAACTGTTGTTCTATGGAAATTATACTTTCTCGCAGGTCACAAATTAGTTATCAACAATATACGCGTGTGTGAGCTGAAGCAATAAATTATTTTAGCCGCCAATTTAGCTTAAACTCCACTTTTACAGAAATATCTCGCAATAAAAACTATCTGTCGTTATAGGGCACTTCAGAAATGTTTTTCTACAGAAATTATACTTTCTCGCAGATCACAAATTAGTTATCAACAATATGGACGTGTGTGAGCTAGAGCAATAAATTATTTTAGCCCCGAATTTAGCTTAAACTCGACTTTTACAGAAATATCCCGCAACAAAAATTACCTGTCGTTATAGGACGCTTCAAAAATGTTTTTCTACAGAAATTATACTTTCTCGCTGGTCACACATTATTTATCAACAATATACACGTGTGTGAGCTGGAGTTATAAATTATTTTAGCCTCCAATTTAGCTTAAACTCCACTTTTACAGAAATATCTCGCAATAAAAACTATCTGTCGCTATAGGGCACTTCAAAAATGTTTTTTTACAGAAATTATACTTTCTCGCAGGTTACACATTAGTTATCAACAATATACACGTGTGTAAACTGGAGTTATAAATTATTATGCTAAATTGGCGGCTAAAATAATTTATTGCTTGAGCTCACACACGTGTATATTGTTGATAACTAATTTTGACCTGCGAGAAAGTATAATTACCGTAGAAAAACAGTTTTTGACGTGCCCTATAGCGACAAATAGTTTTTGTTGCGAGATATTACTAAAAAAATAGAGTTTACGCTACAGGCGCGGCTAAAATAATTTATTGATCCAGTTCACACATGTGTATATTGTTGATAACTAATTTGTGACCTGCGAGAAAATATAATTTCTGTAGAACAACAGTTTTTGCAGTGCCCTATAGCGACAGATTTGTTGCGAGATATTCCAAAAAAGTCGAGTTTAAGCTAAATTGGCGACTAAAATAATTTATTGCTCCAGCTCACACACGTGTATATTGCTGATAACTTATTTGTGACCCGCGAGAGACTATAATTATTGTAGAAAAGCAGTTTTTGATGTGCCCTGTAGCGACAGATAGTTTTTGCTGCGAGATATTCCTAAAAAAGTAGGGTTTATGCTAAATTGGCGGCTAAAATAATTTATTGCTCCAGCTCACACACATGTATATTGTTAATAACTAATTTGTGACCTGCGAGAAAGTATAATTACCGTAGAACAACAGTTTTTTAAGTGCCTTATAACGACAGATAGTTTTGGTTGCGACATATTCCTAAAAAAGTAGAGTTTATGTTAAAGGCGCGGCTAAAATAATTTATTGATTCACCTCACACACGTGTATATTGTTGATAATTAATTTATGACCTGCGAGAAAGTATAATTACCGTAGAAAAGCAGTTTTTGAAGTGCCCTATAGCGACAAATAGTTTTTGTTGCGAGATATTCCTAAAAAAGTCGAGTTTAAGCTAAACTGGCGGCTAAAATAATTTATTGCTTCAGCTCACACACGTGTATATTATTGATAACAAATTTGTGACTTGCGAGAAAGTATAATTTCCGTAGAACAACAGTTTTTGAAGTGCCCTATAGCGACAGATAATTTTTGTTGCGGGATAATCCTGTAAAATTGGAGTTTTAGCTAAATGCGTCCCTTAAATAATTTATTGTTACAGCTCACACGCGTAAATATTATTGAAGACTAATAATGACTTGCGATAAAGTATAATTTTCGTAGAAAAGCAGTTTTTGAAGTCAGATATTCATTTAATAGGCTAAAACGTGTGGTATGCAGTTTGTTTAACGAAAACCATGATTATTTGCAAGCAATAATTTTTTAAATAGAGCAATAAATTATAACAGATCGAATTCTGTCTTGTGACAGGTTTTTTTTTTTAATTTTTGGTTGTGAGCTAGCTTGTCTTTAAGGTTCACATCAATTTTCTCCGAATCGGCAAGAACAATAAATTTTAAACAAGAGTAATAAATTAGCAATAAATGAGCTTAAAATATTAGTACTATGTTTATTGTTGTGAGATGTAACAAAGTAGAGTTTATGCTAAAGGCGCGGCTAAAATAATTTATTGCTCCAGTTCACACACGTGTATATTGTTGATAATTAATTAGTGACCTGCGATAAAGTATAGTTTTCGTAGAAAAACAGTTTTTGAAGTGCCCTATAGCGACAAATAGTTTTTGTTGCGAGATATTCCTGAAAAAGTAGAGTTTATGCTAAATTGGTGGCTAAAATAATTTATTGCTTCAGCTCACACACGTGTATATTGTTGATAACTAATTCGTGAGTTGCGAGAAAGTATAATTTCAGTAGAGCAACAGATTTTGAAGTGCCCTATAGCCACAGATAATTTTTGTTACGCGATAATCCTGTAAAATTGGAGTTTTAGCTAAATGCGCCCCTTAAATAATTTATTGCTGCAGCTCACACGCGTAAATATTATTGAAAATTAATAATGACCGGCGATAAAGTATAATTTCTGTAGAAAAGCAGTTTTTGAAGTCAGATATTCATTTAGTAAGCTAAAACGTGTGGTATGCATTTTGTTTAACGAAAATCTTGATTATTTGCAAGCAATAAATTTTTAAATAGAGCAATAAATTATAGCAGATCGTATTCTGTCTTGTAACAGGTTTTTTTTTTAATTTTTGGTTGTGAGCTAGCTTGTCTTTAAGCTAGTTCACATTAATTTTCTCCGAATCGGCAAGAGCAATAAATTTTAAACATGAGTAATAAATTAGCAATAAATGAGCTTTAAATATTAGAACTATGTTTATTGTTGTGAGATGTAAAAAAGTAGAGTTTAAGCTAAACTGGCGGATAAAATAATTTATTGCTCCAGCTCACACACGTGTATATTGTTGATAACTAATTTGTGACCTGCGAGAAAGTATAATTACCGTAGAAAAGCAGTTTTTGATGTGCTCTATAGCGACAGATAGTTTTGTTGCGAGATATTCCTAAAAAAGTAGAGTTTATGCTAAATTGGCGGCTAAAATAATTTATTGCTTCTGCTCACACACGTGTATATTGTTGATAACAAATTTTTGACCTGCGAGAAAGTATAATTTCCGTAGATAAGCAGTTTTTGAAGTGCCCTATAGCGACAGATAGTTTATGTTGCGAGATATTCCTAAAAAAGTCGAGTTTATGCTAAATTGGCGGCTAAAATAATTTATTGATTCAGCTCACACACGTGTATATTGTTGATAACTAATTCGTGACTTGCGAGAAAGTATAATTTCAGTAGAACAACAGTTTTTGAAGTGCCCTATAGCGACAGATAATTTTTGTTGCGGGATAATCCTGTAAAATTGGAGTTTTAGCTAAATGCGTCCCTTAAATAATTTATTGTTACAGCTCACACGCGTAAATATTATTGAAGACTAATAATGACCTGCGATAAAGTATAATTTTCGTAGAAAAGCAGTTTTTGAAGTCAGATATTCATTTAATAGGCTAAAACGTGTGGTATGCAGTTTGTTTAACGAAAACCATGATTATTTGCAAGCAATAAATTTTTAAATAGAGCAATAAATTATGACAGATCGAATTCTGTCTTGTGACAGGTTTTTTTTTTTTAATTTTTGGTTGTGAGCTAGCTTGTCTTTAAGGTTCACATCAATTTTCTCCGAATCGGCAAGAGCAATAAATTTTAAACAAAAGTAATAAATTAGCAATAAATGAGCTTTAAATATTAGTACTATGTTTATTGTTGTGAGATGTAACAAAGTAGAGTTTATGCTAAAGGCGCGGCTAAAATAATTTATTGCTCCAGCTCACACACGTGTATATTGTTGATAATTAATTAGTGACCTGCGATAAAGTATAATTTCCGTAGAAAAACAGTTTTTGAAGTGCCCTATAGCGACAAATAGTTTTTGTTGCGAGATATTCCTAAAAAAGTAGAGTTTATGCTAAATTGGCGGCTAAAATAATTTATTGCTTCAGCTCACACACGTGTATATTATTGATAATTAATTAGTGACCTGCGATAAAGAATAATTACCGTAGAAAAGCAGTTTTTCCTTGCAATACACTAATTAATCAATAGATGAACAAAATATGAAATTTCAATTGTTAGCGGGAAGCGTTACCAACATAAACATAACTAACAAAAAATACCTAGTCATAATTTGACGTCGCAATTTAAATAAATTTAATCGTAAAATTACCTCAATAGAAAAAATAGTATAAAAAACACGTATCATAAGGCCTGTTGACGCACTCGTCCTTTGTAAAACTCGCCTAGCGGCTCGTTTTCCAAACTTGGACTCGTACGTTAACAGATTGCCTTATGATACTTGTGTTTTAATGTACTATTTGATGACAGATGTAGAAATTTTTATAAAGTCATGTTAACCACACAATTACACAATAATGAACTTTTATTTTTTAAATAGCATCCTATAATTATTTTATTAAAATATAAACCAGAATTTTTGTGTTTCAACGATTAATTTGATTTTATTAATGTATTTCAAAAATTTCGAGACAAATAAGATAATTGAGAAATATTGGAAATAATTTTTATTCAAATATTATAGGTAGCTATGTAAAAATAAACGAAATGTAACAATGTTAAACAGTTAAATTAATATCAACGAAGTATACATTGGTTTGTTACTTATTTATTATTCGAGAAAAATAAGGTAATTGAGATATATGAAAAATAATTTTTATTCAAATATTCTGGGCGGCTATGTGAACACAAAGAACAAATAAATAATAAGTAAATAATAAGTAACAAACAAATGTATACTTTGTTGATATTAATTTAACTGTTTAAAATTGTTACATTTTGTTTATTTTCCCATAGCCATCTATAATATTTGAATAAGAAATATTTCTGAATTATCTTATTTTTCTCGAAATTTATAAATACATAAATGAAAACTAATACATCGTTGAAAAAAGAAAAATTGTTACCACAGCCCATATTGCTGAGGTTGCAATTCCCAGGTTTATACCTTTATACCCGACACCGGAAAGCAGAAACTATATAATTTGTAACTTTACTTAGTTTTACTCAGTCTGATGTCACCATACGTAAATTTCATACAAAAATACTTAAATGTAATAAAATTAAATATATAATAAAGTGCAACTTTGTAACAAAATAAAAGATTAGCGAATATAATCTTTTAACTTAAATAAAAATTCGCGAACCTTAAAAATATAACAACATGTATATATTTATCACATTAAAGGATCTCTTCGTAGTAAGTGGAATCAGATTTAATAAATTATCATGTAAATTAATAATCGCTAAGAAGCTCTAGTGGAGTATAGGTACCTCCAGAGACTGCTAAATTTATTATCCCTTCAGCATGGTTTACTGCAGTTTACTACTACTTACTCTTCCGCACTTAATCACTTTTAAATAATCTGTATTTTAAAACAAACTTAATCTATAGCAAAGCAAAGTTTTCAGATAAACTAATGGTGTGTGGTGCAATTTCGGAAGCAGGCGTCCCCTGACAGTGTGTTAGACGAGTCAGAGGTTTACACACAAAATTTCCATCTGAAGTTTATTGATTTAATCAATTTACACAATGTAAATGAAGAGATTAAATTATGGCCTGACCCAGCTTCATGCACTATGCCCGAACAACAGCGCAGTGCTTGGAGAAAAAAAACATAGCATTTATACACCGCGAAAACAATCCTCATAACTTAGTAAAGCGAGACTTATTGAAAGCTTTTGGGCATTACGTACAAAGAAGGTGTAGAGTGTAGAGTAATGTGTAGAAGCCCAAAATGAAAGCAATTAAGTAGGAGGATGTTTGAAACGGTACGCGTAATAAACTAGCCAACGATTCATGAGGCAAGTCAGTACTAAACGTCGTATGAAAGAAAACGGGCAAATAGCTCTATACTAAATATGACTTTTAAAGCTTAACCAATGATAATTGTGGTAGTAATAAACAGTTTCAATATACATTCCTTAAACTACAGTATTGTCCATTCACCATACTTCTTAAACTGACATATTTTTTGTAGAGTATATATAACATTAACAGTTCCATTTAAAAAAATGCGTCAAAACTACAAACACACACAGACACACATATATATATATATATATATATATATATATATATATATATGTATATATATATATATATATATATATATATATATATATATATATATATATATATGTATATATATATATATATATATATATATATATATATATATATATATATATTGTGACAATTTGGAACCACACATTAACAGTTCCATTTAAAAAAATGCGTCAAAACTACAAACACACACAGACACACATATATATATATATATATATATATATATATATATATATATATATATTGTGACAATTTGGAACCACACTGTCACGGTTCTCTTTATAGTTTTTTGTTAATATAATTTAAAAAATATTTTTTCTGGTGCCACCGGTTGAGAACATCCGATTATTCAGCTGCCGCATGCGAGCATTGACATCTAGGCGTAGTTATGTGAGTTAGAACTGTAATAATTTATTACAATTCAATTGTTTTTCAGTTCTCTGGTTCTTTATTTCATTTTAGATTACGTTTAGTAACTCCTAAATAAATTCATTTAAATTGTTTAGCACCGGTAAAAGATCTTACATTATTTTAGTACGACATATGTCCAATTGAGGGAATAGGCTCATTTATAACGTGTGTCGAGAATGAGTTTTTTTTTCTTCTCGCTGACGCGGACTTGAACGGCTGAAGTCAAGGAGGACAAGTTGCTGGGAATCCAGTGTAGGCCTTGTATTTTTTTTCTCTTTTTTTTCCAAATTGAGTTATTTTTTGGCGTCAACCACAGCAGTTCTGGGTGAATTACTCGAATTCTTTTTGTTTTGTTTTATTTATTTGCTAGTTGTAATTTGAGAGTTAGGCCACCTGGGCTTCGGTTTGGGCGTGCCCCAAAGCGAGTTCGAGTAATCTCTCCCACGGTCTGTGGGGGTTTTGGGACAAAATTGTGGGTTTAAATTTTATTAGAGTTCCAATTTTTGGGGATTTAATTTAAAGTTTGGTTTCGAGGCCGGTCATTGCTTTCACTGGGTTTCCATCAACTCATCCGTTTTTTTCTTTTTTTGGTATTTTAAGTTTAACTTAATTTTTTCAAAATTTATATAAATTTTTGATACTACCAAGGTAGTAATTTTTGAGTAACTCTGCTTAACTTCCCGAGCCAATTAACAAGACGGCTCCGGTTCCCTGGGTCATCGCACCCTTTCAATTTTAGTTTTATTAGCCATTTTTGTAGTAGTTCTGCTTAAATTTAACCCTTCACCTTCCTACATTGTGATCCTTCCCGTATGAACGTGTGTGAATGGTGTTGATTTGCGGTCATCTTTTTTGTTATCCTATCGGATCACGGTTTGGATTAGTTCCCCTTTACAGCCGGATTAAAATTTTACTGCGTTTTTTTTGGGGTTTTGCGTGATTACAATTCTGTTTGGGTTTCTTTTTTGAATTGTCACGTTTGTTTTAGCAGTTAAATTTTTTGTCCGTCAGGGTCGTAAATTATTAGCGCGATTTTTTTTTGCGAATGTTCGTTACGGTCTTTTATCGCGCCTTAATAATTGTTTTTGGACTGCAGTCGAACCCATTCCACTTTCCTCTGTGTCTGTTGCCATTCAGTCATTTTTTTTATGAGTTCAAGTTTTGAAATCATTTTGTATAACGCCTGACGGGGTATAGAGCGCCCTTAAAGTTTATGTATTTTTATTTTTGTAATATCCACGTCCTTCAGACGATTCTGTCATCCCATTCTCGTTCGAGATACTGGGGATTATTTTTTGTAGGGACAGTAGCGGCTTTGGTGGTGGTGACTGGCCCTTTGGCTCGGACTTTCCAGCAGCTTCTTGGCAGACCTAACGGAGGAGACCGCAACTAGACCCGCCAAAACCTTCTCCAAGGTTTGAGGCCAGGCTAGGCCGAGAAAGAGCTCACCATTCCACCGCGGTGGGAGATTTTCGCCGTACCCGCGAAGGGCCTTTGCACCCACAGTCGCATCAGCTCTATCAGGCCACCTAAAGCTTGTCGCCGAGGTCCCTCCCCGTTCTGCAACAGCAGCGTTCTGGCCAAGGACTCGGTCACTCCCCAAAGTGGTTCCCCAGCAGTAGCTAGGAGGCGTTCTGTACGGCCGTCAGTTAGTATTTTTTTTTGTCAATTTCAAAATTTTAATTGTGCCTTTAATTAAATTCATTCAATTTTATTTGTATGTTGTTTTCCTTCCTTGAGTACACCTTCTCAAGGGTTTACCCTTTTTCAAGGTGTTGACGCCCGAATATTAATTTTGTGGTAGTAAATTTTTTGCACAGGCGTTGGCCTGAGTCAGTTTTTACTTTAGTTGTTTTTATTAAACCACAAGTTTAATTTTCGAACCCCGACCCCTGCTTCCGCTACAACCCGTGAGCTGCCAGTGCAATTTGTGTGCGACACAGGTAGGTTGTCATAATATATATATATATATATATATATATATATATATATATATATATATATATATATATATATATATATATATATATGTATATGTTCATGTATATGAAGAGTTACACAAAAAAGTGATCATGATATTTTGTAAGGCATAGAGGGGGACACATTTTCACATAACCATTAATATTTTAAAGCCAGTGGTACTCAACTTATGGATCAATGTTATTTATTTTTTTAATGGCATTACATATTTTTTATTGGCTCATTAAATAGAGAATTTTCTTCTGAATTCAGCGATGTAATAATATCATACCTTTACATTGCGAAAAATTTGACAAAAATTAATTCAAAGTTGGTATTTCTTTTCTATTTTAATTTTTTTAAGTAGGTTGGGCAAACATTTAATCATTACAACAAAAGAAAATTATCTGCATTTTTGTTTGTCATTGATATTCATAATTATAATTAACGTAATTTTTATTACCTTTAATAATAATTAATTTAATAATGGCAGCAGATTCAACAAATACAGATTTTATTTATTGATGTGAGGCCCAAAAAAATGCATTCCTAGTATACACTTTATTTGCAGACAGTTATCCTAATTACACAAGACTAAATAATAATCACGCGAAATAAAAAAATAACGAAATTAGGAATATTTAGGCAAAGTAATATAATGCGTAACAATGACATAAAAAAATTACAGATAATTTTCTTTTGTTTTAATAGATGAATGTTTGTTTAGCCTACTTAAAAAAAATACTAACTGTAAATTAATTTTTATCAAATTTTTCGCCATGTAAGAGTATGATATTATTATATTTTTGAATTCAGATGCAAATTCTATATTTAATGAGTTAATAAAAAAATATATACCATTTAAAAAAATATAACATTGATACATAAGTTGAGTACCACTGGCTTTAAAATAATAATAGTTATGCTAAAATGTGTCCCTCTCTATGCTTTACAAAATATCTTAATCACTTTTTTGTGTATCTTTTCATATTCACAAATAAATTGCATTGTTTTATTATCTTGATACATCCTGTATATACAGGATGTTTCAGGGCTAGTATAACAAATTTTAACAGCTTATTCCTGAGGTCATTTTGAGCCAAAAATGTCATATGAACATAGGTTCTATTCCTTCTAGTTACCAAAATACAAGAGATTGAAGTTCTATAAATAACACGAAATTTTCTAATTTTTGTAATCAAGGTACTTTCGGAAAACAAGAGTTATTATTGAAAAGTCATACCTTATTTGTATTAATTTTAAGTTTATTTATTAATATTAACGAATACGATTTGGACAACAAAACATACGATGACACAATTATTAAATAGACAAATAAATAAATTCTAAACACAGAACAACATGGAATAGATTATTATAAAATCTTTCAGAACTCATATTTCAATAGAATAATACAACCTTTTTAGTTAAATTCTGTTTGTATTTATTTAAATTACAACGTTTCGACAATATAGACTATTGCCTTCTTCAGGTAAAACATGAACTACAAAACAACAAATACAAATAAATAAACAGAATTTAACTAAAAAGGTTGTATTATTCTATTGAAACATGGAATAGGTTAACACAATATGAAATAAGATAACAAATGCATTCATAATTCGTTCAAGTAACTGTTCACGCGTGTTTATTTGTACCCTATAATCTTATTGTTTCAAGTGTCCCCATAGATAGAAAACAAGAGGATTTAAGTCTGGAGATCTTGCAGGCCAAAAGTTTGGACCTCCAGGTCCAATCCACCTATTGGGAAAGTTTTGGTTTAACCACTCAGTTACTTGTCTACCATAGTGAGGAGGAGCACCATCATGCTGGTACCACATCTGTTGTCGTACAAGAAGTGGAACATCTATTAGTTCATGTAGTCTGTTTTCCAGAAAGTTTCTGTAGCCATCAGCTGTTAATCGGTTAATTAAATCTTCAATTTCTAGTAATCTAGTATTGAAAATTTATGCTAAATCTTTGCTGAAAACGGGATTAAACAATCGCATGTGGATTTTCAATGCTCCATAAATGGTAATTATGGAAATTGTTTACTCCATCTCTCGTGAATTGGGCTTCATCAGACCATAACACTGGAAATAAAGTCAGGATCATTTAAATTTTGACGGAGAAACCAGCGACAAAATTCTAAACGAGGACCATAGTCTCCGGGTTGCAGTGCTTGAACTCGCTGAAAGTGATAGGGATGTAATTCCTCACAGTTTAATATCCGCCAAACAGTGCTGTGAGACATGTGTAATTGAGCAGCGATGCGTCTTGTGCTGATTTCAGGATTATCGAGAACAGTTGAGATCAGACCTATGTTTTTTTAATGATTTGGGTTAGTATTATGTACCTTCAAAAAAATACCCTTTTTTAACAGCCTGTATATACATTTTATATTATACCTTGTCTTCCAAAAGTAGGGTCAAAACTGACCCGATTTTCGGGTTTTTGTTCATAAACCTCATGATGGAAATATTCTGAACAATTCATCTTAAAAAGCATTCTTTTTTTAAAATTTCTTTTATTTGGGTCTATGATAACCCGATATTAGTATTCGTTGTTATGATTCAATAACAATAACCATAGTAAAATAATGTAATAAAGAAAATAATTTGTATATATTGATCAAGATAAAGATGTAGAGTATATTTTGAAATATATTATTTACATGATTGCATTATAATTATTTAAGATATTGTTTATTTAAATTAAGAAGAATTCTATGTTTTGTTTTATATTTTTTTATGTTTTCTTTTACTATGAAGATTAATTATTAAATAAATAAAAAATTGTAATATAATTATCAATAAAGGCAGTTTAATAAATATAATAAAAGTAAAACATTAATAAATACTGCAATATTAATAACAAAATTTTGCATAAAAAATTTGTGCCCCAATTGACCCTACATTGGGCCGCCATGCTATAAAATTATTATTGTCCGACAAGGATTAATATATCAATCTCAATATCAATATTGGAATGGATTATCAGTGCAAAATCCCGGAAAAATCTCTGAAAAAATATTGAAGTCATTGCATATGCAATCTTTAACGAATTAAATATTATTGATACAACAACACTATTATTATTATATAGAGATCATATTTTACGGCTAGATATAACTAATTAATTTTTACCTCTCGCTAAGAGAGGTATTGGATTCATGCTAAAAATCTCATATCCAGATTTCAATGATTAAGCACGTTTTAAGGTCCCTAGAATTCGATTGTAACATTTTTACAATGATGTTTGTCTGTGTTTCCTCAATGTAATAGTAATTTTGACGGAGAAACCAGCTACAAAATTCTAAACGAGGACCATAGTCTCCGGGTTGCAGTGCTTTTTTTTTGTAATAAATACATTTTATTAGTATGCTCCATTTTTACAAATACTACATACTAATTAACATGCTTCATAACTAATATTATTACATACTACTTATCTATACATATTTACATTCCATGAGTAACTTAATTAGTATATTTTTTTTTGTTATGTTATATATATATTTTTTTTATTTTTTTTACATTAACATCTGTATTTTAAATAAACTATAAACTATACACCCTGTAACTTATTAAATTCTATGGATATTTTTTTTTATTTTACATTAACATCTGTATTTTAATTAAACTATAAACTAAATACCCTGTAACTTATTAAATTCTATGGATTTGATTTCATGTATTTATATTTTTTTACATTAACATCTGTATTTTAAATAAACTATGTAACCTGTATCTTGTTAAAATCTATGGAATTTACAAATTCTGTAAAATATGACTGGCCATGTTCTTCCATTATTTCTTATTTGAGTTTTAAGTTTTTCACGTTCGTTATTTAGTATCGCACAATTAAATATTATATGGTCAACCGTTTGTTCTTCTTCACTACACGCACAATCCGCACTTTCAGTTATTTTATATTTGTGTAGATAACTCTTTAATTGTCCATGTCCGGATAAAATCACTGTCAGTTTAGGAGAATATGCCACTTTAGTTTTCAGTCTACATTTTACACTCGGAAAAAACGATTTTGTCATGTTTCCTTTGCTGGAATTTATCCACTCCACGTTCCACAACCCTGTGCTGCTATCGTCTTCTTCTTTTGTAATTTCTTTTTTCCTTGCTTTCCTGCCTTCTTTACTTACTATCACTACGTTTTCAATATTTTTAAGTTTATTGTAAATTTTAAGTTGTTCGTTTAATTTTAATGTAATTGGAATGTTACCCGTAAGGATACATGATGCTTCAAACGATATTGTTTTATATCCTTTTAGAATTTTTATGTTCATTAGTCTTTGGACTCTTTTAACTTTACGTTGATTACACTTTTTATTTAAAGCTTGCATCCATGCAGGTGCCCCGTATGATATAATTGGTAATACAGCTCCTTTATAAATGGTGTGAATAGCTTATTATCTGAGTCCCCACATGATTTTAGCGGATTTTGAAAGAATATTTATTAGATTACAACATTTGTTTGTCACATATAGTTTATGTGTTCATCAAAGTTAAACTGATTATCGATTAATATTCCGAGGTATTTTAGAACATTCACTTGATTTAATACTTCATAATTTAAAAATATATTAATCTTAGATTTAAGCAGTGACCTACGTTTTGTGACTAGCATCACCTGTGATTTTGTTTCATTAAATTGTATTTTATTCTTCTTAGCCCAGTTCATTATTTGAACTAAATTTATATTCGTCTCGTTTTCAGCTTCTAAAACAGTCTTTCCTCTTGTCAATAATATTAAATCATCGGCAAATGCGATAACTTTAGCATTTTTTGTGCAGTTTTGTTCCAGTAAAGAATTATACTGGATGTTCCAGAACCCAGGTCCACTAAATGAGCCCTGGAGGCATCCCCTGTTAACAGTTTTTAAAGTTTTGGCTCCTTCTATTTTGAGTTCAGCTGTCCTGTGGCTGAAGTAGTTATTAGCAAGGTAGTACAAATTTCTAGGGCATTTAAAGTCCTTTAAAGCTATCATAATCGCTGGCCACCATGCGGCATTAAACGCTACTTTGACATCCAGACTTACTAGTATAGTAACTTTCTTTTCTTTATTACTTTCATCTATAAACTTTTTTAACTCTAATATTGCTTGTGTTGTTCCCTTTTCTTCCACAAAACCAAATTGATTTTCATTTAGCAATTTATTTGTATGCAGATACCCCATAATTCTGTTTATCATTAGCTTTTCAAGAACTTTTCCTGCGAAATTAATTAAGCTTACAGGTCTAAATTTCCCAACTTCGTTAGTTTTCCTTACCAGGTTTGATTATAGGAATAATTACCGCCATTTTCCATTATTTTGGAAGGTGTCCTCTTGTTAAACATTGGTTATAAATTTCACTAAAAAATAGTGGTTAATTTTTGAATATTCTTAGCAATATTGTGCTTGACACTCCATCTTGCAGTGCTTGAACTCGCTGAAAGTGATAGGGATGTAATTCCTCACGGTTTAATATCCGCCAAACAGTGCTGTGAGACATGTGTAATTGAGCAGCGATGCATCGTGTGCTGATTTCAGGATTATCGAGAACAGCATCAATTACATTCTCTACATCTTCAACGTTATTATTAACACCAATGCCATCATTTTGAACACCTCCCTGTACAGTTGTTGATCCAGTTTCACGTAGACGCTGAAAAATGCGCGCAAATAGGCGATGGAAAGGTTGGCGTCTATTTGGATATCTGTCTTGGTATTCTCTGGACGCATAACGGGCATTACCATTACATAATCCATAAATAAAAATCATATCTGCATATTCAGCAGTACTATAACCATCCATTATGAAACAAAAATACAACAATTTTTAATTAAGACAATTAATTAATTAATACAAATAATAATAACTCTTGTTTTCCGAAAGTACCTTAATTACAAAAATTAGAAAATTTCGTGTTAATTATAGGACTTCAACCTTTTGTATTTTGGTAACTAGAAGGAATAGGACCTATGTTCATATGACATTTTTGGCTCAAAATGACCTCAGGAATAAGCTGTTAAAGTTTGTTACACAAGTCCTGAAACACCCTGTATATATATATATATATATATATATATATATATATATATATATATATATATATATATATATATATATATATTCAAGATGTTAAATATTGCTGTCTTTTGTTTTATTAAATACGGGGGTGTTTAATTCGTGTTCACTATAGAACAAAGGCTAACAATGGCCGCGTCCATCATCTCTCATTGGTCCAGCAACTGGATTCAGTAAAATCGGAGCTTAGCGGTGCTAGGGTACTGAACGCGCCCATTCACTGTAAACGAGATAACCTAAAAAAAAAGTGATTTTTGGCGCCATCTTACCACTGTAGCCCGGTCAGCGGCAATGTTACGTGGTTGCAAAATGAATATGTTTTTAAAGATATGTCAATTTACAAAATCCCAAACTTGCAAATTTCCGAACTTATTTAGTATAAAATATCTCCTGCCACTGGGCTAGGTGTGTTGGTATCAATTCTGCTTGGTGGTCCTTGAATGTTTGCTGGAACTTCCAGTATAGTGTTCCTTTCATCTATTGGTCTGTTAGTTCATTGTGATTTTTTCCTTGACTGGTTGGTCTGCAACATAGTTTTGGATTGAAAGTTGTTTCTTAATGTAGTAGAACTCTTTCATATTTTTTAATGGGCTGCAAGTTCTGCCATATTTGCCAGTTTATGGTTGTTTATAATTTCTTGCCATTCTCATAACTTCAATGTTAAGGTATAACAATGACGTCACATCCAACCCTAGTATGTTGTAGTAACAAGATTCAGCTTATGACGGTTTGTAGCATGGTTACCTGGTAGTTTGTGTTATTATTAATTTAAAAAATCTATTGTGGCCAGCACAATACCTGTCGCCATTTTCATTTTATGTTGCATAGGGCGTGTGCAGTCATGTGACTTTATTTGCCTCGGCAAGCAGATATGGGGGCCTATGTGACAGCTAGTAATGTACTTAGGTGTCAGGTACCATAAGTTTTCATTCAAAACATTATGACTTTCCAAATCCATGTGGATTACTTTCCTCGACAAGTATATTCCATACTATGGATGCCAAATACACACATCAGAATATTTTGAAATTTTGAATGAAAAATTATGACGTATGACAATTGTAACATCTATGTAAATAACTGCTAGCCGTCATTCTGACACGGATCCTCATATCTGCTTGCCAAGGCCAACAAAGTCACATGACTGCTCGCACCCTATAAGTAAAGAATTTAACATTTCCTGTACACATAAATAATTGAAATTGTATCTCTTCTTTCGTTCTATGAAAATTTTTATCCTACTAGTCTAATATATTCAAAAGTCTTCAAATTCATTAACGGTATTAGAGGTATTTCTTAAGGATATATGAATTGTTAACATACCTATAATTTAAATACATATTTAATTAATAATACAATAATATATGATAAATGTACTCGTACCTCCCAGAAAAATATTCCAGTAATGTTATTAAAATTTCTGATTTTTGACACTGACATTTTGCATTTATCTGTAAATTACAAACATTTAAATATCTCAACTGTTTTTTGGGCAACGAGATTTGTTACAATAGATTATTCCATATTATTATATCCCATATCTCCAAACCTATACGAGATATAATAAAAAATTAAATGTTTCAGATTGAGAATTTAATTATCTATCAAAAAATAATATTTAGAAATTTTTATTTTAGAAACTACCACTTCCGGTTATCTAATTGTTACCAGAACCTATTCAACTCTTCTCATTACTATTAGATTGAGGAATCCGTTGTTACACAGGTCTTTAATCTTATAGAATTTGAGAAATGGTACCTGCAACAACCACACGCACACACATCCACATACACATACACACACACACACACACACACACACACACACACACACACACACACACACACACATGGGAGCCCAATGTAAGGTCAATTGTGGCACAAATTTTTTATGCAAAATTTTGTTATTAATATTGCAGTATTTATTAATGTTTTACTTTTATTATATTTATTAAACTGCCTTTATTGATAATTATATCACAATTTTTTATTTATTTAATAATTAATCTTCATAGTAAAAGAAAATATAAAAAATTATAAAACAAAACATAGAATTCTTCTTAATTTGAATAAACAATACCTTAAATAATTATAATGCAATCATGTAAATAATATATTTCAAAATATACTCTACATCTTTATCTTGATCAATATAAACAAATTATTTTCTTTATTACATTAATATACTATGGTTATTGTTATTGAATCATAACAACAAATACCAATATCGGGACATCGTAGACCCAAATAAAAGAAATGTTAAAAAACTAAATGCTTTTTAAGATGAATTGTTCAGAATATTTCCATCATGAGGGTTATGAACAAAAACCCGAAAATCGGGTCAGTTTTGACCCTACTTTTGGAAGACAAGGTATAATATAAAATGTATATACAGGCTATTAAAAAAGGGTATTTTTTTGAAGGTACATAATACTAACCCAAATCATTAAAAAAACATAGGTCTGATCTCAACTGTTCTCGAGCAAAACGAAAAATCGAAGAAAAACTGATAAAGATAGTGATCGAACAAAATTTTGTCTATGTTAATACATTTGCTATAGAAATTATTCATATTTGTGGCGGATCAAGCCAGTTATGTTTTGTATGTTAATATCAAGTTACCGCCACGTTACTTCCAGCCATTGTTGAGCAGTTGTTACGAGGTTACCTCGTAACAGCTGCTAACAACAGCATTTATTAAATTTTAGACTTTGAATCTGTTTGTCAAGTTGTAAAATTTGTTAAATAAAAATATTTTATATTTTTACAATTTATTTTTTCTAAGCGTTTATTTTACATTGGGTGGCGGCCACTAGCCGCTACTGTCATTGTTTGTTTTGTGTATTGCATTACATACTTTTCCGTCTTCTCTTAAATTTCAACACTGGTGACCCCGCCGCAGGAGCTCCGGAACCAGGAACATCAATCAATAATGTCGAATACTGAAGACAACGCCTCTCCAGACATTTCCGTTATGACTGGTTCCTTCAAAGTTCCGGAATTCTGGCCAGTTGACCCAGAATTATGGTTTCTACAAATGGAATTCATATTTGCTTCACACCGGATTGTTTCGGAAACTTCTAAATTTAGCAAAACTATTTCATTTCTTCCTCCACTATTTGCATCCGAAGTCAGAGATTTGATCGTAAACCCTCCAACCGAGAAACCATACTCTAATCTAAAAAAGGCTCTCATTCATCGAATTTCACCTTCTGATAAAGAAAAATTACAATTATTATTTTCACAGTCTGAACTTGGTGACAAGAAGCCAACTCAACTTTTACGTCAACTACGCCGATTAGTTGATAAAAAATCTTTAGCGGATCCTATCCTAGAAGAAATTTTCCTTCAGAAGCTTCCATTAAATGTTCAATCTATTTTGGCAGCCAATACTATAGTTTCCCTAAACGAGAAAGCTGAAATCGCTGATAGAATCCTCAGTGTTTCACAACCTTCAATTTCGGCTTTATCCAGAAACCCTGAAGATTTAGAAGATATCAAGAAAGAAATTGCCCAACTCAAAGAAATTGTCCTTTCAAAATCTATCAACAAAAGAAATTCTTACTCAGACCCTCCAGTCAACAGTCCCTTATATGTGAGATATAAAATGACAAAAGTTGAGATGGAGAAATATGTTTTCAGTGTGTAAACTTGCCCGACACTTCAATCAAATAAATTAACGTTACAATTGGTGTCAGGTATACCGGTTAATAAATTGTGAAGTTCTAACGTGCGCAACGCAAGTAATAAATGTAAAAAAAATATTGTTATACCCGGAGTCTTACAACCCAGTTTTGGGCGTAAACATAACATCAACGTAGCGTGAAACTGATTAACTTCGTAGAGCGGGCAGGTACATGCCAGTTGGAGCGCACGCACTTGTAAGTCCACAAGTCACGACAATGGGCAACAATGCAACAAAACATAATATCGAAAGTACAACTTTACATAAAATAACTTTGCAACAATAATGCTTACAATGAGCCTAAGGCTCCAATTAACATCTACAATAATAAGAAATATTAAAATTTTCAATTGACTATAAAAATGAATATAATAAAATAACGAATTTCAGAAAACATACTACTTCAACAATTAAGCGCCAAATAAAATTTTACAGTGAGAACAATGTAACAACAGTCCTCCTAAGCAACAATTAAACTCTAAGTTCTTTCCTCGCAACGCAAAAAAAAAACAAAAAGAGAAAGAACGATATTAAAAATTTAATGTGGCCAACACAATACCTCCTGTTTAATTTAATTTTTCTTCATGTAAACACTTAAAATGAAATTAAATTTTAATACCGGGTTTGATACCGACCGACGCCAAGTTTTTCGAATTTTAAATGACACAAAAATAACCCTTGTGGTGTACTCTTCACGCCAGAAACATAGATCAAACAAACAAATTGTTTGATCTATGCCAGAAATAAGCGCTTGTGAGGTGACACCTGATAAACGCCCGTAAGGTACAAATATGTCATCATCGTTATCGAAATCTGTGTACAAAGCAGATTGGCAGACCCAGCAATGGGTAATATGCCGTAATGATATATTTATTTTATTTATATGGCGTGGAGAGTGCACCACTGGGATCAATTTTGTGCCATTTAAAATTCTAAAATATTTGACGTCGGTTGGAATCGAACCCGTTCCAAAGATTCGCGTGAAGTGACGCCTGCTAAACGCCTGCACGGAACAAATATGTCATCATTATTATCGACATCTGCGTACAAAGCAGATTGGCTCACCCATCAATGGGTTATATGCCGTGGTGATATATGTTTTTATTATCTTACCTATATTTCTACATATTTACTTATGCTGGAAACTGTATTAAGTTTCTTTCCATATAATTATTGTTCCAGTTAATATTTTTTTTTTAAAGCGTTAATATTATTATTTGAAATGATTAGTTTGTTGACAGTGACATATATCTGTCAGTTACAAACATTTCAGATTTGAATTGTGTAACCATGTGTATGAGTTGTGTTTAAAGCACAGGCTTTGGGATTAAAATTATAGATAGTTTTATAAATTTATCCATAAAATATATAGAAAAAGTATTAATGCAAGCGTGTAGAAAATTTAATAATATTTAATTTTTACATAACAAATCTCGAAAAAATAATATTTATAGGTATTTTTCGAAGAAAAACTATTTTGAGCTTCCAGTAAAGTGCCATTTCCGGTTATTTGATTTACTCTAATATCTAATGGCATCTTTCCATATAAGAGTAAGGTAGAAATACAAGGTTTCAAAAGTTTCTAAAGGATAGTATTTGAGTTAGAGCGTAAAGAGGATCCACACACACACACAGTCACATACACATACACACACGCGCACACACATACGCACATACACACAGACATCATCGTGAAAATATTAAAATTGGATTGTAAGGACCTTAAAATGTGGTTATTTAGCAAAATCTCGATATACGATTTTTAGTACGATCTCTATACCTCCCTTACCAAGGGCAGCGGGAGGTAAAAAAGGTGCTTATCTACATTGTGTGTTCGGGGGATTTGTAGGCGATGAAGTAGGGCAATGGTGACGGCGGAGGGACAGCCACTGGGCACAATGTGGAAGGTGTCCACAACAATGGTGACGCTGACGGGATAGTCGCAAATCCTCCGAAGAGAGATGACTTCCAGGGCTCGAAAACGATGTTCTTGACACCACACGAAGACACCAACCAAAATATACAAAACTGGAAAGTCACTCGAGCACCCCCGATGTCGTACAAATCCGCAACAATGGCGAAACCAAAAACTGGTTCTAAACAACAATCGGGTACTTCACTCGCATCAAAACAAAGTCACGCCGACCATCAACCATGTGCCAAAACACTCGTAAAAAGAAAAGACATCTACCCTTTAACTGAGCCTGTACCAGAATCTATGAGGCTGAAAACTTTTTCCGGAAACCAGAAGTTTTGCCGGATGAAGATGGCGTAAAAAAACAATCACAAAATAAAAAGACGAAATACAATGAACACAAATCACGACACTGACGCAATTCGACATCTAAAAACATGTCAAGCAAGGTAAACAAATTAGGTTTAGTACAAGGGATAACACAAGTTTTGGTATGTTTAGATATTTTAGATGATTGACAGGTTAAGCAATTTTTTGTCCAATTTTGAATATCTTTGTTCATGTTAATCCAAACAAATTTAGAAGTAATTAATTTAATAGATGCTTTAATTCCAGGGTGAGACAGAGAATGTAGTTGATTAAATATTTGTTGACGAAATTGTTGTGGAATATATAGTCTGTAAGTTCCGGTTGAAACGTCACATGTCAAGGTAAGGTTAGAATTTGGAAGTTTGATGTCTTGAAAATGTAATTTGGTTTCTTTTGATTTTTGTAATAATTTTAGTTGATTATCGTTTTGTTGGGCAGAAGCAATGTCAGAATAATTAATTTCATTGTTTAAATGTAAAGCATGGATTCTGGATAATGCGTCAGCAACCGGATTGTTACGTTACATAGAATGTAGTTGATTAAATATTTGTTGACGAAATTGTTGTGGAATATATGGTCTGTAAGTTCCGGTTAAAATGTCACATGTCAAGGTGAGGTTAGAATTCGGAAGTTTGGTTTTATTGAAAGCACTTCTTGCTTCTGTTGACCATGAAATTTCTTTCGAACTATTTGGTTTATTAGTTAATAGAGTGTTTATTGGTTGTAGTATATTTGCACAGTTTGAAATAAAGCGATGATAAAAATTGACTAATCCTAAAAATTCTCTTAATTTTCGTTGAGAAGTAGGTAAAAGAAAATTTAAAATAGTATTAATTTTATCTCTAAGTGGTTCACAGCTGTTACGAGGTAACCTCGTAACTACTGCTCAACAATGGCTGGGAGTAACGTGGCGGTAACTTGATATAAACAAAACATAACTGGCTTGATCCGCCACATATCTAAGGCAGGTCCAATAGAAGGAAGGAAAGTAGTAAAACGATACTATTTCAACAAGGCACATGAAAACGTCCGAATTTGATGGAAAATATTCTTGGCCGAACTACCTATTTAAATTAATTTGAAGCGGCTACGATATATATATATATATATATATATATATATATATATATATATATATATATATATATGTGTGTGTGTGTGTGTGTGTGTGTGTATTTAACAACAAATTTCTTGTAACTTTATTACAATAATTATAATGACAATTACTCTTATATCACAATAGCTGATAAAATTTCCTTATCGCGTTGCATTCATTATTAAAACTTTGTAGTTCACTCATAATAGCAAAAAAATACAGTATATTACTAGCAGAACCTCGGCCTTCGGCCGAGCTCCTCCTAGGGCTCCGCCGATAGTGTTTTACCCACCCAAACTGCCCACGCAACCTGCCCACCCAAATTTCCCACGCAACCTGCCCACCCAAACTACTCACGCAACCTACCCACTCAAAATGCCCACGCAACCTGCCCACCCAAACTGCCCACCCAAATTGCCCACGTAACCTGCCCACCCAAACTGCCCACCCAAACTGCCCACGCAAAATGCCCACCCAAATTGCCCACCCAAATTGCCCACCCAAACTGCCCACGCAACATGCCCACCCAAATTGCCCACCCAAACTGCCCGCGCAACATGCCCACCCAAATTGCCCACGCAACCTGCCCACCCAAACTGCCCACGCAAAATGCCCACCCAAACTGCCCACGCAACATTTAAAATGCCTAAAGAATAATATTCAGTCTTGGACTACTGTCATTGATTATTAGCAAACTATCTACATCAAAACTGCGACCAAATGATAAATCCCGCGCTATATTTATAATCGATTACTGTAAAATTAGTGCTTGCCTCAAACAACCACTTGGTTACGAAACAGTAAATAATTACTGTGCAATAAGTAATATGATAATGATTCAAAGATTTAGACTTTGTTGGTTATTCAAATAAACATTTAGATTAGCTGTGTAAATCTATAATATAGATTTTTATATTGTTTCTTATTTTTAAAATAAATAAATAAAATATATTTTATCATGGCATATTACCCATTGCTGGGTGTGCCAACCTGCTTTGTATAGATATCGGTAATGATGGAATATTTGTACCGTGCGGGCGCTTACCAGGCGTCACCTCACGGGCACCCATAGCTGGCGTGGAGAGTGCACCACAGGGGTCAATTTTGTGCCATTAAAATTCGATGTAATTTTAATCTTTATTTTTTATATGTAATAATTGTGACATGTTTTTTTTTATTTAGGTGACATAATTATCAAATTAACTATGAATAGATTTAATTGTAGATTATCTTTTTTGTATATCTTCGTTGTAAAATATATATTTTTCTTATATTCATGAATTAGCTGTAGTCAAAATGTTTTAATAAAATAGAGGTATAATTAATATTATTATAATTATTATTCTTACCTTTTATTTTCTAAATAATATAAACGCAAGTTTAATTTCTAATTAAATTTAACGTTATGACGTTAAATATATAAGATTAAAATTAATATTTTGTCAGTATTAGCAACAAATGTATAATGAATTTATAATAATAAATATTGTTAAACTAATTATTAAAATGTATAATTTATATATTTATTGTTGTAGTTGTTGTTATAATTTTTGTTAATTTTAAATCATTTATTAAAATCTATGAGTGTCATTATAGTACATCTGACAATATATTGTGATAATCCTCGAGTACAACAAATTGTTGTAAAATCTACAGCACTTGTTTTACCACAAAAGTATTGTATATTTACAACATATACTTGCTGTTCTAATAATTACCTGTTCCTTTAGTTCAGAAAATCATAATTGTGATAATAACAGTAATGTTTTTTTTTATTTTCGTGTAAGGAAGAAGAAGCAGACAGATGTAAGAGAGAAGATAAGCTGTTCTTCGTGAACAAAAGGGAATCAAGCAAAGGACAAATACCAGCCATATGCCACCGACATTGTCCAGAAGGCCATGCCAAGATGAATGCAAGCATTGTAGTCAACTGGAAGAGAAACTTTCCATTGTCGCCAGAACAACAGTAGTCGACGATAATTGGCAGCCCGATGGACTAGGCACAGACCAGGAACATGACCCGACTTTGAAATTTATACTAGAATAGAAAGCAACAGAGAGCAAAATAATACGAGAAGATGTTGCCTCGCACTCACTGAGTGTAAAATCGTACTGGGCGAAATAGGACTCCATAGTGATCGAGGATGACCTGTTAATGCGTGTGATAGAAAATGCTGATGGAACAGAAAAGAACTCAGTTGGTTATTCCTAAGAGTAGAGTACGAGACGCGTTGAAAGAGATCAACGACGGACCTGGAGGAGGCCATTTTAGAGTCAAAAAAACTATAGACAGATTGCGCCAGCGATTTTAATGGATGCAAGGAATGTGTGGTTTGCGCTGGAAGAAACGGCCCGCATAGACAACGAAAAACTTCAATGTGTCAATACAATGTTGGCAGTACATTTGAGCGCATTGCGATTGACGTGGCCCGACCATTTTCAGAAACTGATGACGGAAATAAATATATCACCAAGTGAGTTGTAGCCTATCCATTTCCCAATCATAAAGCCACCACGGTTACTGACACTTTAGTCAAAGAATGCGTATGTTGCTTTGGCGTACCACGTGAATTTCACTCCGACCAGGGAAAAAATTTTGAGTCGGCTGTTTTCCAAAATACCTGTAAACACCTATTATGTGTCAAAAAAATATACGTAATTAAATTCTATATGAAAACAATAAAATGCGATAATAGCACTTGCTAATTGTTGTTCTAAATGATTATACAACTCTATTTGAAGTGAGCGATACAATATTTTAGCAGTTTATTTGTTTAGAATACAAGAAACAGGCGGCAAAACCTCGGTTGTACGCCACTGGTAAGTTCCTAGGCTGGACGCTGTCATAGCAAAACGAGTCGCTCATTCAGTCCGGTTTGCGGTTGTCATAGCAACACCCCATGCTAGGGACATTCCCTTTCCCCCGCAAGCCTATACAGAGCCCAGGCTGGGAACGCGTTGTGCGATTCATTCGTTCTGTAGTCGCTCTAGCGTGCAGATGGGTCCGGTAGTCTTCGTGTTATTATTGTTCAAATAGCATTGTTGTTTGGTTATTTGAATACTTGTTGGGTTTATGATTCTTTAACATTTTGGTTATTGAATTATTATTTAGTTGATTCAATTTGGGGTCATTTAAGATGCAATTATTGAGTTTTCGCTCACGAGTTTTGTGTAAATTGTATCTTTTGTTGTTTAAATACTGTTTTGTTTCGGATCATCATTATTTGGTGATTTTATTTGTGTTTATAAGGTTATATTCACTTTAATAGTTGTTTAGTTCGTGTTAGAAGTATATTAGTACTTAGGGTTTGTTCTCGTTAGCTACGTTCATTGTGAATTGGTTTTTTAGAGCTAATATACTTTGTTTCTTTGGTTTATATTTAGTTTGCAGTTTAATTACTAGAATCACATTAATAACTTAGGATTTGTTCTTGTTTAGCTGGAATCAGTTGAAATTGGTGAATTAGGGTTAATGTGATTCACTTAATAATTATTCCATCGTCTTTTGTTTGGGTTTTTGCATATTTTGAATTAGTATGGTATTATTTATGTCTATTTGGTTTTGAATTAATTTTGTGTTTTGAATATTTGCTCGAGTTAGTGGCATATTGGCGCTTAAGAGCATTTGTGTGTTTTGGTTTTGGGTTTCCATTTATTATTATACAGTCCACTTCTCATTTTGATATTTGCAAAAATCCATCTTGTGTTTAAGCTGAGCTATTGAAAACATTATTGTCGGTAGCCGTAGAGGAACCATATATCACACTGTTTTGACCAAGTGCGTTTTTGTTGTGGAATAATTTATACTCTAGGTGAGATTTCTTAGCTTTATTTACTTTCAGGTTATATTTACAATTTTCAGCATTAAATCGTTACGTTTGTTTTGACATTATGGTCGTTAGTATGAACAAGTGATTAAGGGTGATTGTTTTATCTCTGTCAATCGTTTATGTAATATTTTAGAAAAAAATACTTCAAATAAAAGTTATGAAAAATTTGCATTGTTTATTTGAAGTACTTTTCTCTAAAATAATCTTTAAACGATTGACAGAGATAAAACAATGCTAATCGAATGTTCGCTAATCACCCTTAATCACTGTTCATACTAGCGGCCTATGTGTTTAGAGTGAGATCATGCGGGTATCGAGGATCACGCGGATCTCCATAAGGTCATACGGAACTTACGTTACACTATTTGTTAGTGTGAGACCATGCGGGTCTCGGGGATCATGTGGATCTCCATAACATCATGCGGACCTTACGTTAACACTATTCGTTAGTGTGAGACCATGCGGGTCTCGGGGATGATGCGGATCTCCATAAGATTATGCAAACCTTACGTTGCACTATTCGTTAGTGTGATACTTTGAGGGTCTCAGGAGGTCATGCGGACCTTATTCTCGCTACAAACCACATGTATGGTCTTCCGTACCTTCAACGCTCTTTCTCCTTTGTTACTCAGCGGCTTACACGTTCCTCAAATTCCAGGTAATTTGCGTTTCAGATGATAAGATATACGCTTCACTAGAAGTTGGCCTGGTTACAGACGGTGTGATCAGCAACGTTAGCCAATTCTCGTACTGAATAATATAAATTATCGTTACTTTGGATTGAACGAAAGGTAGTCGTGCAACGAGACTAATATCGTGTTAATATTTGTAACACATTAGGAATTAATAAAACAAGAATAACTACATTACATCCGCAGTCTGATGGCATGGCTGAACGAATGAACAGAACGATCAACCGATATTTGTCAAAGGTAGTCTCCAACCACCAATCTGTTCCTGATGGTTTATCGTCCATCCGTGCAGGAAACAATAGGGTAAACTCTTGTGAACATTTTATTCGGGCATAAGTTGCGCTTACCATGCAACATTGTGTTGGGATTTGGTATGGCTTTACAATCCACAAAAGCGTCGCGGTTTATCGCCGAAGTTACAAAGAATTTGGGAATGTCCGTATGAGATAGTTAAACGGATAAATAACGTATTATAACGAATTAAGAAACACCTATCGGGGAACCGAGAGTAGTACACTTTAATCGACTGGCCCCTTTCACGGGTGACAACCATAAAAACCGGCATAGTGGAACGGTTCGTTGGAATATAGATCAGGATTCGACTTTTAAAGACTTCATGGAATAGTATTCTTCTGGAGATACGGCGAGACTAAAGAAGAACATCGAGATCTGGTCACCGTGTCTTCAGATTATTCCCTCGGCCACTGTGTATCAGAAGACTTAAAGATGTCCCGCAGCATTGCTTCAGTCTTTAAGGCAAAGTTTCGACGACTACAATAACTGAACAACTAACGTCCATCTGGCGGGAAAACGTTATGACTCAGGGATAGCAATGCAGAGCATCAACGGTACATTTACTACTTGGTTACAAAGCCACGGTCGTACCAGAAGCTGTCATATCGCAGTCTACGAAACTCGATGTGCTAGTTGAGGGAACATATGCTAGAAAATGACATATTAAAGCTAGCAAAACCGAAGTTAGGCTGTGGACAGGATGGCTTGGATTAGAGGAATGTTAGGAACATGTTAGAAGTCCTCTTCCGCTTTATTGGCGTTAAAAGCTTCGTCTGCAGTTTTAACCTTCAAAGACAGACAAAATAAATCAAACGGATCATCGACTGTTACTTCTTGAAGACTTCTAAATGCATCAAGGAAGATACATGCAAATTTCGTCATCACGAACTATTCCGGGACGAAATAGTTTTAAGGAGGGAGGTAGTGTAGTGTGCACAGCCGATGTCACTGAGTATAGCAAGCACGCGACCGACGCCTAATATATATTAATAAGAAATTTGAGGAATAGATATATTATAAGTAATCTCACAAACTGTTTCAAATAAAACGTTAATTTTCGTAGAACTGTTAAAAATTTGGCTCGATAATATTTATAATAGCCTCTCGTAAAAAATAGACGTATACGTTATTTCGAAAAATTGTTTAATTTTAATATCAATAAAATGCTTATTTTTTAATGTAAGTACTTACAATACACTAAAATTCATTTAAATTTATTGACAGTAATTTAATTTCTAAAATTATTTTACATTATATTAGTACTGCTACTATTTCTGTCATTAGTTACACAGATACTTCTTCGTTAGTTTCTGTATACATTACGTATTACCTGTTTATCTACTTTCTGTTAGGAATGCTGTTATAGACAAAACATTCGACCTTTTGTGCGAAATATAGGTATTAAATAATGATGTAAAAAATAGTTTGTTTTTAGATTAATGAATTGTAAAACTTTAATCTCGTATGGGAAAAACACTAACGATAATAGTGATATGAAAATTTTTAATAAACATTTGTTTGGAGTTATCAAGATAAGCAACAATACCACGGTAATCGATTTTCTATGTGACCTATATTATTCATTAATTCAATGTTAACTTTTGAATAGTAAAAAAATAATGTACCTATACATAGGGTGGTGGCGGTTAGGGGTGAATTTTGCAATTGCCGGCTCTCCTGTTTATTTTAAGGGGAGTGAATAGTTGTTCAGAATTGCATTTCTTATATATGTAGTTCCTTCGTAAATTTATAAAGGTATTTCATAATTCTGTGTATTCGTAACAATAGTCATTATCTGCTCTTATTTTTTGGTTTTTATAATTTATTATAAATGGCAATTAAACTTATACAAAATTAATCCCATATTCTTGTATAACTACTCCCACTATTACAATTCTTTATAATAAAAACACGTTTCCCATTCGAATAAACTTTCATTATTTAATTTACTCATTACAAAATAAAAAATCTGATGTGGCCAGCAGAATACCTTCCGTCAATCCTGTGTATTATGTACAAATACTATACATAAATTTTCTTGCAAAAGATTCTAAATTTTTGGTATTTTATGATTCCATTTCTCGGCAACTGAATTCCATACTCCTGATAACAAACAAATCACATGAAATAAGAAAATCATGAAATTTTGAATGAAAAATTATGACACTTGTCAGTTATGGACATAATTAATTGCTGTCATTTTGATACGGGTCCCCATATCTGCTTGCCAAAGGCAGCAAAGTCACGTCACTGCACGCGCCCTATACATAATTTTTTTTGCAAAAGATCCTATATTTCCAGTAAAGTTATTTCATAAAAAAACTATGCAAATTGCACTTGACACTGACATCTTCTTCTTCTTTAGTTTTTTCAATTCGTTAGGGGGTCGCTATTTTTTATTTTCTTCTTCCACTCATTTTTGTTTTGCGTGTCGTCCTCATTCAGTTCCTTTTCTCTCAAGTCTTCTGCAATACAGTCTTTTCATCTTATATTTGGTCTTCCTATGTTTCTTCCACCTTCTATTAATTTAGTCATCTCTCCTCATGACATGTTCAAACCAATATAATCGTCTCTATTATATCTAAAAACTTCTTACACTAGAGTTACTTCCCTTATTCTTTCATTCAATTACTTGCTTTTTATTGATACTGACATCTGTCAATTTGAATTACCTGAATGTATTAGCAGTTTCCATGGTTATGTTAGCATAGCTGGCTGAATTATGAAATTTATACGATTTTTTTAATCTTTATTATTCTTTAACTCTATATCTGTTGAATATGAAATATAAAATGCAATCAAATCGTATAGAGAATAATATATTCTTTAAGTTATAATAACATTAAACTGCGTTTTTCAAGAAAAACTGTTAAAATCTTCAAATGAGGGTACTTCCGGTTGACCAATTATAACCAAAATCTAAACATGTCTGCATATGATTGTAAGGAAGAGGAATACGCAAGAATTGTAATTTTTGGAATTCTAGTATTGGAGATATCGTTGACGAAACCGCGGTCACATACACACACATACACACACACACACACGCACATACGAAGACACACACACACATACATACAGACATCATCGTAAAACTAGTAAAATCGTATTGTAAAGACCCTAAAACGTGCTTATTCAATGAAAACTCACCACCGATTTTTTTGACCAAAGACAATACCTTCCTTACCTATAGTTGACGGAAGGTAAAAATCTGATGTGGCCAGCACAATACCTTCCGTCAATTCTGTGTATTATGTATAAATTCCAAACATAAATTTTCTTGCAAAAGATTCTAAATTTCCAGTAAAATTATTTCATAAACAAACTATGCAAAGTGCGCTTGACAATGACATCTTCTTCTTTTTTAGCTTTTTCCATTTGTTATAGATTGCTATTTTTTACTTCTTCCACTTATTTCTTTTTGCGCGTTGTTCTCATTCGGTTCCTTTGCTCACAAGTGTTCCTCAACACAGTCCTTCCATTTTATCTTTGGTCTTCCTCTGTTTCTTGAACTTTCTATTACTAAGCTATTCATTCTTCCAATATATTCTTCATCTCTCCTCACGACATGTTCAAACCAATGTAATCGTCTCTCTTCTATCTTTCTAGAAACTTCTAACACTAGAGTTATTTTCCTTATTTTTTCATTCCTTACCGTATGTATGCGTGTCTTTCCCAACATCTATCTCAACATCCTCCTCTGCCACATTCATTTACTTTTCGTTGATACTGACATTTGTCAATTTGAAATATCTGAATATATTGTCAGTTACCATGGTTAACATAGCTAACTAATTTATGAAATTTATTATCTTCATATTTTTTAACTCTATATCTATTGAATATGAAGTATAAAATGCAATCAAATCGTATAAAGTGTAATACTTAACTGCGTTTATTATGCTCGTATTTTATCGACGTTATATTTGGCTTTGGCACAAATCGAAAAAATCAGATGTGATCGTCACAATACCTCCCGCCATTTAAATTTTATTAATTTAAATACATACATATGGGGGTCTTTTTGCCGCGTGTCTGATGTCTGGTTGCGAATCTGGGGAACCCGATTCGATCCCGATCAACGCCAATTATATCGAATTTTATATGGCACCAAATTGTCCCTTTCTTGCATTCTCCACGCCAGCAATGATGTGACGCTTGGTAAACGCCCGCACGATATAAATATGTCATCATCATTACCGAAATCTGTGTACAAAGCAGATTAGCACACCTACCAATGTGTAATATATTTATTTAATTTTTATTTAAATACATACCTGCATATTTACTAATACTAGAAATTATGTATCTTAAGTTCCTTTCCATATAACTATTGTTCTCTTTACAATTTGCGTTTTAAAACCTTAGTATTATTAATTTGAAATTATGTATATTAAGTTCCTTTCCATATAACTATTGTTCTATTTACAATTTTCTTTTAAAATGTTACTGTTATTAATTTGAATTCATTATTTTTTTGACAGTAACATTTATCTATCAGCTACATACATTTGAGCTGAACTGTTTAGCCATGGAGTTGTGTGCATAAGCATATTGCTTTATAAATTTATCCATAAAATATATAGAAAAAGAATTAATGCAAATCTGTAGAAAATGGAATAATATTTAATATTTATCAAAAGACGGCGGGATAGCACAGTGGTAGAGTGCTAGCCTCTGGACTCAGAGGTCGTGGGTTCGAATCCGGGTCAGGTCGAATTTTTCTCGACTGATCTTGATCGGTATCTACTCCCGTTACCTTTCCAAGTTGGGACACAATTAACTTGGCAATCACCAAGCTATCTGGCACCGGCTAGTGGTTGTAACAAGGGCTTGCTCGGGTGGGCAACACACATGACATCTACGCAAGGAACTTCGTGGCAATTGTAAAAAAATTAAAATAGATGTTGTGTGTGAGACCACCCTAGGGATATAACCTGTAGGGTTGATAATCCTGAAACAATATACATACATACATACATACATAATATTTATCAAAATTATACTTGCCTGTTTAAATATGAGCCAATATATCTGAAATAGAAATATTTCAAGACACAAGAAATTGACGTCTATATTTATTTTCAGTATATTTCTAAGTCTATTCATAAGTACATAACAACAACAACATCCACTATAATTTCCATAACAACATTCTGCATACTTATTTACACATACATAATAATAAAACACTTTATTTCTTTTAAATTATATCTTTCCTTAATTTAATAGAAATAAATTTTACAATACATAATTATAACAAAATTTACAATAAACATACCAATACATGATTACAAACAATATTTAACTAGTTTTTCTTTTAGAACATTAAATTTTACATTAAAAGAGGTTTTGTTAATAAATCTGCTAATTGTTTGTCTCCTGGACAATAGTTTATTTCAGTTAATCCCTTTTTAAATTTTTCACTGATAAAATAAAACCTGACGTCAATATGTTTTCTTCTCTTGTTTACTATTTCATTTTTTAATCAAGTGTATGGCACATTGATTATCGACGTTCATTTTTGCGATTATATTTTCTCCCGTTAGTTCTTCTTAGTACAGAAGTTGTTTTAAACATTCAGCTGCGGCGATGTACTCTACTTGGGTGCTGAATGTCGCTACAACTGACGTTTCCGGGAACCCCATGATATTGGCCCTCTAAAGTAGAAAATAATATATCCTGTTGTACTTTTTCTACTCTCTGGATCTCCAGAAAAGTCCGCGTCGCAATAGGCTTCCAATATTTTTGAGTTTGAGTTGTTTGTAAATATAATTTTATCTCCTACTGTACCTTTTATATAACTTAATGTTTTCTTAATATTATTTACATCTTTCTTCTTAAATTTTTTCATGTTTCTGCTCTCAATATTCGTCGCAAATGCTATGTCAGGTCGTGTCTTATTTGACAAATATAGTATATTTCTAACTGCTTCTTGGTATGGAAATTTAATCTTCTTGTTATCTTCATTATAAATATCTGGTGTTATTAGTGTTGGAGGTGCCTTACAACTCGTCATTCTAAATTTTGGAGCAGACTTTGTGACGGTATTTCACTCGGATGCGAAATTGTAGCGTGTGGTACGACGTCCTTCTGTTGTCTCTGTGCTGTAGAACGGTTTTCTCGGGCAAACAATATAATAAAAATTACAAAGTTATGTCTAGTTTCACCAGTTTACAACTTCTGAGTCAACTCCCATGGAGCCATCGTCAGAAGTCAGCCAGCACAACAAGTAACCACAGACGCGTTTCTTACTAATTGGTGCTCTTCGGTGTGGTGTAACCTACGGTCTCTGTGGCTCCATGGGAGTTGACTCAGAAGTTGCAAACTGGTGAAACTAGACGTAACTTTGTAATTTTTATTATATTGTTTGTTTCACAGAGAAATTCGCAATTTGATTTTTGCAATTTGCACTTGTAAAGGGTGATATACAGAATGCGGCAGAAATATCTGATGGTTTAGGAGAAGACGTGGCGTCAAATAGGGCTGCCAGAGGAGGGGGGAGGAGATCACTCGTGTAACACTTACCACTTGCACACAATGGGCGCTGCCAACTCACGGGTTTTGGGCGGAAGAAAGGTTGAGGTTCGAATAGTGAATTTGTGGTTGATGTAGCCCAACTAAGTAAAACTGACTCTGGTCAATGCCTGTGCAAAACTTTACTACTACAAAATTATTATTCGGGGCGCCAACACCTTGAAAAAGATTAACCCTTGAGAAGGTGTACTCAAGGAAGGAACACAAAACAAATAAATTGTAAAGTATAATAATGACTTTAAAAAATTGGTGTTCTACAGAAAACTTTAAATATAAAAAGGTTGTATACAAAAAAATGGCGGCCGTACAAAACGTCTCCTATCTACTGTGGGGACACACTAAGGGATGTGATTAAGCCCTCGGCCTAGACGCAGCTGATGGAGACTGGGGGAACCTCTGACGGTATGGCTCGATGAAAGGTAGCTGTGGGGAAGTTGAAGCGAGTACTTTGGGAGCCAACTCCTTTCGCTTGTTGCGACGGAAACTCTCCTAGGTAGAGTGGAAGCTCTCCAGGAATAGGTGAACTGCCTGGTTACCGCTACAGAGGGTTTTGTCGGGTCTTGTACCTAGTTCTTCTCTCGGTCTGCATCGGCGGTTCTGGTACCAAATGTCCAGGACCAAAGGCCAGCCACATCCACCAAAGTCACTAATATCTCTAAAAACATATCTCCACAGTACACAGTACTTAGTGGGGTAACAAACATGTCGGAAGGACGTGGTTATTACAAAAGAAAATACAATAAAATTGAACGCCTTATACCCCGTCAGAAGTTATACAAAAAATCAAAATTTTAACGGTACAAATAATGAATGATGAAAGACAAACAAAATGGGAAAATGGGAATGGGTTGACTGCAGTCTAAAAGAAAACTATTTAAAGAAAAATCACGCGCTTATATAATTTACTACCCTGAAGGACAGATTTTCCGCTGGTATTGTGACAAATCAGCAATAAAAAATCTGATGTGGCCAACACAATACCTCCCGTTTAATTTAATTTTTATACATGTAAATACTTAAAATTAAATACCGGGTTCGATCCCGACCGACGCCAAATATTTCGAATTTTAAATGGCACAAAAATGACCCCTGTGGTGCACTCTCCACGCCAGCATTAACGAACATCTACACTGCCCCTTTTAGCACCCCAACACAATACGAACTAAGCTCAAATAGTAGTACATTATCTGCTACTTCAACTCCAAGATCATGTACTGTCAATGATGTTTCCCTCAACCAATCCCCAGGAATACCACAGTACTACGTACCAAATAGTACTAATCCTACTAAAGAAAACAAATACAGAATCCTCACAAAAAAGAAGTAATGTTACTCAAGATATTCAAATACCAACTCCTAATTCTGTACTTGCATATCGGTTTCGTGTACCATTCCATTCTGTGTAACGAAACCGGTATGCAAGTACAGAATGAATAAACAAGGCTAGCAAAAAAAGACAAAGAAAATCAAAATAAAAAATCAAAAGGTGTATATATATAAAAGACGTAGAAAATTATCTAGCAATGATCTTTATTCTGAAACTAGCCTTTGACGAAAAAGATTTTTCCTACAACCATGCGTAAAGTAGATACTTTCGATACTTAATTTTAATGACACAAAATTGACCCCTGTGGTGCACTCTCCACGCCAGAATTGAGTGCCCGTGACGCCTGGTAAGCGCCCGCACGGTACAAATATTTCATCATTATCGGTATCTGTGTATAAAACCAGATTGGCACATCCAGCAATGGGTAATATGCCTTGATGATATATTTATTTATTTCAGTATAAAATTTTAAAGTGGACTTTAGCATCGAATAAAATAACCTTAGAGTCCCTGGTTTGTAATTTTTTAATTTACTGGAAAAATATGCCAATACTCATTTTCCGAATATTTACTAACATTCTTTTGGCACCAGTTGGAAAATAATTTATATTGATTTTCATAAAGGTTAACAGAATTTTTTGGCAATAAATCGTAAATAGCTTGTTTGCTGTATCGATTAAATCAGGTGGGGTGCAATCATAATATTCAAAATCATTCATAATTCCAGAAAAATAAAAAAAGATTAATTTATGAGATGAGATAACCCGAAATGAAATTTTTTCAACTCCAAATCCAACACCTTTACCTGTTTTGTGCTTATGTTTGCTGTTGCATTATGGGATTGAACTTGAACTAGTGAACTGTCCGCAAAATGGCAGAACCTGTTATTTTAAGTGTGAGTAAATTATTTTTGTTTCAATGCACAGTGTGCTACGTGTACAGTACAAATTACAAAATGATACGCAAAATATGCCAGAATTTAATAATATTTATTTCTTTCAATTTAAATTTTTGAATGTTTGTGGTGTCATTCGTTGCTATCGTAACAGTATCCTACCCCCAATTTACGGCAGTCATCAATGCATTTTTTAAATTAATTTTTAATATTTCGGTTGTAGGAAATTTTTTGTATGCAACACGTGTGTAAATTAGTTTTTTATCTCGTGCTTCAATTTCCGCATTCATTTGCGCCTCATTCGTAAAACATTGCATTCGATCAAAAAAGTACCACTTTACACACTTGTTGCATAAATAATTATTATCTATGAAACACTATCCAATGACGTGATAAAAGTTAATACTATAACATCAACTGCATATAGAAAATTAGCTGAACTACTAAGAAGCCATAATATTGCGTTTCATACGTACCAACCCCGAGAAGGAAGGGCCTTTAGAGTCGTCATTAAGAACCTCCATTATTCAATAGCACCTGATGCCTTGCAAGACGCACTGCAAAGCAAAGAATTTTTAATACGCAACGTTATTAACATCCCCTGCTGGAAAACGAAACAACCGCTACCAGTTTTTTTCATAGAACAAGAACCAAACGAAAACAATAAAAGATATTGGAAGGACAGCACCTATTAGGAACAAAAATTCCAGTTGAAGAACCGAGCAAGAGAAAGCAAATATCTCAATGCATGAGTTGTCAAAAATATGGACATACAAATCGTACTGCAACAATTCATTCTGCTGCGTGAAATGAGCAGGAAACAATCCCCTTCCAGTTGCGTATAACCAAGAACTACTTATCCTAAATTTTTGCTTTGCGGTGGGGCCCATCCAGCCAATTACAAAGGCTGTACTGTATATCGCGATTTATAAAAATCATGAGGTAAGATGAACTCAAACAGTTACAGTAATAAATAAGTTTCAACATAAAATCGACAATCAATAAGAATCAGTAACAATGAATTCCCCACCCTTAATCATACATGAAATACAGAAAACGCCAAACGTGAAGGCGAGAAGAAGATATGCGCAGAAGATCAAACTGTGACCTTACTCCTACTCCAGATGGCTAAGCACAAAATTAGTTTCGAGTCAGTGGCGTAGCATTGTATTTGTATGTATATTTGTTTTTTTATTGTGCTATTATTATTTATTATTTTGACTGTGATATAAATGCCACTATTTACCTATATTACTTTGAGTATGTATGTATAATTTTTTTTTTTTATTGAGTTAATTTGTTGTACATCTTTTTTAGCTATTATTATTTATTTTAATGTATATGTACATATTATGTTTTCTTTTTTATTGAGTTATTTTGTTGTACCTCTTCTTTTGCAGACTTGCACGCGTTTTATGTTAATATATTATTATTATTATTATTATTGCGATCTATCATTTATTACGCGCCCATGTTTTATTTTTATTATTATTAACTTCAATTTTGTTTATTATTTTCAAGTGCAATATTATTAATTTTTATGTTTACACTCTATTTAAGTTAAATATCGAGCACGCTACTGAAATTTTTCGCACCAATCGTACTTAAGGAAGGCGTGGTCTAGTATGCGCGGCACTTCGCCATCACCGGTGAATTTTGCTGTAACTATATGAATTATTCTCAAGTAACACGTAATGTACACTAACAATACCACCCTCGAAAATTTGCTCGGTAAATTAGAAATATTAATTCAGCAACCAATGAATCAAAATGGAATGTTCCTTAATTTATTAACCATGTTAGTCAATCAAATTAACAATGTCTAGTAATTTTATACGAATTTAATTATGGAACGCAAATTGACTAAAGCAACATAAACAAGAAATAAATATTTTTCTAACCGAGCAAAAAATTGATATATTATTAATCTCTGAAACACATTTTACTGAAAGAAATTATTTCAAAATAAACAAATACGAAGTATACTATACTAACCATCCTGATGGAACAGCCCATGGTGAAACAGCTGTCATCATCAGTGAAAAAATATCACACTATGAAATAACAAAAATAGAAAAAAACTATATCCAAGTAACAAATGTGAAAATCAAAGAAGCAAAAGGAAGTCTAGTAGTAGCTGAAATATATTGTCCACCAAGGTACTCAATTAAACAAAAAATACGAAGAAGCCTTTCAAATTCTAGGAAATAGATTTCTAGCGGAAGGAGATTATAATCTAAATTTTTCATTTAAGTGCTAAAGTGTATTAAATTGTACTCACCTGTGCTACAAATTTTACAATTTGTCGATACCCTCATCATGACTCGTCAAAACGCTGCATTGGTCGCTGAAGTTATGGCTAAACTGCTCAGTGATGGTACTTTTATCACTGAATTAGCCAATGAACTATTCAATCGACTGAATAGCAAGTTGGAGGAACAAAAAAAGAAATATGAGGCCATCATCGCTGATCTTAACACCAATAACAAACAACTTGAAGCTAAAATAGATGACTTGGAGCAATACTCTAGGAGGAATTGCATCCGTGTCTTTGGTGTTCCTGAAGATCCATCTGAAGATGTCGAACTCAAGGTTTGTGATATATTCAAGAATAAACTTTCCATAGATGTCCCTCCAGAAAATATTGATCGGTGTCACCGTGTTGGGAGAGTGAAAAATGCTAGTGCTAGTTCTGTGTCCTCTCGTGAACGTCCTCGAGCAATTATTGTCAAATTTACCTCTTATAAAACACGAAACACTATACTGAAAAATAGAAAACATCTAAAAGGCACAAACTTAACTATTAAAGAAGACCTTACCAAGAAGCGCCTTGATTTGTTCATTTTTATAAGTAAAAAATTTGGCTTTAGAAATGTCTGGACTGTCGACGGCAATATATTTTATAAATCGGATAATGTTGTAAAAAAGGTTACATTACTTGACGGCTTAGTTGATTTGTAACCATTAGTTATTTGACACTATCATTAGGTACTATGTTGCACGATCATTACTAACGGCACTATATTTATTTTTTTCTTTTTTATAATGCACTATACTGTTATTATTCTTCATAGATCAGCTGTAAAAATTTCCTATTTTATACTCTTTCGATTATAAATAGCGAATCTTTACTTTTTTTCTATACATTTCATTAAGATTTTTTTTGTTCTTTGTACTTTGATCGTACTTGGTTTAGTCTTAAGCGGTTTAATTAAGTAACTTTGTATATTATTAGGTATTTGTTAAATTAACTATACGGAGCGTCATTAATGTTAATATTGGTGATATATTACTGTTTGCGAGCACAATATTCAATCCATATCATTTTTATTTTATTTCGGTTAAACAGCTGTCTTCAAGATCTTTTTATTCACACTTATAAACAAGTAACAATCTGTTATTCTCATAGTTCATTGCACTTGTCGTCTTATTCGAGGTTTCAACAAGTCACTTTATTTTACCAAGGTTTTTACACTGTTTCGCTTAAACTCATATTATTCGTATTCATTTTTGTTCTACACTACAAAAATAACTATTTTTTTTCTATGTGATTCATTATTATGCATATATTTTACCAAAATGTAAGGGGTTTAAATACCAAACTTGATTTTTTCTATAATAACTGTTGTTCTACGGACTATGACATCATTTCCATAACTGAAAGTTGGTTGAATGATAGTGTGCATACTTCAGAATTATTTATGTCTCACTACAATGTGTATAGGAGTGATAGGGACGCAGCACTTTCAGGCAAATCACGTGGTGGCGGTGTAATATGCGCTGTTAACAATAAATTTAAATCTATCCCTCTACATATAACTTTTCATCCCAACTGTCTTTCAGATATCGTTGGCACTAAAATTTTTCTCACGTCTAATGTATTTTTCTATGTATTTGTTTTTTATTGTCCACCACCTATTTCAGTTGAGCAACATAATTACATTTTCGAAAGTTTTTCATCTTTTCTACCCCTATTAGATAACAACTTTATAATTATGGGAGACTTAAATATCTCAAAACTTGTAGATTCCATCAAGCTAAATTATACTGATAATATAATAACTAACTATCATAACTTCATTTCTTTTTTAAATGCAACACAGTATAACATTGTCACTAATTCCTCTAACCGAATTCTGGATGTCGTCATATCAAATATGTCGTATTCGGTAGCTCGTGATATGAATCCAATTGTTGATGAGGATCCTCTTCACCCTTCATTATCAATTTCTTTGCCTTCTATTTTATCTGCAAAACCTTCCGTTTCTTCATTTAATTCGAATTCTAAAACCTATAACTTTCGTAATGCAGATTTTCATCTTCTATATAATTTACTCTCTGAATGCAACTGGAATTCTATATATCAATGTAATGATATTGATACTGCATTCTCTATATTTTACTCAACATTGTATAATATTATGAACAAATGTATTCCCTGCAACATAAGAAAGACACCCAAATACCCACCTTGGTTTAATAGTAACATAATTAAGAATATTAAACGAAAAGAATATACTTTGAAATTGTACAAAGCACATAAGACTGAATATTACCTCAGTGAATTTAAAAATCTCCGCACTCTTATTAAAAAACAGATTAAGTTTGAACACAAAAAATATTTAGATGGCATAGAAAATAACTTAGCTATGAATCCTAACAACATATGGACTTACATCAACAACAAAAAACGCGTCTCAAGGATTCCGGGTAATATGCACTTTAATAATAAATCTTTCGATAACACAGCAGATATAGTCCAAGGATTTGCGGATTATTTTTCTAGTGTATATTCCACCACAGATAATAATTCAAATATGTATGCAGGAACAACAACTGATATTAACTGTAATGCAGTATCAATACCTAACATTACTGAGGATGATATCTTACTTGCAATTCGGAAACTTAAAGCATCACGTAATCCTGGTCCTGATCACTTACCTGCATATATCATTAAAGCATGTAGTCACTTTTTTGTTAAACCTTTACATTTTCTTTTTAACCTCTCTCTATCAACCAATCGCTTTCCCTCTGTACTTAAAAACTCCTTCATTTGTCCCATCTTCAAAGCTGGTGACAATACTGATATTTCTAACTACCGTCCTATTACCATTCTTTCTAACATCTCTAAAATCTTTGAATGTATTTTATATAAGTACATATATAATTCTATTTCCACACATATTTCTCGTCATCAACATGGATTCATGTCTGGTAGATCTACCACGACTAACCTTATGAACTTCACTGAATTCACTCTTAATTCTCTACGTGACAACTCTCAAGTAGATGTTATATACACAGATTTTAAAAAGGCTTTCGACAGTGTAAATCACAATGTGCTTCTGGAAAAACTCAGTAAATATTTTCACTTTACTGAGGACCTCCTTCATTTTCTCAACTCCTACCTCAGAGATCGCGAAATGACTGTGCAACTAAATAACTTTAAATCAAACCCGTTCACTGCTACTTCTGGGGTCCCACAAGGATCAAACTTGGGCCCACTATTATTCAACCTCTTCATTAATGACGTGGTGGACTGTGTTCAACATTCGCAAATACTTTTGTATGCCGATGACATAAAAATTTATAAAAACATCAACTCGATTAATGACTGTATTCTCTTACAAAACGACATCAACAACATTTTAAAATGGTCCCATAACTCAAAATTGTTCTTTAATTACAGCAAATGTAAAATAATGAGTTACTTTGTTAAAAAATACGTTTACACTTATGCTTATCACATGGAAACTAATTCGCTTGAGAAAGTAACTCAGTTTAAGGATCTTGGGATTATATTTGACCCAAAACTAACATTTAATGTACACATTGAGACTACTGTAAGATCATCCTACAAAAATCTTGGATTTGTAATTAGAAATTGTCGGTCTTTCTGTAAAACAACTACACTCAAAAGCTTGTATTATGCATTTGTCCGCTCCAAGCTAGAATATTGTCTACAAGTCTGGAATCCAATATATCATAAATATATATCTAAGATTGAGTCTGTCCAGCATAAATTCATTAAATATTGTTATTTTAAAATACATGGACAATATCCTATCTTTACCCATGATTATTCTGATTTATTGCCTGAAGTGAACTTGGTGCCATTAAGTAGCAGAAGAAATTTACAATTATCTCTCTACTTATACAAAATAATTAATAATTGTATTGATGACCCATGTAGTCTTGAGCTAATACCATTTCACGTTCCACGCGTCACTTCAAGAAATAAAGTACCATTTCTTTGTAAAACAGCTAGGACTAATTATGAATTGAAATCTCCAATAAGACAACTCTGTGTAGCATATAACAGTGTATCATGTATTATTGACATTGATATATTTGGCGACTCCTTTTCTAAATTTAAGAATATCTTATTAAAATATTTCTTGTAATAAGTCATTTGGTAAATTTCTTGTATGTATTTACTGTTCAACTCATTCGTTTCTTTGTTGTAATAAGTCACTTGTTAAATTTCTTATATGTATTTACTGTTCAACTCATTCGTTTCTGTATTTGTATGTCATATGATCGTCCTGTAATTGGGATCTTGAATCCTGTTGGATCGATAAATAAATAAATAATGCCAAACACCCGAGATGGGAATTTAGTTTAATAATGGTGGCTTCCCACGGCGTGTGATTTCACGGGCCGCGCCGCGCCGCGTCGATTTGTGCGGGCGAGCACGCGCCGCAGGCGAGCCCGCGCCGAACTCTTCCCATGGCGCGTGTGGGCCCGAGGCATGATGCTTAGTTTGGTTTGAAGAACTATTCCAAAATGTCGCGAGAAGAAAGCATTGCTGTTGCTGCAGCCGCTTTTGTATTATTCAGTGGACACCATTTACTGAACAAAGAAAAAAAGAAGAAAAGACGCTGGTGGATGTCGTCATTCATTCGTTTTCATATAAAGTCAAAAACTCAAAAATAGCCTCGTTCGACCACTGCATATTGACGTATGACAACACGAAGGTACGAATGAAATGAAATGAACAAGAAATGACACGCTCACCAGCAACAATCCGCGCCATCACGGGCCGCCACGCGCGCGCTCGCGTCGCGCCGGTTCGCGCCTTTGAAATTACCGACTTCCAGCGGATCGGGCGCGCCCGCACAGGTCAGGCCGCGCCGCCACGGATGGTACCCTTCCCACGGCGTGTTGGTGCGAGCTGGCCCGACGCGGCCCGCAATATAACGGGCCGTGGGAAGGGAGCTTAAGACAGCTTCAGCTGCAATGCTCAATAAAGGATACGATCAGACAAGCACCGACAAACCTACGTATTGGTCAACAGATCCGGCATAAATTCCAGATGCTTTAGATATCTTTATTACGAATGAAAGATCTTCAAATTATATAAAAAATTCTTTAATATAATGTCAAATCACTCTGTTGTTGTTGCTACACTAAATTCAACAATAGTAAACAAGGAGAAAAAACCTACACTTACAGATAAAAAAAGGTCTGTATTTCGGAAATTCTGAATGACAACACAAATATGAATATGTCATTAAAAACAGAAGATAATATCGAAGAGGCAGTGGATATTTTAACAAAAAATATACAACAAGCAGTCGAGTTATCAACGCCTGAGCATGAAGTTAGTAAAGATGTGGTTCTAAACTTTCCCAAGCATATTAAAGATAAAATAGCAGAGAAAAGAAAAATCAGAACAAGGTGGCAATCAAACAGATTACCAAATGACAAAACTTCATTGGTAATGTCTCTCCAAATACAAAAAATGACTACACTTTGTGGAAAGTTACACGAAATGACATGAGCTATTACGACAAAGATAAAGCAGAAACATTCGCGAAACATCTGTCAAATACATTCGAACCAAATTCGGTGCAAATTACAGATGAAGAATAAAATAAAATATTTACACATCCAGATATATCACCGCAACTTTCCATATCAATTTAAAATCGGAAAACTGAAGAAATTATAAACAAAAATTCCTAATACTTCCCAGTATTATGGAAACTCTCACATATAATTTTAATACTAAAACCAGGTAAACCTGATCATGAACCTTCTTCATATAGACCAATCTCCTTACTTCCATGCGTCTTTAAGTTACTTGAGAAACTATTCCTCAAAACATTAAAATTTGAAATGGAAGGTAACAACTTAATCCCGGATCATCAGTTTGGATTTAGAAACGAACACTCGACTGTGGAACAAGTACATAGAGTAACGAAAGAGATCGAAAGAGCACTGGAGGAAAAAAAATGCTTGGCCGCATTTCTGAATGTCAGCCAAGCTTTTGACAAAGTCTGGTCCCAGGGTTATTATGCAAAATAAAAGAAAAATTACCAATCCATACAACCTGATAATTAAATCCTACCTTTCGGATAGAAACTTTCAAGTAGTATGCGAAAATAATCACTCACAAATATACTTAATCAAAGCAAGCGTACCTCAAGGCAGCGTACTCGGACCTATGTTATATCTCCTGTTCACAGAGGACCTACCATGAAATGAAAAAACCACCATTGTAACTTGCGGCCGTTAAGGTTTATAATAGTTGCCTGCAATTAAGGTTAAAGTATTTATATAAAAAATCACAGTATCGTGAAGAGCTTTAAGGTATTACGCCACACAATCGATATGCAAAAAACGGACTCGGCTGTTATAAACCTCGGCTATTGCCTCGGTTTACAAACTTATTGTTTAAGCTTGCATGAATGTATTGTTTTGTATCAATACCTCCATTTCTATTCTTATGTGATACATTATTAGTGATATTTATCATTTCAGTATTATAATATGTAACTTATTATGATTATAATTTTTGTTAAACTATGGTTCCTAAAGTTATGTACTTATACTTGAATTATTGATATCCCTATTTCTATTATGTGTTACCCTATTGTTAGTCTAAGTAATTCTTTAATATGGCGATACATTTTGTAAAATAATACTTTCGAATATTTATATGTATATACTTAAGCAATCGCCAATCAAATATTGTTACGCAATAAATTATTACATATTATTATATTATTTATATAATTATATTTATTATTATTATTTTTGTTATTATTATTATTATTTCGCTAGTCTGTCGGTTTTTTACCTCTCGGTAAGAGATGTATTGGATTCATGCTAAAAATCGCATATCCAGATTTTAATGAATAAGCACGTTTTAAGGTCTTTACAACCAATTTTAACATTTTTACGATGATGTTTGTGTGTGTATGTGTGTGTGTGTGTGTGTGTGTGTGTGTGTGTGTGTGTGTGTGTGTGTGTATATGTGTGTGCGTATGCGTGTGGGACGTTGGAGGACGAGAACTCAAAAAAACAAATGGTTTGAAACTAATAAACTAAAATTAAATTCAGACATAACACAAACAATTATATTTTCTTCCAATAATAAAATTTCAAAGGGAGAATTTGTTAAAGTACTCGGAATATATATGGACGATCGTTTATTATGTATGTATGGATTGGTAATTTTTTTTTTGTTACGGAAACTTTATCCTATTGTAAACTTAAATGGTCTATTGACAACTTATTTTGGAATTTTTCATTCCATTATAATCTACGGAGTCATTCTTTGGGGAAACTCCCCTTACGCTGTTAAAATTTTTCGGCCACAAAAGAAAGCTGTAAGAATAATTGCGGGAGTTGGTATGAGAGATCATTGCAAACCTCTTTTCATTAGTCTTGGAATCTTACCTCTTCCATGTTTGTTTATTTACTGTACTTTAATCGAAATTCATGAAAATAGAGACAATTTTATTACATCGTCAAATTACCATAATTATGGAACAAGGAATTCAAAATTAATACGTACTCAACGGTTTAGATTAAGTAAATCTGCAAATAACTCATTACAAATTAATTTATATAAGGTTGTACCACTAGATTTTAAAAACCTGAATAATAATGCTTTTAAAAGAAAAGTAAAAACATTTTTGTTGCGTCATTGTTTTTATTCCACACAGGAATTTTTAAGACATAATTTTGTTGACGAAGACTGAACATAATTTATGTTTTAAATTTTAATTATACAAAGACATTTGTCCTTACAAATTAAATTCTATTTTTGACGTGCTGTAAATATTGGTATAATGTAAGATGGTAAATAAATACTCTATAACACTGTATATTTGTTTGACTACGTACTTCCCAATCGGACATTCATGGGAAGAGCTGAAAAGGTTTTGGTAACAATTGGACAACCGGAAGTAGCAGATTCTTGAAAAAAGATCTTCTAAATATAATTTTTTGAAATTTTTTGGTAATATTGAAGAAAATTAAATTCTCTATCTGACACATTTAATTTTTCTATTATATCTCGTATACGTATATAATATTATAGAATAATCTGTTGTAATAAATCTCGTTGCCTAAAAAACAGTTGAGATATTTAAATGTTTGAAATTAACAGATAAATGCAAAATGACAGTGTCAAAAATCAGATTTTTCTGGGAAGTACGAGTACATTTAATATATATTAATGTATTATTAATTAAATATGTATTTAAATTATAGGTATGTTAATATTACATACATCCTTAAGAAAAACGCTAATACCGTCAATGGATTTGAAGAATTTTGAACATATTAGAAGAGTATGACAAAATTACTTATAGAACGAAAGACGATATACAATTTCAATTATTTGTGTGTACAAGAAATGTTAAATTCGTTACTTATAGGGCACGAGCAGATATGTGACTTTGTTGGCCTTAGCAAATAGATTTGTGGGTCCGTTTCAGAATGGCAGCTAGTAGTTATTACATAGATGTCGCAAATGTCATAATTTTTTATTAAAAATTTCAAAATATTCTGATATCATGTTGTTTATAAGTCATCAATAGTCGAGGAAAATAATCCATATGGATTTGGAAAATCATAATGTTTTGAATGAAAACTTATGATACTTGACACCTATGCACATTGTTACTAGCTGTCATTTTAACACGAGTCCCCTTATCTGCTTTCTAAGGTCAACAAAGTCATATAACTGCTCGCGCCCTATGCAACATAAAATGAAAATGGCGAGATGTATTGTGCTGTCGACAACAGTTTTTTACTTCCTTGTACGTAAGTAAAGGAAGTATTGTAATCGCGAAAAAAATCGGTTTTCAGATTTCAGCGGAAATATCCATTTTGATCATCCCTGAATCCATTTTGACTAATTTCGTCGTGACGTCTGTACGTACGTCCGTACGTACGTATCTCGCATAACTCAAAAACGGTAAGCCGTAGAAAGTTGAAATTTTGTATTTAGGACTCCTATAACATCTAGTTGTGCACCTCCATTTCTGGTTATTACACAATTTCTAGAAGTGGCACTTTACAGGAAGCCTATAATAGATTTTAATGAAAAACTGTTTTAAAATATAATCCAAAACTTTTCAAATTTGGTATACAAGACTTTTATGTCAATCTAAATAACATAATATATTTTGGTTAAAATAGGCTAACCGGAAGTGGTACATTACTTGAAGTTGTTAACAGTTTTTCTTGAATAAAATGACTTTATTTTGATTTTAGAAATAAATGCTTCAAATAAAAGTTTTAGAGAATTAATTTCTGCGTCTAGTACATCAAGTATTATTAATTTAGCCCTTTGTATAAGCGAGATATGTAAATTTAAAAATTATATACTTTTTTGTTTTTGTAATAAAGCTTGCTATGGATTAGGACAAAAACATAAAAAAAATGTTCATGTCAAATTACGGTTAAATACGTGCAATTTTATGATTCGTACAATAACAAATATTATATTTTTATTGTGAAATTAGTCATATTCATTGTTGTAATCAAATATTTCTTTGCTGTAATCAAAACTCTCTTTAAAAAGAACCGGGTTAGATCATGGTCGCATACTTACTGTTTTGAAGTTAAAATTAATATTTTGTAATTTATTTATTAAAAAAATATGTATAGGTTAATAATCGTACAAGGAAGTCGTGTGGTGTCCACATCAGATTTTTTTTTAAATGGATCCCAGATTTGATTTATTTTAAGAAAGTAGATACTTTTTACCTCTCGCTAAGAGAGGTATTGCAATCATGTAAAAAATCGCATATCCAGATTTTACTGAATAAGCACGATTTAAGGTCCTTAGAATCGGATAATAACATTTTTACGATGATGTCTGTGTGTGTTTATGTGGATGTGTGTGTGTGTGTGTGTGTATGTGGATGTGTGTTAGGTTGTTGGAGGTACGATTTCTCAAATTCTATAAGATTAAAGATCTATGTAACTACGGATTCCTCAATCTAACATTAATGGGAAGAGTTGAATAGATTCTCGTAACAATTGGACAACCGAAAGTACTAGTATTTTAACAAAAATCTTCTAATTATTATTTTTACCTTCCGTCACCTATAGGTAAGGAAGGTATTGTCTTTGGTCAAAAAAATCGGTGGTGAGTTTCCATTGAATAAGCACGTTTTAGGGTCTTTACAATACGATTTTACTATTTTTACGATGATGTCTCTGTGTGTGTTTGTGTGTTCGTATGTGCGTGTGTGTGTGTGTGTGTATGTGTGTATGTGTGTGTGTGTGTGTATGTGACCGTTTTTTCCTGCACGATATCTCCAATACTAGAATTCCAAAAATTACAATTCTTGCGTATTCCTCTTCCTTACAACCATATGCAGACTTGATTAGATTTTGGTTATAATTGGTCAACCGGAAGTACCCTCATTTGAAGATTTTAACAGTTTTTCTTGAAAAACTCAGTTAAATGTTATTATAACTTAAAGAATATATTATTGTCTATACGATTTGATTGCATTTTATATTTCATATTTAACAGATATAGGATTAAAGAATAATAAAGATAAAAAAATTCATATAAATTTCATAATTCAGCCAGCTATGCTAACTTAACCATGGAAACTGCTAATTCAAATTGACAGATGTCAGTATCAATAAAATGTAAATCAATGACAGAATAAGGGAAGTAACTCTAGTGTTAGAAGTTTCTGGATATAAGAAAGACGATTACATTGGTTTGAACATGTCATGAGAAGCGATGAATATATTAATAGAAGGTGGAAGAAACATAGGAAGACCAAATATAAGATGAAAAGATTGTATTGCAGAAGACTTGAGAGAAAAGGAACTGAATGAGAAAGACACGCAAAACAAAAATGAGTGGAAGAAGAAAATAAAAAATAGCGACCCCCTAACGAATGGGAAAAACTAAAGAAGAAGAAGTAGATGTCAGTGTCAAGTGCAATTTGCATAGTTTGTTTATGAAATAACTTTACAGGAAATATAGCATCTTTTGCAAAAAAAAAATATGTATAGGGCGCGTGCCTTTGGCAAGCAGATATGGGAACCCGTATCAAAATGACAGCAATTAATTATGTCCATAACTGACAAGTGTCGTATTTTTTCATTCAAAATTTCATGATTTTCTTATTTCATGTGGTTTGTTTGTTATCAGGAGAATGGAATTCAGTTGCCGAGAAAGGGAATCATAAAATACCAAAAAATTAGAATCTTTTAGAAGAAAATTTATGTATGGAATTTGTACATAATACACAGGATTGACGGAAGGTATTGTGTTGGCCACAACAGATTTTTTTAATATTTATGTTATTACAAAAATTCTCTATCCGACACATTTAATTTTTTTATTATACCTTCTATAGATTTAAAGATATAGATATATAATCTATAAAATAATCTGTTGTAGTAAATCTCACAGCCTACTCACAGCCCAAACATCTCCATGGTAACTACTTGAGAAATTAAAATGTCTGTAATTAACAGATAAATGTCACTAATGTCAGTGTCAAAAATTCAGAGATAGTACTGAAGGCTTTTTCTGGGAACGATATTTAATATCTTATTGTATTATTAATTTTATATATATATATATATATATATATATATATATATATATATATATATATATCCCAGGAAACGCACATATGTTTGATACATCACATTTAGAGATACTTTAAAGCACAAAGTTATGTTGCAAAATTTTATAAAATAAATATTATCTATCTCTGTATAAACATATAATAAATATATTGTTAAAATATATGCATCGTATACATAACATTACATTATATCTATAAAACTATCCTTACATATCTTCCACATTATACAGAATTGTATAAGTGACATATATGCCAAACATATTTTAAACATTACATTTTTTATATGTATGATATTTAACGTTATATTATATCCACAATACGGCTGTTACATTACTTGTATATTATAATCAAATGTATAAGAGACATAAAAATGATATATATTTTAAATATTACTCGTTTTATATGTATGGCACTTAATATTTTGACTCTGAGCATGCGCTGCGCGGTTCGCATGCGCAATGCATTTGCGCTGCCGTATATTTGCAAACAAAATGCGACTTTGTATATTTCTAATACGTAATACGCTATCCGTGTACGCTACGTACTAGTTTGTGTTTTATAAAAGCGAAAGCAGTTAATGGAAAGTGAGTTATAAAATTATATTCTTTTGTTCACGGTAAGTAAATATAATATATCTTTTTAAATAGAACTTAAATACACGTACAGTAAATACACGTTTTGGAAACCGTAAGTTCTGTAACCTCACATATTGTCCTATATTTCCCGGCAAAAACATATAGCTAGTTGGTGTTTGGTGTGTGATTCTAATTACAACGTGCAAATATTGATATTTTGCTGTCGTTATGGCTAAAAAAGTGAATTTTTGTGATTTATCAGCTAGGCAAAAGAGATGTCGTATTACGTATACGTATACAGAATTTTAAGTTCTACAACTTTTGTTTGAAGTATTTTTACCTAAATTAATTAGGGAAGCAGAAAATTACGCGAAAATGATATTAAAGTCATATGTTCCGGTGTTGCGATCACCCTGTACGTATGTATGAATAATATATTTCACTACCAGTTTCAGATACCTCACTGCCAAATATTCATCTTGACACGACAAACATGAAAGAGCCAAATAGTAAGAATAAGAATTCTATATTTGTGTAATACAGTATCGTCAAAATATTTATTTTACAGTGTCCACCGTGTCAACACCAACTAGTTCAACTATATCATTCAGTACTATCAGATCCGATGACTTGGATCTACAGCAGGACATACGTAATATAAATTTTTATCATCCGTAGAATAGTCAGTAAATACTTAAATTGTTATATTTTAGGTATATTGCTGCAGTCATCCGGTAGTATTTTAAATTACGTAAAAAGTATAGATAGACGTTTAAAATTATTGGAAAACAAATCTGAAAATACAAACATGAACTACGAATTTCTGCATGAATTATTGCCTATCGACAATCATAAATCATTTAAAAAATTTGAAGAAATTTTATCTGACAAAGAAAAAAAATCTGCATTCGTGAGTATCTCTTTTTTATAGAAATACAAATTTAGAATTAAAGGCTCGTGTTATGAAACATTAGCAGAATATTAATATTGATTGAAAGTTATGCTTTACAAAAAAGGTTAGGTTATATACAGGCTGTATCAAGATAATGGAACAATGACTTTTAGTCGTATATATGAAAAGATACGCAAAAAAGTGAATAAGATATGTTGTAAGGCACAGAGAGGGACACATTTTAGCATAAACATTATCATTTTAAAGCTAGTAGTACTTAAATAGTATTACTATGAATCAATATATTTTTTTTAAATGGCATTATATATTTTTTATTAAGTCATTGAATAGAGATTTGTACTCTGAATTCAACGATATAATAATATTACCCTTGCATTGCAAAAAAAATGATAAAAACTAATTCAAAGTTATTATTTATTATTAAATAATATGATTATAAATATTGTTCAAAGTGATTCCCGTTTTTATTTAAACATAAATTTATTCTTTTTAATAATGCACGATTAGTTGCATTTAAATTTTAGGTGTTGCATTATCACATGCGGTACGGGCGCATAAATAAATCTCTACTTAATGACAATAAAAAATATATATTGCCATTTAAAAAAATATAATATTGATCCATAGTTTGAGTACCACTGACTTTAAAATGATAATGTTTCTGTTAAAATGTGTCCCCCTCTGTACCTTACAAAATATCTTAATCACTTATTTGTGTATTTTTTCATATACACGAATAAAAGGCACTGTTCCATTATCTTGATACACCCTGTATATATATATATATATATATATATATATATATATATATATATATATATATATATATATATATATATATATATATATATATTTCTGTAGAATTAGTCGAAGATATTTTTATTTAAAATTAAAATTTTTATCTAAATCTCCTTTAACTTTCAACACTCATACTACAAAAAATGGCCAAGATATTGAATTTTAATTCAAAGTGAACTTTAGGTATTCTTGTTAAACTTTGGGATAAGAAATAATGTTTCATAAAAATAACTTATATTCACTTTTAGTGAGTTATTTTATTATACCAAAATTTAAATGTTGAGCTTTCATCTGAGACTTATTTTCTGATATTATTGAGCTTTTATTTGAGACTTATTTTCTGATATTATTTTGCTCACCAAACGAGATTTAAAATTTTAAATATAGAAATAGTCTGCAAATCCGTGGAACATGTCATTTTACTTTTTGTATTAGTACTTGTTTTGTAATTAATTTTTGGCGGTTGTATAAAATTATTTAATAAGTATAGGTATAAATAAAGAAAAAAATCTGATGTGGACACCACATGACTTCCTTGTACGATTATTAAACTATACATATTTTTTTAATAAATAAATTACAAAATATTAATTTTAACTTCAAAACAGTAAGATATATAGCGACCATAATCTAACCCGGTTCTTTTTAAAGAGAGTTTTGATTACAACAAAGAAATATTTGATTACAACAATGAATATGACTAATTTCACAATAAAAATATAATATTTGTTATTGTACGAATTATAAAATTGCACGTATTTAACGTAATTTGACATGAACATTTTTTTTATAATAAACAAAAAATATATAATTTTTAAATGTACATATCTCGCTTATACAATAGGCTAATTTAATAATACTTGATGTGCTAGACGCAGAAATTAATTCTCTAAAACTTTTATTTGAAGCATTTATTTCTAAAATCAAAATAAAATCATTTTATTCAAGCAAAACTGTTAACAACTTCAAGTAATGTACCACTTCCGGTTAGCCTATTTTAACCAAAATCTATTATGTTATTTCGATTGACATAAAAGTCTTGTATACCAAATTTGAAAAGTTTTGGATTATATTTTAAAACAGTTTTTCATTAAAATCTATTATAGGCTTCATGTAAAGTGCCACTTCTGGAAATTGTGTAATAACCAGAAAGGGAGGTGCACAACTAGATGTTATAGGAGTCCTAAATACAAAATTTCAACTTTCTACGGCTTACCGTTTTTGAGTTATGCGAGATACGTACGTACGTACGTACGTACGTACGTACGGACGTACGTACGTACGGACGTACGTACGTACGTACAGACGTCACGACGAAATTAGTCAAAATGGATTCAGGGATGACCAAAATGGATATTTCCGCTGAAATCTGAAAACCGAATTTTTTCGCGATTACAATACTTCCTTTACTTACGTACAAGGAAGTAAAAACATAAAACATAGATGGCCTTGATGCGATCTTAATTTTATTTGTCTGTTTGTAATTTGTAGGTATCTTTTATTACAAATATTGGGGGAAGGCACGCAAAGGATAGTGTCCATAGAATTTTAAAAGCAATATTTACTAATAAATATGGAGTTCAGTGCTCCTGGCTGGGCTAACGCAATAATATAAGAATGTGTGATACGAAAGTCATGATCATTATTAAAGGTAAAATTAACTAACATTATCCAAAAGGTCATAGACAAATTTATTTTTATTTCAGATGTAATAATTTCCACCTGCCATTTAAAACTTCATGAATTTGAAACATACTCGAGTGAGTGGTTTAGACTCAGCAAATTAAGATTATCACGGGAACAAGTACGACAGACGATCTAATTAAATCAATTGTTCCATGCGACTTTGAAATATGGTGAAATTTATTTAGCTTTTTTTTCGTAAAATACATAAAACGTGATTAATTTTAGTTTTATTTTGCAGTTGTCATTCTTTACAAGTATTGTATTTTAAAAAAGAATTATAGACTTATTTTATAACAATAGCAAAATAAATAAAAATTACGTAGTTTTATATATATATATATATATATATATATATATATATATATATATATATATATATATATATAAAAGATATAATGTAAACACCTGGTATATTTGAGCCGTTGAAAATTACAGTGGTGTCATTGATAACAAAGAGATGAGATGATTAGTTGTTTTATTTGGAAAAAGTTCTGGCCCTGTATTCTTTAGCGTTCGTAATTTCATTCGTATTTCGTATTCGCGTTTCTTTTCATGGTATTAGTGATAGTAGTTTGCGTTTCAAAAGCAAACACTGTTTATGTCATTGTCGGAGTCAATTGTATTGCAACATTTATTCACAGCATTTACAAGTTAAAAAATTATTCATTAGATAATTATTAATAAATTTTCGTAAAAAAACCTTTTAACAAATAATACAATATTGTTTTTGAAACAACATTACTATCACTACTAAGATGAAAACGAACGCGAATACGAATATGAACGAAATTCCGAACACTCAAAAATACGGGTCCTGTTTGTTGATTAATCACGGTTCTGGTCAAATACACCATTCTAATTCAACAGCTGATATACTTTACTAGAAATTTTATTTTAATACTAGAAATTTTATTTTAAAATCAGTATTTGTTTGTATATACCTATAAGTAGGTTTTAAGTACTTATTTTTAGTTACTGTACACCTAGATTGAACTGTTAATATTTTTGTAATATACATATATATTTACAATAAATAAATATTGTAAAATTAGTAGAAAATTTGAAAAAATAGCAAATATCCTATACATATACACAATGTGGTATATCACATGTATCTACTACAAATACATGTAATATAAGTGATACAGTAAGATATATATTTAATATATACACATACAATATAGATGATACAGTAAGTATACCATATATCTAATACATAAATATATTATATGAGTGAAATATTTTTTTGGACATATACAGATTATGTTACTAAGATATATTGCAGTAATAATACTTAAATCTGTAACAAATATGTTACATTTTTATGAATGTTATGTTACAGTTACCTGTCATTCATATACTACTCAGATATTTAGGATATATGTTGGATATGATGACACAGGGCGGACATTTCACTTTGCATGTAACATAAAAAAAATTAACTAGTAATATTACATTATTGATTGAAGTAACTGGTGTTTCATGTTTTAAATATAAATGATATATTACTGTGTTTCCTGGGATATATATATATATATATATATATATATATATATATATATATATATATATATATATATATATATATACAGGGTGTCACCGAAATCGCCGTCTTCGATATCTCCCTTGTCGTTAGAAATACAGAATAAGTTTATTAACATAATTTATTCGTCTACTCAAGGAGCATAACGTAAAATTATTTTCACATATTGCATTACGGCTCGGCGAGAATTGTTTGTCTTTTTTTAAATGGAACACCCTATATATTTTTATATATTTTGAATTGTATTTTATTCACCTATACGAACATATGAATTTTGTTTTAGTTTTCCACGGCGTTGCCAAGTTATTCCGTTTTTTCTCTAAAAAAGACCGAATACACGCATTGCTTTATAAAGGCTTACTGAAGTTATTTTAATAGTAAGAATTAAGAATTTTCTTTTCTGTATAACTGTAATTATACTCATGTTCTGACATATTTTTTTTTAAATGTAATTATACAGGCTGTTCAATAAAGCGAATCAAATGTGCTCAATTTCAAATGACTATAACTCATCATTTTCAAATGGAACACCCTATATTTTATTATTCAGTTGTATGTATTTTTGTATTATCTTCATATGTTGTTAAGGGTATCCCATGCCTAAAACCAATAATTTTGGAGATTTTCACCATTTTTCTCTAAATTTATATTTTCACTTAAAAATTAAATCTAGTATGCCATTGTTATTGTTTTTTGAATAAGAAACAATTGCAGTAATGACTGTAGTTTTATTAGCCAGGTTATTATTAAGAACAGTGGGATTAAGTAAATTAATTTATTAATATGAGTCTCTCGCAAGAAGAACTTACGAATATGGTGTACGCACTTGGAAAAGCGGAAGGAAACCCACTTTTGTCATACTGAACATGACCAGTTCTTTCAAACCTTTCCCTTAGTTTTTCAAAAGAACGCGGATTTGGATGTCGTCTTCCCGGAAACCGTTGTGCATAAATTCTTGATGCCAAAAGAGGGTTTGTTGCTGCTTCTTCAAGTGCGTACACCATATTCGTAAGTTCTTCTTGCGCACTCTCCACGCCAGCATTGAGTGCCCGTGAGGTGACGCCTGGCCTGACCAGCATACACCATATTCGTAAGTTCTTCTTGCGAGAGACTCATATTAATAAATTAATTTACTTAATCCCTCTGTTATTAATAATAACCTGGCTAATGAAAATACTATCATTACTACAATTATTGTTTCTTATTCAAAAAACAATATCAATGGTATACTAGATTTAATTTTTAGTTAAATATATAAATTTAGAGAAAAATGGTGAAAATCTCCGAAATTATTGGTTTTAGGCATAGGATACCCTTAATAACATATGAAGATAATACAAAAATACACACAACTGAATGACAAAATATAGGGTGTTTCATTTGAAAATGACGAGTTATGGTCATTTGAAATTGAGCACATTTGATTCGCTTTATTGAACAGCCTGTATAATTACATTTTAAAAAAAATATGTCAGAACATAGAGTATAATTACAGTTATACAGAAAAGAAAATTCTTAATTCTTACTATTAAAATAACTTCAGTACGCCTTTATAAAGCAATGCGTGTATTCGGTCTTTTTTAGAGAAAAAACGGAATAACTTGGCAACGCCGTGGAAAACTAAAACAAAATTCATATGTTCGTATAGGTGAATAAAATACAATTCAAAATATATAAAAATATATAGGGTGTTTCATTTAAAAAAAGACAAACAATTCTCGCCGAGCCGTAATGCAACACCCTGTATATGTGAAAATAATTTTACGTTATGCTCCTTGAGTAGACGAATAAATTATGTTAATAAACTTATGCTGTATTTCTAACGACAAGGGAGATATCGAAGACGGCGATTTCGGTGACTCATCCTGTATCATCATCATGTTTAGCTCTACAGCCCGGGGTGGGCCTTGGCTTCCTTGACTCATCCTGTATATAGGTATATTACATGAACCCTTCAGAAGTAACGCCAATCCCATTAATAATTGGAAAAACTTTGAACATTAAGAAGAAATGGAGAAAACTTGCTCATAGAATGAATTTAAAATTATATAAAATACGTAAATAAACAGATTAGATGTAATTAGAATTTTTTATGTGTACAATAAGTGTTAAATACAATACCAAATATATACCACATTAGAAAGGGCGCGAGAGGTATTGTGATGGCCACAACAGATTTTTTTGCTAGGAGTGGAACCTGTGTATAAAAATACGAATTCTTTCGAGAATTATTTAATAAAACAAGCCATAATGGAGTTTTTCTATGAGTGCAATTTAAGACAGCAGGTATAAATAAACATACTTTGTAGGTTACTTATTTTTATACAATAAAAGCTAACTTCAGTCCGTATTTAATGAGATAGATGTTAGTGTTTGCTAGGTTCATGCCGTGTCTAATACGAATATACGACTAAAATTGTAATTAAAATTTTGTTGAGGGTCATAGAAACTACGTAGTCCTTTAAGTCACATTTTAACAACAGGAGTAGGAAAATCATAATTATTATAGTATACTTTATAGTGTCATGGAGTAATAGGTGTTTTGCCAGTTAAACTTTTTCATCAGCCATATATGCATTTCCTCTTATTAACCTTCAGTATCAAGCAAATTGGTTAAATTGTTTCCAATTTCCAATTTTTGTGGAGGAAGACACGAGAAAGCCAATAATGACGCAATTTTGGTGTCATCAAAGTTTGATATTCGATCAGTCTACATTTTGTAAATCATTTTCTCATATTTCTTAGTATCTGTTAATATTATGAACTAAATTCTTGTGTTCCACAAACTATGTATTTTCTTTCGTTATATTGAAAATTAACAAGAACCTTTTTATGCAACGAAGACAGACAGCCAAGCTCAACTTTCAAGATTCAGTAGTCAGTAGTTCAGCGAACTGACAGCGCCGTAGGAATCGATATTCCCGGCAAGACGGTTTGCGATGTTAAGTTGTAGACACCGACTATTTATATATGCTAGAGCAGACTCGATTGAAATAAATTACTAGTAGACATTTCAAATTGAACAGTTACCGCAAAGGTTAAAATTATTCGCCTGTAGATAAATTGAGGCAATAAAAAAGATCAAGATAATAAAATTAATTAAACAGGAAGCATAATTGAAATTTCAGATAATATTGACGGGGAGTTCAATTTTATTTGTATAAATGACATGTACTTAATTAAATTTGATTTGTTTTAATGCAATTTATTTTTAGCTCTAAGTTTAGATAAATTTGTCAAAAACAGTAAACTGTCTACATACGAATATATTGTATTGCAGGTAATTATTAATTTTAAAATATAAATTTCTTTGTAATAAAATTCAATTTTAATTACATAACTAGGACGTAAATTACCCTACATGTTAATTCTATAAATGTGAATTGAAAGCTGAAAACCGTAATTTTGTTTCGTTAAATAAATAAGTTAAGTTTAAATTTTGTTTCATTAAATAAATGAATTAAATTCAAAAACAATATAAAAAGCCAATTTTGATTTACAGTTATTTTAAAAAAGTATTCCACACTGAATAACGATAACTATGTTTTCAACTTCTAATATCTATTCTCAACGATATGTCTTATGTAAAAGTGCAACTATTTAGATCTCGAGACGGATAAGAAATATGATATTAGGTAAATAAAACTTATTGTGTGCCTCATCTAATCCCAGATATGTTTTTGTTCTTCTTAAAAATTCTTTTGTTCTACTAGATAATAACGAAAAAGTGAATCTTGTTGATTTTTTCTTTTTCAAATAACTTCTTAACTATTATTAATCGAGAAAAATGTTTCAAATGTAAAAGTCAGATATTTTTATTATCTAACAAGTGGCATACAATAAAAAATATATTAAGAAATTTTAGAGATACAACACAAACTTATATTTTTTTAAAGGAAACTATATCTGATTTTGATGTCCAAAAAATCGTCATATTTTTTTTTTAAGATGTAAGTGCTGTTGTATTTCGTATTTGATTTACTCCCAAAAATTTATTTTTTTCTGAATTTTATTATTTCCCAAAAAAACCTTAATAATTATTTATTCACGTCCGTGGGCTACGAACAACTTGCTTACTCAATTTTCGTGAGTAAAGAGCTTCGTTACCACAGTCTTTTTACATTACCACACACTTTTTTTCACTACCACACTGTTTTCTTAAAGTTATGTAACGTTTTACTATAAACGGTTTTAAATTTTGATATAATTATTATTAATAAATATGTTTAATTTAATTAATTTGCAATATATTTTTTTTAAATTAGATAAATACAATTTAAAGTGTAAAAACTATTTAAAATATTCAATTATTTGTCATTTTGACTTGTGTCAAAAATGGTAAAAATATTAAATAAAGCTTTTTGAAGAGTGATATAGGTTTTTAGGGATACGATAGAATAATTAAATGTATTTTTTACTTATTTCCTTTTAAATTTAAATGCTTATTAATATAAAACTTTAACCTCATTACAAAATTTTGACAGATCTCATTGGTATAGCAGTTTATAGGTTGATAAATGTTAAATAATTTGAAATATTTTTTAAGTATTAGGCGGGGATGAGTAAAATTCTCTTTACGAATTACATTTTATTTGATTTACATAATTCATTTTGACTTTCTTACTAAATATTATCATTATAAACTCATATATACAAATTTCACTATACAATGTCAAGGCCGACCTTATATAATAGTTATTAATATATAAAGATGCTTATTGCCCGGTTGCACCATCAAATAAATTTTCGAATACCTTATTCGTCGAATAAGTGAAAAAAATCATATCAAAATATGACAGCTTGTGTTATGATTTCGATGCGATATTTTCTCTTATTCTATGAATAAACTATTTAGAGATTTATTTTATTTTGGTGAAACCGGCCATAAGTTCTTCTTTTTATCAAGAATGTAGAATTTAGTTACGGAGGCCGTAGGTCATAGCAAAATACACCATATGAGTGATAAAAAGCAATTTCAGTCGAAGGAATATTTACTTTTGTTGGTGATGTTGACAAATCTGTCAGTTGCTGTTAGTTAAACAAAACAAACTTATGTTCAGTGTTAGGAACCTTCCGGATATTGAAGTTATCGTAATGAATACTCAAATGTATTATCTCAAAGTTCTTCATTAGAATTATTTAATTTATTCTTCTTGTACATATTCTTTTGTCATTTTACGTATTATTTATTTATCTTATATGTACAAAAATTATAATAAGTGTGGCAACGCTGAATTTGCTTAAATCGTCGTATAATGAATTACTTTAGTGTCGATTTCTGAACTTTTAATGACAAATTTTGTACACCTTTAGGACGATTTCAAATAAAATATTTTTTTATTACAAAGGTTAATTTGATATATATATTTGCGTAAAATTTTCTAGCGGAATAATTTTTTTAAATAAGAGGAACATTTCTAAGTAATCTTACCAATGTTTTCACACTTTCAAATTTAATACAAAAAAAAAATACATTTCGAGGTAAAACATATACAAAACACAATGAGCCAAGCTCATAACCTTTTACTAAATATTAGTGGCACTATTAATAATTGCAACTACTCACTATTAAATTGTCTGCTTTCATAAAGTAAAATTAGTACAAGTAGAACTTAGTAGTAACCAATAAAATAGGAATTTAGTAGTTATAATTAGTAGTAACAAAAGACAAGTACTATTACCTGTCAAGCAGAAGACTGTCATGATAATTAAAAATTATTTAAAAAGTAAGGATGGGTGGAATATAAAATTATACAGATTGTCAAAAATGACTAAGAAAAATAATTGATTTAATTAGAAATTTGGAAAGCTGAAATAATGGATATTCAGTCCTTGGTTAAAATATTATTTTCATACTTTATATAAAAGACTTACATTAGAGATGTTAGAAATACACAAACATAAAAACTCGGTTAACTCGTAGACAGACATACAAAATCTAAGTATCATTTACAAAGGCATACTGGTGAAATACTACAAAAATTTAATAAAATAAATACGTGTTGTACCTTGCTCCTTCCAATACAAGAACCAACTCTTCGTCAGTTTTATAATGATCTCTGATAAGAATGTACGTGCTACTTATATTTTTATAGTTTGACATCTACAACCTCGTTCTTTTTAAATTTTTTAATTATGTATAATTCATTTTTTTTATAAAATCTAAAAAAAAAAAAACATTTTAAACATGTAAGTGACAAGTTTCTTATAGTTTGTAGAACATTATATTTCTACCTCCGTGAAGTTTTCCAGAACCCTGAGGATGGTCTCATTGAGACCGAAACGTCGGTATTGTTTTAAATAAATAATATTTTAACCAACGACTGAATCTCCATTATTTCACCTCTCCAAATCATCATTAACAGTCAATTAAAACTTATTGCAACAATTAATCAGAAATGTTATAAAACCAATATATAGAAACGGTGGTAGTATATATGCAGTACTAAAGTTTTTATTACTCTACGTAGCCACTGCTCCTTAATTCGCTTTACTTTTGAATAATACCCTCTCTTCTACTTGCCATTGTCAGTGGCGGATTAACGATTTTCCCGCCTGTGGTGTGATATTAGTTTTCCACCTAAATCCAACAACGATTATAATTACTTTATTTTTGTGTAATTACTGATATTTATTATTGCGTACAAGAACTATTGTTATAAGCAATTTTTTGTGTGATTAGTAATTTTCTTTGTTAGAATCACATTCTCATTTCTTTGATAAAAAAAAATTTAAAGGTTCTTTTGACTTTTATTCGCCATTGTTTCTAAATTTTTCTTTACTAAATTTAATAAAAAATATTTTTTTGTCTTGTGTTCAATTTTCCACACGCTCCCGCTTATTTTTATTTTTTTAAAAATAATATTTTTCATATTCAATGAGTACAACACTTCACTATTTCACTGCTCTTACAACTGTCAAATCTGTGGTTATTTTACAGGTTATGTTTAGTCTAGTAGCACTCTAACCTGTATTAACAGATCTTTCATTTCATGATAACATGTTTATTTCTCTACGAGCCGAACCCCAAATGTATTCGTACTATCTGAAAAAAATATATTAACAGCAAGAAGAAATAAATTTTTAGATTACAATAGTTAAGACTATATTTTACAATTTTTTATATTATGTATTAATAAAGTGTACTGGATTTAAATATAATGTTATTACCTAAATTTATTATTTTAACAATAATCTACGGGCAAATATATGACAACACACGTGACAACATCTTCAACGAACCTAAATACATAAATACTTGTGATAGAATCGGACGTTAAAAAATCATCCAAAATAGATATCTTTGTTGAAAAGTTGGGGAGTTTACTGGACATTAATAGTATCTACCTATATTATCAAGAAATGCTTTGACATTTATATCACTGCAAACTTAAAATTTCAAGAAACATACTCCAAACGTATGTTTCTTGAAATGTTACATATCACTGATGATTGCAATAATATCAATGCTAGAACTGATATTCAAGGACTTAACAGTGTGTATTTTGATGTACTGGAAAAAAAAAAATGAAAAGACAAATTTCAGGCCAAACTGAGTTTCATTAATTTCCTTACATTTTATGTAAATTCCTATAAGTTGCTACATTATTATTGGTGTACAGACGACCAATAGGAATCCGTATCAATGATGTCACCAGAATCCTTACACAAGATATTTCCGGCTATTTTCCGTATTATTCTTTTATCGTATTTTAGAGCAAATGGGTGCATGTATGCTCTTTGAATTTTTTGTACGATGTTTAATAAATTAACTGAATGTTTTGTACGAATGTATTTTGTGTACATGAATTGTAACAATTTATAAGATATTGTCCATGTTATTTTGTATGTATTAAATTTGTGTTGTATAATTGTTGTAGACCCTGAAGAAGCCGCAAGGGTGCACCGCAACGTTGGTATAGTAAAAATAAATACTGTTTGACTAAACTTTCGAGTAATTGATTACACTTAAATATTAATAATTCCCAATTAAGCTTAAATTAAATCTAAATGAAGTACGTTAAAATTGAATAAATATTTTTTTTATCTCAATTCATTTTAATATGTCTATGAGTAAAACACGTGACTTTGTGCTTCACCTATCAGGACTTGGTGTCTATGTGTTAGATTGACAGCCAAAAAAATTGATTTGTTCATATTTATTCGCCGTTTTTGCAGTTGCATTTATACATCACAAGTTAAACAAAGAAAATACAAAAGCCTTAATATGAATGTCGAAACAAATACACTCTGAAATACTGAAAAGTTGTTAAAATCTAAACGCATTTAACATACAAAAATCAACTGAAACTACTTGTTAACTAACGTCCAAAAAAACTGCGCCGTTCGGTAGCAACCATAGTTTTAGTGAAATACAATCTCAAAAGGGTAAAAAATAAGGTATTATACATTTCGATATGCTGATTCTCAATAATAATTTTTTTTTTAAATATTCGGATTTTTTTTTATTTTTCATTTAATTCTTTTGTATTCTAAAAATTATTTTTTTATTTTTCATTTAATTCTTTTGTATTGCGCTATTGCCGACATGTAATTTTTATGAAAAATAATAAATTATATAATCACATAGTGTAAATTGATAACAATAAATAAAAATCTGTTGTGGCCAGCACAATACCTCTCGCCACTTCCTTTTTTTGGTTACATAAGTATAGGGCGCGAACGGTAATGTTACATTTTTGGGCTTGACAAGCAAATGTGTGGGCCCGTTTCAGAATGATAATTAGTAATTATGTACATAGATGTCAAATGTTAGAATTTTTCATTAAAAATTTAAAGATTTTCTAAATTTACGTAGTTAATTTATCACCAGGAGTTTAAAGTTTACTTGTATGCCTTAGATATTTAACATTTAATTCTGCTCCACATGGAATTGGAAAATCACTAAATTTAGAATGAGAAATTATGATATTTGACATCTATATACATAATTACTAGCTATCATTCTGACATGGGCCTCCATATCTGCTTGTCAAGGCCAACAAAATCATATGACTGCTCGCTCCCTATTGTATTTAACATTTCTTGTATACCTACACTCTACACCAAAAATTCTACTTACGCATATATCTATTCCATATATATTTAGATTGTTTAATTTTAAATTCATTTTTGATGAAGAAATTTTGTCCTCTTCTAATTTTTCGAAATGTTTCCAATTCTATTAATACATTAAGAAATAATATAATGTATGTACTTCCCAAAAAAGTCTTCAGTAATGTCTTCGGATTTCTGACACTGACATTATCTGTCAGTTACAAACAAATTAAATTTTCAACTATTTTCCATGGCTGTAAAATTTATTATAACAGATTATTTTACATACTATATTTCTTCTATCTCTAAATCTATAGAATATATTGTAAAATATTTAAATGTATCTGAAAGAGAATTTATTTTTCTTTAATATTATCAAGAAAAAATTTCAAAAAATATTATTTAAAAGATTTTTTTTCAAGAATCTTCTACTTTCGGTTGTCCAATTGTTACCAAAACCTTTTCAGATCTTCCCATGAATGTCCGATTGGGAAATACGTAGTTAAAAAAATTTAAAGTCTTATAGTTTTTGAGTAACCGTCCTTCCAACATCCCACACACACACACACACATACACACACACAGCCACACACACACACACACACACACACACACACACAGACATCATCGTAAAAATGATAAAATCGGATTGTAGGGACCTTAAAACGTGCTTATTCAATAAAATCTGGATATGCGATTTTTAGCATGAATGCAATACCTCTCTTAGCGAGAGGTAAAAAGTGATTGTAAATCGTTACTACCATAAATATAAGTATTAGGAATCTAGTCAATATAAAACCTTCTGATTATATCCGTTACCTGTTCCAAAAAAAAATTTTTACAAGGTTTACTGTGTCATAATGCCGATCGGCCGATCATTTGTGACAGTATTTTTCCGCATTTTATGTTCTTCTTGCATTTCTAATCACTTTTTACCTCCCGCAACCCTTAGTAAGGGAGATATAGGGATAAAAATCACATATCGAGATTTTGGTAAATGACCACGTTTTAAGGTCCCTAGAATCCATTTTTAACATTTTCACGATGATGTATGGAAAGAAGTCATTAGATTTTGGTGGCAATCGGATAAACGAAAATAGCAGTTTAAATGAAGCTCAAGTTAGTTTTTCTTCATAACATACCTTTAAATGATTTTTTTCTCAATTTTTTATTATAAAAATTAAAGATTATTCCATTTTCTACAAGTTTGCTTTAATACTTTTTTTTTTATATATTTTACGGATAAATTTATAAAATAATATAAAAATTATATCTCGGAGCTTATGCTTTAAACACATCTCATTTGCTTGTACCTACCTTAGGCTCTTAGCGTATTTCTCTCTAGTTTTAATTTATTTCCCTTATCTCGTTCGTACATTTTCACCCTTTTGCATATTTTTCGTTGCATTCGATATCACAATAACATAATTCATTCATTTATTTATTGATGTTTCATATGTCAAACAGTAATCTTAAATTCACTTTACATATCAACATTCGCTTCACGCTTGCGCCTGAATTTGCAGTAGAATTTAATATAATACTAGTAGCCATTTTGAATTAGATAGATGACTATGTGCTGATGACCTTCTTTCTAAGCTTTTTTCTGTTTTGGCTTTTTCGTTTTGTTGGTTCCGTTTTCCTTTATGATCTGACGTACATTGTTGCAACCACTGCACATTATGCGATAGTCAGTACTACCGTATTGTACGATTATTGCGAGACATCACCATCATCATCAGCTCTATTATCATCATCTTCGTTCGTCTACGTGTTGTCTGTTCCTGTGAATCATATCATTGTGTTGGAGAGGAGGTTTATTGTTGGCATTGCCGCTACGCCATCTTGCCGTGTCGCCTGGTATCCGCCGCTCTCGCCCTACTACTGTAAAGATAAGCACCAAAATCATCATTAATTTTTGCTTTACAATTTTTATATATTATTGTGTATCTTACCTATGTTTCTTTGGTATTCACCGTCTATGAACAAGATTTTTTTTGTATATGTATTACGAACTATATCTGGATAAGTAGGTGTAGGCTGGCTTCCGCGAGTCCATTTTGCAAGTCATTTTATTGAATTGTTATCTCCCCCACTGAAAGGGTATAAGGGCTTGTATTGCGAGTCTATGAGTATTTGATGGTTCAACTGCGGTCCAAATTTTATTGCGCTTTCATTTAGACGACGACCCTCTGCCAATGACCCTTGCCCCTTCGGCGATGTACCGCCCTGAAGGCCTATGCACCATTGGATTTCAGCCAAAACTCGCGCCAGACTGACATTATACACCGCCGCTACAACATTTTTTGTATTATCATTATTGGGAAATATAGCATACATATTTATTTTAAATTTAGCATTTTTATGTTATAAAAATAGCTTCCCGTTTTCCTGTATTCACGTTCCTGAGGACTTGTCTCTCAGCCGTTTATAGGTTCTGTGTATTGAGTGACTGACACACTTCATTCGACCCTTATTTCAACGACGTCAGACCTCCCCGTCTCCATTGTTAAGTTGGCCGGAGCCCAAACCTTGCTCGGGAACCTGGACCACCGATTGGTTTTTATAACCCCAATGGCTAGGCTAACCTTTGGTTACGTTGGTGTAAACAGTAAACAAATTAAATGTTTAATAATAGAGAAATAACCAGGATCGGCGCAACGCATGCATTACCAAGGGTGGTAAGTAAAGAAGGCAGCAATTCAGCAATAATAATCTATTCTTACGTTGTTTTTATTTATTTAATTTATTTTATACTTTAAAAATAATAAGATTATTCATAAGAATCATTTTTCTGTTTAAAAATTGAATTGGATTGTTAAATATATACGAGTACGGATTAATATAAGTATTAATGCAAATATAGACTAGCCTTATTAATTTTATTTTATATTATCGTATTCCAGTCGTATGCAAATAATATAAGAGGACCCACTTAACCTTTTATAGATGATAAAGCATTTATTTGCAGTTTGGATAGCTGTTTAAATTTTTGCATATCAAACCATTATATTATCAGAGAAATCTAATAAGCACTGCCTGAAATCAAATTAATAGTTTTATCGTTAAGTGGTCTCATTAAGCATTGAAGTAGGTACTTTCATAATCGTACTATTCAAATACATTTTTGATATAGTATATAAAACAGTAGCAGGATAGTGCAAAAAGTAAACAAATATTACGGATTCTAAAAATAAAATAGGCCTTTCCTGCAGTGCTGAAAGGTTTTTTATTTCACTTTACTGACACACAGAATAAAATATGGGAATTTCATTGAAACATTCTGATTTTACTAAGGAAACATCTCCATTGAAATTTGTGTTGTTTAATAACGTAATAATAGTATTGTAGTTTTACCAGGCAGTTAATAAGTCATTCACTCAGTATTCAATAAATGTATTTTTGACAGAACATTATATTTTTCAAAACATTATTTTTACATTCGAATATCAATTATATCGTAACCATGATTACACGTACAACCTACTTAATTTTTACTTTTGCTACGTAAATAATACTTATTTACTTCATTTCGGCCTTTCTGACGAATATTGACGTCCTCGTCAATTATTTTTTTATTTAAATTGTACTCATCTAATTTAGGAACTAATTTTAATCTATCGGCAGCAATTATCCCTTTATAAACTTTATTTGATTGCTTTACTCCTTCAATGTCTTCTACAAGATATCTATCGTTTTCTAAAACTTTTACTATTTCATAAGGTCCTCTGTATTTTGGTTCTAATTTACGGCTGTTGCCTGTGGACGGTGGTTGTTGTCTAATTAGAACTAAATCACCTGGTTTATAAACATGTGATTTTTTATGTTTATCAAATTGTAATTTTTGTGTCTCTTTATTTTTATCTAATAAATCTATAACGGATTCTTTTTCAGATTGTATATTTAATTCTTCGTTTAATTTATTTATTTCAATAGTTAGTGAATTGTCATTTGGTTTATATTTAAAAATAATTTCAGAGGGTGTTCTCTTTGTAATTCTATGAACACTATTATTTAATGCCCACTGAACATCTATTAACTTACTATCCCAATCATTTTTTTTTTCTGAATCACAAGTAGTACCCAAACAATTTAATATGGTTTATTTAAATTTTCAATTTGTCCATTAGCCCTAGGACAACCTGTTGCTATTTTCATGTGCTGTATATCATACGAATCACAAAAATTTTCAAAATCAGAAGCGATAAATGCTGCTCCTTTTATCAGTAATAATACCTTTAGGTTTACTTTTGAGACATTAATTCTTTAAGGAAATTTACTGCCTGTTTACAGGTTGTATCTATAACTGCTTTTAAAACACAGTATTTACTAAACCCGTCTATAGCTGCAATAACATATTTACAAGAAGTTTTTGATTTTACAAACGGTCCAACGTGATCTATATGAACTGTTTGAAATGGTTCACTTCCTTTATCTAATGGATGTAAATATCCCTCAGGTTTGCCATTTCTTGGTTTATAATACAGACAATTAATACATCTATTTACATATTTTGTTACAAATTCTCGCATTTTTGGGAAGTAATAGCTTTCTTGACTTTTTGTAATGTTTTGTCGATTCCTAAATGCATTAAAATTTTATATGCTTCTGAAACAATGTTATATTGTAATTCATTTGGTACATAAAGTCTCCACCTTCCTTTAGTTGTACGATAAACACGACCTTTATATAGTGTACATTTTTCATGTGTTGTACTGTCTCCTGATTCTAATTTATCACGAACAGCTAAAATTTCAGAACAATTTCGTTGCATTGCTGCTATCCAATCTGTGGTAATATTTAAACCTAACACTGGTAAACCAGATAATGTGATATCTGCAGATTCTTCAACAGGATGTCTACTTATTGCATCAGCAATAACATTTGCATATCCACGGTGGTATTCGATTTTATAATTAAATTCTGATAATTTTACGAACCATCGACCATTTCGTGGACTTAAATTCTTTTTATTAGCAAGTAACTTTAAACTATTACAATCAGTTTTAATAACAAACTCTATTCTTATTAAATAAACACGAAATCTTTCTAAAGTACAAACAATAGCTAATGCTTCTAAATCAAACGAATGATACTTTGCTTCATCTTTACTCGTTTTTCTACTAAAATAAGAAATAACATGTAAGTGGCCATCTTGTTGTTTTTGCAATAGAACGCCTGCTAAACCATTTACACATGCATCCGTGTACACTTCTGTATATGCGTGTGGATCGTACACTGCAAGGATAGGTTTCGCGCTCAAATGTTCTTTAATTTTATCAAATAACTTTTGCTGTTCTTCAAGCCAAACAAAGCTTTTACCTTTACAAAGGAGGTCAGTCATAGGTCTTGCTATTATTGCAAAATTCCCAATAAACCGCCTAAAGTAACTAGCTAAACCTATGAAACTACGTAATGCTTTTATATCGGTTGGTACAGGATAATTTAAAATAGCTTTTAATTTTAACTCTCCTGGTCCGATGCCGAAAGATGATATTGTAAATCCTAAATAATTAATTTTTCTCATGAAGAAAAAGCACTTTTTTATATTTAGTGTTAATTTTGCATTACGTAATTCCTCTAGAACTAACCTTAATTTAATTTTTCCTTCTTCGACTGTTTTTGATGGTATGATGATATCGTCGAGACAAGCCATCGCAGTTGTATACCGCAGGTTTCCTAATACGATATTTATAAGTCTCTGGAAATAGGCTGGAGCATTGCAGAGTCCAAATGGCATACGTCGAAACTGGTATTGGCCGTCAGGTGTGATGAATGCAGTGAACTTTCTAGATTCTTCTTCAACTGGAACCCGGTAGTACCCGCTGGCGAGGTCTAAACTGGTGAACCATAGCATATTTTTCATTCTGTCTAACTGGTCGTCGATGAGGGGAAGAGGATACTGCACCTTAAGTGTCTGTTTATTGAGAGCCCTGTAATCAATACACAAACGAACATCACCCCACCTTTTTTAACTAAAAGAACTGGACTAGCAAATGGACAGGTACTGTCTTCAACCATACCAGATTTCTTCAAATCTTCTAAAATGGATTTTACTTTTTCTCGTTCACTTTGAGATAGACGATAAGGTTTATAGTAGACAGGTTTGTCTTGTGTTAATTTGATGTCAATGGCCAATTTATTCGTACATCCGATTTGACGAAAATTTCTTGCAATTACATTTTTATACTCATTTATTAATTTTACTACACCTTCTCTTTCTTCTCCATATAAATCTGTTTGGATGTCATCTGTTGTTATGGGAATATCGTTGATTTCTCTAGTTTCTTCAGATTCTTCGCATATTTCTCCTCTGGTTATTTTTGCGCCATTTTCAATTTTAAATGATTCACCCGATATATTGAGAACTGGCAAGATAGTATTACCTTCTTCGTCTGGTCGAACAATATATCGTGGAATTAGTTGTCCATTTTTTCGCATACTACCTTCTATACATATTTCTTGATCTATTAAACTAGATTTTACTGCTATATGTCCCAGATAATTATTTGGAATTACAGTTGCTTCACGAGCCCATAACGTTGCCTTCTGCTCGTCTTGTATGACTTCAGTGTTGAGGAAAATATTTCTATATGTGAAATAATCAACTCATTTTTCTTGCTTACAATACAAAAATGGGGTTGTTCGGTAAATGAATGTCCAACAAGTAATGGAACGTTTTGAGAATTACTGGGTTCAATATGAATTTTTACCTTAGCTGAAACACCATTTATTTCCCATTTAGCAGTAACTAGCCCTATAGGTTTGACTTGTCCTTGTCCATATCCTATTAAAGATGTCATGTTTTCAATTTCAAAGTAGGTAATTCCCATTTCATTTGCTGTATCTTCTCAAGTAACACAGCTGCTACCTAAATCAATATAACATTTTATTGGTTTGTCATTTAGCAATGCACCTTTAAAATATTTTAAATGTGTGTCATCTTCAGTTTGCATAAAATTAATTGATTTGGTCGTATTCGAAACTTTGGGGATGTTCTGTTCATCTTTAACACTACAGTTTCGAGATATATGGCCAGAAGTGCCACATTTGAAACAAGTCACTTGTCTTGGTTTCGATTTAAAGCAATTTTTAGCTACATGACCACTACCTTTACAATTAAAGCATTTTAATACATGAGGAATCTTCTTACCTTTTTTAATGGGTTTTCATGTCTTACCGAATTATTATTAATGAAATTAGCACCTCGCAAATCTACAAAAAGTTCACTGGATTTCGAATATCTGATCAGTGGTCCTAAATAGTCTGGAATTCGGTTGTTGTTCAAACCCTGCACTAACCATTCGATAGTTTCTGTCTCAATCATTCCCGCTCGATTGCATCGTGATAATTTTTCATAAAAATATTCTGTTATATTTTGGCCAGCTGCTCTTGTATAATTTTGTGCTTCTAGACGAATATTAATAACAGATCTTTCACTAGGGAAACTTTCGATTAATAATTTCTTCCAATCTTTCCATTTTCTATCCATACATTTCAAACTATCGCGCCAAGTTTTAGCAACACCCATTAATTTAGATAATCCAAAATGCCTAATTGCTACATCATCCTAATTATATATTTCCGCAAATTCTTCAATCTTTTCTATCCATTGTTCTATGGTAATTGTACTTTTAACTGGATCATACTCAGGCAAAAGATTTCCAACGTTATGAAAGTATCTACGCTCACAACCACCATCTGCTACATTTCCAGGTTCACCTACATCGTCTGCTACTTCTACTATTCCACTTTTTAACATTTTGCTAGTAACAGCTCCCTTTAGCCCTAACAAACTCAATACACGAAATATAAGTAACAGCCTATGTCAATTTCTGACAAACTTGAACTTATACCTTGAATAACTCGTATTTTATTGTAAAGTTTTGGCGATCTCACTTCTGAAATTATTGTAGTTTTACCAGGCAGTTAATAAATCATACACTCAGTATTCAATAAATGTATTTTTGACAGAACATTATATTTTTCAAAACATTATTTTTACATTCGAATATCAATTATATCGTAACCATGATTACACGTACAACCTACTTAATTTTTACTTTTGCTACGTAAATAATACTTATTTACTTCAATAGTACATTATTACGTTATTATATAATGTAGTCTATATACATATTGTAACGTCGCCACCACCGCCGCGCCGTAGCCCTCGCCGCCGCCACGCCATAGCCGGCGCCGCCGCGTCGCGCCCGAATTTCCGCGCGTGATTGACATGTTCGGACTTTCTTAATTATTGCGGTGACGTGATCTATTTTACTCGGTATCACTGTGGGGACGGAGGGTTCTATAAAGACGCTGGGCTGTATAAATACCGTCTGAATGACAACGGAGAGATAGTCTGTGATATAGAAGCAACGAGCAATGAAGTCGGTTATATAAATAAATAGTCTATAAGTGGTGAACATAAATAAATGTAGTTATATAAATTAATGTAGTGATATAAATATTGTTGAAATAAATAATCTTAGTGTTTAAGCAGTTAATAATATTCTTAGTCTTAAATTAGTGTTTGTAATTATTTAATCATAGTGTTAGTTATTTTTATTATTTTTTTAATATTTATCCTAATTATTTATTGTTTAATAAATAAATAAAATAAATAAATATTTCATCACGGCATATTACCCATTGCTGGGTGTGCCAATCTGCTTCGTACACAGATATCGGTAAAGATGGAATATTTGTACCATGTGGGCGCTTACCAGGCGTCACCTCACGGACACTTATTGCTGGCGTGGAGAGTGCGCCACAGGGGTCAATTTTGTGCCATTAAAATGCGATGTAATTTTTGGCGTCGGTCGGGATCGAACCCGGGTCCCCAGATTCGCGACCAGACACTCAGGCACACGGCCACGAGACCCCATTTTATTGTTTAATAATCGTATTATTTTAATTAATGATATTTGGCTGAGTTTTACATTTCACCCATATAAATAAAACGTTACAATATATTATATGATTTGTGAAATTGATAGTTGCAGATAAAGTATAGTAGTTGACTAGCATATAATAGCTATATTACACTCGGATGATTACAATATTCGCCTAAAATTATATATACATTGCCATGCACCTTTTTTTCCAAATAATAACATTTATTATCATCAGTTGGCAAAACATAAACTATACGGGCACTTACCGCAAAAGTGGCTTCCCACACATGACACCGGCTAGCTAGCAAAGAGGGGGAGGGGTTGTAAACGTAAATCACAAATTGTATCTTACTTACTCTTATAAGGTTCACCAGGTATTTTAACAATGAACCCCATTCACGAAAAATGCCAAAATAATAACTTAAGCTGAAAATATAAAGGGGTTCAAAGGATAAAATTTTAAGACAAGGGTTACGTGTTAAATTAGGTTTGTTTATAACAAAATTGTGAATAGATTTCGACAAATACGGTTTATTAATTAACCCAAACAAAACCTTACAACAATTGGCAAATTGTTGTCTCAACTTAACTTGTAATGAAAAATGAAGAGATGAAGGGGGAAGGTGAGATGTGCGCATGAAATTATCTTATAGTAACAATTACAAACCAGTGGCGTAGGGCAGGCCACCAAAGAAAATAAAAACAAGATATTACTGCTGCAAGGCAGTAGCCCCACAAAATTTATTACAAGGAAAAAAAAATAATGATAATTACGACTAAATTGACAGTAATAAGAGCACAGAATATTATCAATACTCTAAATAGTGTAAATTATATCTGCACGGCGCACCGTAAGTGCGTCACTGACAACAAATAAACGCGCACTCGCACAACACAAAATGCACGCAGAAAAATTATGAAAATTAACTTGATGGTACAAATATAGCACTTCAAACAAAAAGTAGGTAGTACTCATCTGGGGGTGCTGAGTGGCCATGGAAACGATGTCCAAATCCAATACAATTGGCGGCGGCAATGGACCTGGGTAGAAATGGCGGCCCAAAATTAGCTGATTTCGGCGTAGCGTGGTTTGGACGCACAGTGAAAATCACTCGGTTCACGGCACTAAAAGTCTTACTAACTCCCCAAAATACGGGAAAAATCTGGACGCCCGATACTGAAATTTTACGATAGGTCGAGACGAAAGGCGCACACAGACAACACTGCTACCACGTGTGCAAAACTTTGACTCCTCACTCGCGGGAACTTTAGCTGAGACTGAATTTTCTACCCTTTCGGTAGTGACGATAATCGACGATACTCAACTTAATTATTATAAACGGCACTACTAGTGGCACAGACTTTATTAGAGCACGTGAGAGTGGCAAGAAAAAGACTACCGTCTTGTTTCACGGCAGAAACGCCAAGACCCAAATTTTGCAAAAACGTTCGGCACGCGTATGTCCAATTAAGTGACCGTATATGCCAGGGACGTACTAAATAAATTGTAAGGCGCTTAACTATTCCAAAAATAATGAATTTAAATAAATAAAAAAAATTGAACGTTACAACATATATATATACAGAGTGGAAACGAACTTAATGTCATAAATTTAAGGGTGAGTAGTATGACATGTGTAGATTACGAAACAGAATTTTTTTAAAAAAATTCGCATATTTAAGGGTAGTTTTCATTAAACTAACATTTTTTGTACCACTGGACCACTGGCAACGCATTTGTATTATTTTATCTATTACACAATTATTTTCGTCAAACATGCTGTTTAATTTAATTATTAAGAATAATATGTTATACAACTAATTTTGAATGTATTTTTGATAACCATATTTTTAATGAAATATTATTTAAAACAGCAGTAAAAAATGTTTCCTTAAGAAAAGTCGAATTTTCGTATTTCGAATTTTAAGAAATTCTTTCACTTTCGTATTCTACACATGTCATACTACTCACCCTTAAATTTATGACATTAAGTTCGTTTCCACCCTGTATATATATATATATATATATATATATATATATATATATATATATATATATATATATATATATATATATGTTAAGTTATGTGAAGATATATAACATATATATATATATATTGTGACGTAAAGGTAAATAAAATAATAGAAAAATTTAAATAAAAAAAATTAGACGTGATTTTCGGAAGGAAAATCACGAGTCACACACTTACCTCGGCAGCTCTATGGTTGGTGGTGGTTTCGCGAGGTCGTGGGTCGCTGAGAAAGAGAGAATTTAAAAAAAGGAAGGATTAGGGCGCCAGTTATGTCGAAGGGAAAAAAAGTGGACATAACACACTCAAGAAAAATAATATTTAAAACCTTAATAAACTACTTCAAAAAAATTGTTATGGCCTTTACACACCTTAAAAGGGGTACAAAAAAATGATGGGTCCCAAATTGACCGGCCGTCGGATGGGGGGACCTGGTGGGCAACAAAGGCGTCGTCCTGACTGGCCTTGACGAGCCTGCCTCGCTGAGTTACGGTGACCACTGCTGCCAGGACCTCGCGTTCTTAGGGCGTGGTAGTGCTGCGCCGGAAGCTAGGGCAGCTTCGCTGGTAAATACCGGCTTAGCAGCCGACGGAAATCCCACTAGCCGACCTCCAGTTGGTGGGAAGGCTTCTTGCAAGGGATCCTGAGCTCTACTAGAGGCAGTGAACGATGAAGCGAGCAGGTAACAGGCGGCGGCGTCTCGACGCTAACCTCGACGGTGATGGTCCCCACCACCCAACGGATCGACCAACCCAGGACCAGGGCGGAGTAGACAAACAAAACAGGCCATAAACCCTTTACAACTGTTAACAAAAAGTTTAAACAACTTTACCTAAATCATAAAAATTACTGAAATGATACCAAACCTTTAGTGCACTTCTAAAAAAAACATACCTAGTCAAAAATCTAAATTATAATGAATATCGTTGTTAGCAGCTGTTACGAGGTAACCCCGTAACAGCTGCTCAACAATGGCTGGGAGTAACGTGGCGGCAACTTGATATTTACAAAACATAGCTGGCTTGAACCGCCACATTACCCCCCACCTAGAAAAATGATAACAATAAACAAACGCAGAGAGAGATATTAAACAAATACATAAAGGAACGGCTAGATGCCGGGATATATTAGGAAGTGAATGTTTTCAAAATTCATTGTGGAAGAATGTAAGCCGGTTTTAAACGATCAATGGAAATTGTTCCTAAATTGTTATTTATAATAAGTTTAAAAAATTTATTGTAGCGTTTCATAAATTTATATGGGCCGTCGTAAGGTTGTTGCAAGGGAGGACCTATAGCATCGTGTTTTACAAAAACATGAGAGGTGCGAAATAGATCTGAGTTAATGTAAGATTTTTGTGGATTAATTTTTGGGAAGGTGAATGAAAATTTGTTAATAGAATTTTTAAGTTGTAAATAAAATGGTATTTCCGAATCTGGTAATATTTTTGAATGTTTCGAAAAATTTAATAGGTTCTTTGAATACTGTACGTAAGCCCAGTAAAACTAAAGGTAGGTAAGTAAACCATTCTGAAGGATTTTTGTAAGTTTTGAGAGAAGTTTTGTGTTGTCTATGGAATCTTTCAATCATTTCATTTGGTTGCGGGTGATACGCCGTTGTTTTAATATGGTGCGTACCTAATAATAATAATAATAAATTCTTAAATGGAGCAGATTCAAATTGTTTTCCTCTATCTGTTGTAATGACGGACGGACATCCGAATCTCGAAATCCAGTTAGTAATAAAAGCTTTAGATATTATTTCTGCAGTACAATCTTTGACAGGTATGACTTCTGGCCAACGTGTGAAATGATCTATACAAGTTAATACGTTAGAATATCCGTTTGAAAGAGGAAGCTTTACTAGATCAATGTGAATCTTTTCAAAACGAAAATTAGGTTTAGTACAAGGGATAATACAAGTTTTGGTATGTTTAGATATTTTAGATGATTTACAGGTTAAGCAATTTTTTGTCCAATTTTGAATATCTTTGTTCATGTTAATCCAAACAAATTTAGAAGTAATTAATTTAATAGATGCTTTAATTCCAGGGTGAGATAGAGAATGTAGTTGATTAAATATTTGTTAACGAAATTGTGGTGGGATATATGGTCTGTAAATTCCGGTTGAAACGTCACATGCCAAGGTGAGGTTAGAATTTGGGAGTTTGATGTCTTGAAAATGTAATTTGGTTTCTTTTGATTTTTGTAATAATTTTAGTTGATTATCGTTTTATTGGGCAGAAGCAATGTCAGAATAATTAATTTCATTGTTTAAATGCATGAATTCTGGATAATGCGTCAGCAACCGGATTGTCTTTGCCCGATACGTGTTTGATGTCATTTGTGAATTGCAGTATAAAATCTAAATGTCTGATTTCCCGTGGTAAATATGTGTCTGATATTTTTTTTGAAATACAAGTTAAGGGTTTGTGATCTATGTAAATTGTAAAATTTCTACCTTCAATAAAATAACGAATTTTTTGACAGCTGAGTATATTGCTAATAATTCTCGTCCAAAGGTGCTGTATTTCTTTTCAGTTGAAGATAAAGCCCTAGAATAAAATGCTAAAGGTACCCAATTATTGTCTATAAATTGTTGTAAGGTAGCTCCAATACCAGTATCAGAGGCATCGACCATAATGGATGTTTGAGCATTGTGTTTTGGAAAAGAAAGTGTCATACTATTTGCTAGTTTGTTTTTAATTTTATTGAAAGCACTTCTTGCTTCTTTTGACCATGAAATTTCTTTCGAACTATTTGGTTTATTAGTTAATAGAGTGTTTATTGGTTGTAGTATATTTGCACAGTTTGAAATAAAGCGATGATAAAAATTGACTAATCCTAAAAATTCTCTTAATTTTCGTTGAGAAGTAGGTAAAGGTAAATTTAAAATAGTATTAATTTTATCTCCAAGTGGTTGTATTCTGTTTGGAAAAATTTTGTGTCCTAAAAATTCGATTTCGTTGACACAAAATTCACATTTGTTTTTATTGATTAAAATGTCATATTTTTTTTAGCCTGTCAAAAATTATTTTTAGGTGTTGTAAATGTGTTTCACGAGATTCACTAGCTATTAAAATGTCGTCTATATAAGCAAAACAGAAGTCTAAACCTCTTGTTACTTCATTAATAAAACGTTAAAAAGTCTGGGCGCTGTTTCTCAAGCCAAATGGCATGACAAGATATTCGAATAAACCGAACGGGGTAGTTATTGCAGTTTTAGAAATAGATTCTTCGTCCATCGGTAATTGATTATAGGCTTTAACTAAATCTAATTTAGAAAATATTGTTTTGCCATGTAAATTAGTTGTAAAATCTTGAATATGTGGGATTGGATACATGTCAGGAATAGTAATAGCATTTAAAGCTCGATAATCACCGCAAGATCGCAATTCCCCGGCTTCTTTCTTTTTAACTAAATGTAAAGGTGAAGCCCAATTATTAGAAGATGGACGTATAATTCTCAATTCTAACATTTTGTTAAATTCTTTTTTTGCGATTTCTAATTTGTCAGGGACTAAACGTCTGGGTTGTGCATATACAGGAGAACTGTTAGTGGTAATAGAATGTTTAACATTGTGAGAAATTTTGCGTCGTGAATTTAATTGATTTGTTATATGTAGTAGGATATTTTGACATAAGTAGAAAGAAATCATTTAAGGTATCAGTTTTTGAGTTAATTAAATGTAAATTATTTTGTGTTGGTTTATGAATAATAGTATTTATTTGCGAATTTTGGAAAATACGTTTAGAATTTAAATCGATTGATAATTTATAGTGAGTAAGAAAATCGGCACCATAATTGAATGTTTGACATTTGCTACAATAAATTTCCAACTGAATTTATTTTTGAAACCAAAATCTAAATTTAAATTTTTTGTTCCATATGTTTGTATTGTGGAATTGTTTGCAGCTTGTAAGGTTAAGATTTGTTTTGATCGTCTGTCACACAATGAAATTTTTAAAACACTTACTTCAGCTCCAGAGTCTACGAGGAAGCGGTATCCCGAGATCTTATCCGTAAAATACAGTAGTCGTGAAGATAAAGTCATAGAGTTATTAATAGAAATTGATGGTAAGAATTGTGAGTTATTATAATTATGTTTGTCGTAAATGACCTTTGAATTTTTTATGTTAGAACTTCCTTGACACGGAGAAATGCATTTCTTGGCTTTGTTTCCGAAATTGTGATGATACCAACAAAGGGACTGTTGGCTGGAGGGTCTGAGTAAGAACTTCTTTTGTTGATAAATTTTGAAAGGACAATTTCTTTGAGTTGGGCAATTTCTTTCTTGATATCTTCTAACTCTTCAGGGTTTCTGGATAAAGCCGAAATTGAAGGTTGTGAAACACTGAGGATTCTATCAGCGATTTCAGCTTTCTCGTTCAGGGAAACTGTAGTATTGGCTGCCAAAATAGATTGAACATTTAATGGAAGCTTCTGGAGGAAGATTT